>JAOTON010001669.1:1907500-2417500 GCA_034440635.1 Lepas anatifera | reverse complement strand
AAATTTGATACAAAGCATGCAATTGATACAAAGAAGGTGCTAAGTAAATTTGCCTTTACTACATCACTGCTGATTTCCTTTATCTCAAGACCCTAACATTCGAATATAGCTGTGTTTCCATTTTGCCTGTTCTCTGTGACAGTAGGGAGCCGTATATATGGATTTTAGTGGGCTCCCCACGGCAGTATCAGTCAAGTGGCGCACTGCACCAAGAGTGCCACCTGCAGCAACCAACTGCCGAGCCATCAGGGTTTAAACTCCACAGGGGTTTTACAGCTTGGCCCTATGACCAGTTGGGTCTTTTGTGTATTTTTTAGCGGACATGGAGAGAAAAACCATAACACCGATTTTGCTGAAACTGACTTCGTTAAAATCTTATTGGAGCTTCTATCCCAAACTTAGTGTTTTATCTTCAGAAAGTTTGAAACACCTCTAAAGCCTAAACCAACCTGGCATTATAGTGCCTTGCCACGACCCACGTGTTGCCAAGCCAAACGATAGCATGGGTGAGTAGACAAAGACCCCGCTCTGGACAGCGGTGCAACTAAGTTCGTCACCACGGTCTGCCGCTAATGCAGCACTAACAATCAGGTACGCACTATGTCGGCAAGGCCATTCCTATCGATCGAGAGAGAGCCCTTTCCAAACAGACTGTGAAGCTGGGAAGAACATGCAAGAGCCGAGGGGTTCAAAAAGTTTCGCTCTAAAAGGCTGGAAACTGAATACCAGCGGTCACTCGAATTTTTCCCATGAGTGCAGTGATTCAGAGCTTCAGGAATGTCACCCCTTTTGGAAGTGATCTGTCCAAAAATAATGAGACTCTACGATCTCGGAGATCTTGCTACAATGGACGAGACTGTCGGTCCAAGCTCCAAAATTCGTTGCAAGTTGCAAGGAGCAAACCACAAATGTGCGGGTTCACATGTCGAGCTGGCGGGCTTGAAATGAATGGAACTGTGCTTAATTTTTACAAAAAAAATTGATTTTTGTATTGGCTCGCTGTTTTCTTTATCTTTAATATAATTTTCTGGTATCATCACAGTGTGGCAATTGTCCATTTTACGAACTGTATATGAGGAAGTCCTTTATCTGTTTTGTCAAAAATTGTTTTTTCTGTTACAGTCAATCGATTAAGCTTTCTCGTACTTAAGGCCTGGAGCGTCGCTACGGGGGTCATTCGCAGAAAATGGAGGCCGGCCCCCCACTTTTGGCCGGAAATACCGTTAAAAATGCCGAGTTTAAGCGGACGTAGATGCTTCAAGTGCTTCACCACTGCCCCCCCTTTGGGTTCGGCACCCACTAACAAAAATCAGTGGCGGCGCCTTTGCCTAAGGCAACCTGTCATCTCTTTCACAGGACTTTCAACAGATTCTTTTGATGTCCCCCACCGTCAGACCGGCAATGTCCAAACTGAGTCCGTCAGCTCAGCCAGGACAGCACGGTACATCTGCACGTGCAGCTCCAATCACGCACACCGCTAATTTCGGGAGGGAAAGCGCAGGCAGGTGGATTCGGTGCAACCAGAGATCACATTACAAAAAAAACTACGCAGGCACCACACTGTGCTTACATAAAAGGAGTGCACGTTTTAAATGGCGTTCTAGAAAACCTGCAAGCAAAGCGAGGGAATGAGACTAAGCCGCGCCAGCTTAGCGATATAACTTCAAATCAGACTAATCATAAGAGCACTCTCGTCTCCCAAATTGTTAATAATAACTGTTGGGGTTTAACGACGCACCAACTGCCAGGGTCATACGGCGTCGCCAACTCTCACCCTGTTGGAGGGATTTTGGGGATCAGATCGACTTATTCAGAGGCTCCGCCGGGACTCTCTCCCAAATTGTTCCAATCATCAATCTTACTTAACCATCATTGCGTTTTTGACCAACTGATAAGTCCAAAGACTGCATCGACCAATCGTGAGCCTGTAACTGACTCAATATCCTTGATTGCTAACCACATTGATCGAGATCAAGTGCTTTACTCATCCCAAGCGTCAGAAGGTCGCCTCCGGGAATGGACGCCTCGGTGACCTTGTCTGCATCCTCATGCATCACAGGCCAGGAGCCACGTGGACACGCCGACCGTTGAACACTTCCCTGGCCGGAAAACCCCGCTGACGAAACACCGTACGATCTCGGCAGGACGGTAAAAGCGAGAGTGAGCTTCCGCGGCAGCTGATCCACCGGTCGGCCGAGTTTCACCGGTGCCGTGACCTCCAGACCGCAGCAGCGGCGGCGGCCACCTCACTGTCACGGTCGGGGCCCGCATACCAGCCTGCACCGCAGCGGGGGCAGCGCCGCCCACTGGTCGCACGGGTCACCGCCCCGTCACTCTCCCTACTCAACTCCAGCCTGAGTTGTTCACTCACTTTTTTCAATCGCGTTAATTTTCCCTTGACTTCATGTATTTCTAATAAGCACGATACGGTGTTTTCTCACCGCCATGACGTACGCGGGCTGTTTTAGCTGTGTATGTAAATGTGTGTTTACCTGTGAGACTTGTCACACATGCTTATCCTAAAAACAGAGGAAACATTTCTTTTCGACTTCAATCCACATTTGCAAAGTTTTAAGCGGCTCTACTGTTAGGCCCCGCTGGGTGGCGAGGAGCCAACAGTAGAGCCGCTTAAATATATGTAAAGTATGGATTGAAGTTAGACTACACCGGGTGACGATCCGGTCCCTCGTGAAGGGAGGCTGCCAGACGCCTTCCCCCCGGCACGTTTAGTGTGACATCCGTCTTAGGGCGAGTACCTACTTCAGAAGGGCCGAAGTACTTCTTAGGGCGAGTACCCTGCAGCCCGAAGCGTCGGCTGGCTGGTTGACGACGAGTAGCAGCAAGGTGACTACAGTCGGAGGTGCACCGAGGGAAGCACGCCTCCCCACACACAGCCGTCAGCTCCTTGGAGCGATTCAGAATAGAGGACACATGGGTCGAGGTCCCGCAGGATAGTGGGGTCGGTCAGGGCCCCCACCCCGGATTTGGACTTTGCGACAGCTAGCACTTGCCAACGAACTAGGGCCCCCAGGGCTTCCCTAGACCGGGACCATCTCCAGCCATTAAAGAATGAACTTAAGCAACGCACGTGACGTTTTCAATCACATCGTATCTGCGATTCCGATCTTCTGGCCGAGGACCGGCTTATATCTATGCATCACACAGCACACAGACAAGTCTATGTAAATGATATGGATCACAACATGCGCGCTGTAAACCAAATCCGTTGCGACCAAAACATGGCCGCCGATTTCCCAACGCATCGTGATTTACCGCTACGCAGCTGCGAGACTTCTCAGAACGTTGTCGTTACCATGGAAATACGAAATAGGGCCTGCATGATGCTTCAGCCTGATAGCTACTCGTGATGCTCAGTGGCCTATAATGTCCTAGTATTTGACCCGACTCGAAGTTCGATGACACAGCACCTTAAAGAGCAACGCAAGCTATTTCGAAAGAGTTGATATTTGTGGCCATCTTAATTCCTGAGTTTAATCCAGGCAATCTAAGTACAACCACTTTTCAACAATTTTTACTCTTTTTTACCTTTCCTCAATATTGATCTCATGATAAATGACTAAAGCAAATTACTTCTTACTCCCACCCCTGGTGAAGGTGGTTTACACCCACCAGTCGGATGAGGGTGAATAGTGCCGAGATCACAAAATCGCACGATACTGCTGATTTCTAGACCTGACTGCACACTCAGATACAACTAGGCTCGCGGACTCTTGTGAAAGATGTGTTCGCGATTTTGAAAGCCCGGACCATCCGTTGTTGCTTGATGCAATCCAGACCACTAGTGGGAGGACCGGTCAGTGGAGTTATCTGGAAATATACCGTAATTCCACTTTATGGTCATAAGATCATGCTCAAAGACTGGCAGCTTTATCGTCATCGGTGAGGAAGAGACCCATAGGTGGAATCTTAGGAAAAGGGCATGTCAATCTCCAGGCCAATATCCCGGCGCCCCAAGTCTCTAACAACAGTACAGGCGCATACATGCATTCTGTAAATATGCAGTCTACCAGCACACTTGCATTCAGACGTCAACCATCGGAATGACGATCATGTACGGACCAAAAACAATACACCGTGAGTCGAACAGCCAACAACAACAACAACAACAAACAATAAACAACAACCAACAGCCAATATCAATATCAACTCACAATTTAACGAATTCACATTTAAACAATGCGCATTTCGAGCCACACAGACAACAAAGCTAAGAGTGAACATTTCATCAGCGTATCAATGATATTCAAGGTCGACTCCGTATCGATAGATCAAGCGCCTAAAAGGGACTGGATACATTCGAAACTTTTTACTGCAGACAGGTCAAAACATTCGCACTTCCTAATGGAATCTGGGCATCATATGGCTTAAGCTGTAGGTGCGCCCTAAAAACCCCAAATATGATGATGATCAAATGGAAGCAGCGTTCCAAATGTGGGGCTTATAAAAATCATGTATCAAGATATAAATTTCCGAAACCTCCACACACAGTATCATATTCCCCTTCTATACTTAGAAGAATATGTCAGTTTTTCCTTTACATTTTTGGAAGGATCAAATCGTGAAACAATTGTGCATTCTTTCGTCTACAAAGCAACATTTTTCTGTGTGCCATATGTACAGTTTTGGCCTCAACTTCCCGTTTCCTATGCCGACTCGATTGAGCGATACCGCGTGCACGGCTGTCAATTTTTGAGAAGACTTCAGAGGTGGACAGTGACAGAAGCCGCCTACTGAGGATGAGCCCGGGCCTCAGTGGGTACGCGCCGCACCCAGTCATGACGCCGCTATCAACTCCGCATCAGGAGTATCCCGACGGGACATATCCAGCCAGTGGACATGTTCTGAGATCGGGCAGGATCCGCCGAACCTCCCCCGATCCAGCGGCGCTGGCCTCAGCTCGGACACATACGGACCCACCGGATGTGGCAATCACAAAGCAAGTTAGTCGTTCACGTTCTTACGAGTAGAAAAAGAAGCGACACCTTGCTGATTTTTTCACGAAATTACAAAGGCGGCGGAACATTTTCGTCTAAGAGCAGGAAAGACTAGGGCACCCTCCCTGACATCTGTCGCATCTCCTTTTATCTGGGTAGATACATATCGATATCAGTTGTGGAAATACGATTTGTACATGCAGCGTGCTGCAACGTTTAGATCCTTTTAATAGTTTAGATCCTTTTAACCAGGAAGGTCCTAATTTGAGGGGGCACCATGGACTTTTCAACCAATTTCTTTTCAGTTAACGCCATAGGCTTAGTGTTAGGAGTTCTCATTTAAGGGAGGTTGCACATTGCCCGGTTCCCCTAATTTTGTCCCTTATGCCTTTTACCACGGAAAGGTAAGTGTTAAAAAGAAACCAAAGGTTGACAGAAAGCAAGAGACTACAAAATAGTGTATATATATATTCAACATCTGCCGAGAAATGCACACTCGATATGATTTGGTGAACGGCACGGGCTCTGGCATGATTAAGAGGTTTTAGTTGTATGAAGTTTTACGGTTTCGCCTTCCTTTCCTTGCAATTATATCCAGAACATAAGACCCTCTGTGCTTTTATTGGCATCATATACTTGCATCCATTTTGGCATTATAAAATAAATAAATATAAAACACTTCTTTCAATATTAAAGGGAAAGGGGCTACTTGTTGCAATTTCAAACTGAAGTTGATACATGGGCATTTTTTCCAAAAGCAATGAATTCAGCCTTTTTTCCGCTGCAAAATGGTTAAAAAGCCCGATATTTCGTATTTCCTAATTTTCCATTGAATACTAGTACAGATAAAGCAAAATTACCTAAAGAAGATATTAATAGGTCTATTTATTACTAAGACTAAAATTGGCACTTATACATTTCTGATGTTTTTCTTGGTACATCAAAACGTATTTTGATTCATGCACATAATCACGGCCGGTGAATTGATCTCATGCTTCCAATCTGGCCCCTCTCCGCGTCCCACCGGTATGTGATGCGCCGGAGAGGAGGGGCGGGTTGTAGTCGCGGCGGGGACTGCTTTTAGGGGGAGGCTTACGTCAGGACAGGCCTATTTCTTAACAAGCGGTGAGCTTTGGGGATACAGAAAATATGATGAAAGGAAATGTGCTAGAATGTATGCAAATGTACCCCCAAGGCAGTTTTGAACCCATTTAGGAACATCATTTCCCCTAGGGCTGAACATCCCCACCCCACACGTAAAGTCGCGGCAGCTTGCCAAAGGGAGACATTTCCACACATACATTTCATTTTCCTTTAGTATCTTGAACAATCAGCGCAAGAGAACTAGATTCCAGCGATTTTTGAGATCAGAACCGCCGAAAAATAATAAATAAACGGTGCACATTTGACTATTAAACCGCGCAATTCATCACATAAGTGTTTTCGGCGAATATTTTTTATCTCATGAGGTAATAACTTTTCTATACAGTATTTAGGTACAGCATGTAGCAAATACGTCATGTATAAGGCTCAAAAACTACTTCAGCAAAAACCTGGGGGGGGCGGGTAGGCGGGTGGCATAGTGTCTTCATTCGCCGCCTCCAGATTGGAATATGATAGATAAGCGTGGATTCAATCCCCACGACGGGAAAACACCTTGCGTGTCCCAACACCCACGCCAGTACTCCTAGTAACTGGGCAAGTGTGCCTGCTGGGAGTTGTACTGATAACGAAAATAAAAATAAAAACACTGAAATACACACATGTTTAAGTCAGACAAGACAATACACCCTCAAAAGCACAGTCAAATCCAGACAAAGCCCAAAAATAATACAACAGCAAACATTTAGTTGACGGCAATGGCGGATAAACAGGAGATCGCGCTCCGCAGCTCTGCCGCACCGCATCGGCCGCATAACACAGCCTAATCCGCAACCTACTCGGAAAAGCAGATCAGAGGAATGTGAAACAAACGGGGTTAATCGCGTCTCACGACCCGATTTGGTAGCTTTACTTCGCTTTCAAACCCCCTATAGATCGATTCGATCACAATCCATAAAACACGCCGATAATGTTGACAGAATAAAGCCGATCTTCATTTTCTGTCATTTTAGTGACATAACATGGAATGATATATGACAACAGCTTTTAATGATGCTAAGACTGGTCAACCCTCAGTCAATCAGTTAGGTATAACAATCTTTTCAGGTATGCAGGTTCGCTTCATCCATCGCAACAAGTCTTCAAAGTGAATATGGTAGCTTCGTGGGTTTTGAACTGAGTTATCAGTGGCATAGAGCATACCAAAAACCTTCGGTGGCATTTCTTGTTCCTCTAAGGATTAACTTTTTTGAGGAGAAACAACCCTTTTTTACCCGACCGATCTCACGCCTCCCCTCCCCTTCCCCCTATGAGGCCGCGCGGCGCGTCGGCGGTGGAGGCTGCGGCCGGCGCGGAGCTAGGAGGATCGCGAGCCGCCCTTTCAAATCCTACTTCTCCGCAAATGGTGAGTTCTATGACAAACGAAGCTCTAGACATGAGGTTTTATGGTATGCTCTACATACGTGCGAAGACATGGCCTACATATTATGCTCTGCATACTATGGGAGGTGTTCAAACAACCCCCCCTCGAACTCGGCTCCCATGCGAGAAAGCGGAAAAAACGCAAACGCTGGTGGATAGCTCATACAAACTCATGAAGAAACTACATCAGTCATTTTGTTTGGCTCAGGTCAATATTGAGGTGGTGACGGGCCAAAGAAGGTGACATGTCAGAGAAGAGTTTCTGGGCTTTAGCGTCTGACAGAGTTGAGTTAGAATCCATTTGTAAGTACCATTTGGTTCCTCTCCTCAGGCAAATCGAATGATGTATATGACTCTACTAGGTCAAAACATTAAAATGACCTGACCTAAGGTAAGGCCAAGGCCACCATCCGACCTAGCATAGTCAATATGCATATCAATCGACTTGAAATAGTGATCCAAACGTAATGGTGTCAAAACAAAATATTTATCATTATTTCCAAAACCATTGGCCCAAGTCTAAAAACCTGTTTAAGTAGCCCCAGGTGACCTCTCAGACTCACAGGTCCGAAATTGCATTATGAACCTAGAAAAGGGCATAGGACATTACAATATACATATCAATCAGACTTGAAATAGTAATCCAAACGTAATTGTGTTAAAATAAAATCTATATCATCATTTCCAAAACCATTGAACCAAGTCTAAAAACCTGTTTAAGTAGCCCCAGGTGACCTCTCAGACTCACAGGTCTGAAATTGCACTATGAACCTAAGAAAGGGCCTAGGACACTACGAATAGAGGTATTATATCTGTTTCTACACAAATACAGCCATTTTCGCCCAATTCTAATTTTTCCCATGCATTTCCAAAGGAGAGGTCATGATCCGTATCTGACCCTAGATCATCGATATGACAATTCCCGGAATATGTTTAGTAGCGCTTGGCGAGTCCATTATATATATATATATATATATATATATATATATATATATATATATATATATATATATATATGTATATGTATATATGAATTTCAATTGGGTAGACTAACGATATTCTTATGTTATTTTAAGCTTTTTTGGAGGCCAGGTCACTTGACCTGCAGACCCCATAGAGTGGGTCCACTTCAATTTCGATACCAGAGATACTACCCATCGCAGTGCAGTCCGTTTTCGATACTACGGGTGCCAACACCTTGTGGTGCAGTCCCTTTTCGATACCGGAGATGCGACCCCTTGCAGTGCAGTCCCTTTTTGATAATAGAGATGCCATCCATCGCAAATGGCTTCGGCTGGACTTTTTAGGCATTCAGGACAAAGCCTCTAACGTGATGGCAGGGGTTGACTTTTCAGGAGGTTACGGCCCAGCCTGTAACGTGATGGCAGGGGTTGCCTTTTCAGGTGGTTACGGCCCAGCCTCTAACGTGATGGCAGGGGTTGACTTTTCAGGTGGTTACGGCCCAGCCTCTAACGTGATGGCAGGGTTGACTTTTCAGTTGGTTACGGCCCGGCCTCTAACGTGATGGCAGGGGTTGACTTTTCAGGAGGTTACGGCCCAGCCTCGAACGTGATGGCAGGGGTTGCTTTTTCAGGTGGTTATGGCCCAGCCTCTAACGTGATGGCAGGGGTTGACTTTTTCAGGAGGGCCCAGCCTCTAACGTGATGGCAGGGGTTGACTTTTTCAGGAGGGCCCAGCCTATAACGTGATGGCAGGGGTTGCCTTTTCGGGTGGTTACGGCCCAGCCTCTAACGTGATGGCAGGGGTTGACTTTTCAGGAGGGCCCAGCCTGTAACGTGATGGCAGGGGTTAACTTTTCGGGTGGTTACGGCCCAGCCTCTAACGTGATGGCAGGGGTTGCCTTTTCAGGAGGGGCCCAGCCTCTAACGTGATGGCAGGGGTTGACTTTTCGGTGGTTATGGCCCAGCCTCTAACGTGATGGCAGGGGTTGACTTTTTAGGAGGGCCCAGCCTGTAAAATGATGGCAGGGGTTGACTTTCAGGTGGTTACGGCCCAGCCTCTAACTTGATGGCAGGGGTTGACTTTTTCAGGAGGGCCCAGCCTGTAACGTGATGGCAGGGGTTGACTTTTCAGGTGGTTACGGCCCAGCCTCTAACGTGATGGCAGGGGTTGACTTTTCAGGTGGTTACGGCCCAGCCTCTAACGTGATGGCAGGGGTTGACTTTTCAGGTGGTTACGGCCCAGCCTCTAACGTGATGGCAGGGGTTGACTTTTCAGGTGGTTACGGCCCAGCCTCTAACGTGATGGCAGGGGTTGACTTTTCAGGTGGTTACGGCCCAGCCTCTAACGTGATGGCAGGGGTTGACTTTTCAGGTGGTTACGGCCCAGCCTCTAACGTGATGGCAGAGGTTGACTTTTTCAGAAGGGCCCAGCCTCTAACGTGATGGCAGGGGTTGCCTTTTCAGGTGGTTACGGCCCAGCCTCTAACGTGATGGCAGGGGTTGACTTTTCAGGAGGAGGCCCAGCCTGTAACGTGATATCAGGGGTTGACTTTCAGGTTACGGCCCAGCCTCTAACGTGATGGCAGGGGTTGACTTTTCAGGTGGTTACGGCCCCGCCTCTAACGTGATGGCAGGGGTTGACTTTTCAGGAGGGCCCAGCCTGTAACGTGATGGAAAGGGTTGACTTTTCAGGTGGTTACGGCCCAGCCTCTAACGTGATGGCAGGGGTTGCCTTTTCAGGTGGTTACGGCCCCGCCTCTAACGTGATGGCAGGGGTTGCCTTTTCAGGAGAGCCCAGCCTGTAACGTGATGGCAGGGGTTGACTTTTCAGAAGGGCCCAGCCTGTAACGTGATGGCAGGGGTTGACTTTTCAGGAGGGCCCAGCCTGTAACGTGATGGCACGGGTTGCCTTTTCAGGTGGTTACGGCCCAGCCTCTAACGTGATGGCAGGGGTTGACTTTTCAGGAGGTTACGGCCCAGCCTCTAACGTGATGGCAGGGGTTGACTTTTCAGGTGGTTACGGCCCAGCCTCTAACGTGATGGCAGGGGTTGACTTTTCAGGAGGTTACGGCCCAGCCTCTAACGTGATGGCAGGGGTTGACTTTTCAGGTGGTTACGGCCCAGCCTCTAACGTGATGGCGAGTTCTCACGGCCGTGAACGTCACGTGACAGGGGGAGGGGGTGTTTAGAGCACGACATCACCGCCGACCGGTACCGTGTGAACACGACGCTTCAGCGGCCACGTCACTCGCACTGCCCTATACGGCCAGATTACCGCCAGATGCGAGTTCCGTGGAGCCAGGTAACGGTGTAATGAAATAAAAGGTTGAACGATCCATCCCCCCCGTCTTTAGTTGCCGGCCGACCAGTATCCGTTAGAATGTACCGACTACATTTTTAATGAGGGTAAGAGGATAAGAAGCTCGATGCGAGTTGACCTTCAATTTGAGGACATTCCCGGGGTTTTGTTTCTAGTAATTAGAGCGGGGACAGTCGGTGCTGACATGGAAGCATCAGTCGTCAGTTGCACGGCGGCCGATTTGTATGTATAGACAGCCACCGGCGGCCGGAAAGGAGGCTGGGTCGTCCCAAGGCCATCAAATTGTCAACTCTGCACGGCATCTCAGAGAGCAAAAGTGGGATTCAAACATTAGTGCTAAGCCGGTGGTCGTGAAATCTTCATCTTACTCAACGTCACACGGGGACCAAGCCTTCACTGGTGAGGAGATAATACACGATTTTTTCTAAAAAAAATAAAGCATCGTCTGGTAACAATCTTATCATTACTAGAACACGATTTGCAGTACATATCAAAAGTCGCAGCCACGACACCCGATTTTGAAGGTCCAATTTTTCTGGTTAGCAGCTGAGCAACGCCAAAGGATACTTGACATAAGCCACTCAGTTTCATCTTTTCGTAATCACCGGAATCATATTAGGTACCGATTTCATTTAATTAGGACCAGCTCAATTGAAAGACATTTGACAATAACTCGAAAGTACCTTAACGTGCAGCAGCCATCGAGGCACCGTTTCAATACTCGTCGCAAAGTGAGCCAAAAATACAAGTCAAGCTGGCTGTAGAACCGAAATTACGCCATCAGCAACGGAGCGTTCAAAGTATGGGAAGAGGGGCAAATAGTACAGCATTAAGTCAGTAAATTGTCGACTTCCATCAACAAGAAAGTAGCCATTCTAACCCCCTTCCACACCCAACTACACATAAAAACACCTTGTAACTTTGGGATTTTCCACTTAGCACTCATGCTGCTTACAATATTCGAAAAATCCAGATACTATTGAAATGTTATGCCAAGTGTAAAAGGCGGGGCCGGGACCACCGCTCCCATTCCGAAGACGGAGGGCAGGACCCATTGCTCCATGGTTTTACTAAATGCCATGCAGCAATACTGCTCATTACTGGCAATTCAACCTGTTGGGGGATAACCTCTGTTCCCAGGAAGTGAACACGTATATTTCATTTTAAACTTCACTCTGAACCAATCGGTTTTCAACATTACACAGCCCTGCACAAAACTTACCCCCAAAATCTCACAGCACGGGTTCGGTAAGAGATAACAAAATAGAAAAGTAGTTTTGGAGTCGTCCAATGATTTTCCAAACCGTCTGCCTCAACTTCGTAAAGCACTAAGAGAGTGTTCATTTTATGGTAACATATTTATTTGGCGAGAAACCATCTTCATAGCGCTCACAGTATAGCTGGAAAGTTTACGTGGCGAATTACAAGCACAAGTTTGGCACCAACCGCACATTCAAAGAGAAAAATTAATTTCGTCGAACCCTGGGAAGCATACTACCGTAATTGGTTCGGGGACAAGACAAACATGGGCGACTATGATGCCAATGCAACTATTCTATAGAAACTTCTTCACAATTCCATATCAGATCACAGCGCGTTAGCAGCTACTGCTCTGCAGAGATGATCAGCTCTTCGCTGTCCTCGGCAGGGGCGGGGGCCACATCAGCAGTGATGGCGGCATCAGCAGCTATGACGGCATCGGCAGTGATGGCGGCTTCGGCAGCAGGGGCGGCAACGATGCTGTCCTGTACCGGCAGCACCTTCAGCAGCTCCTTGACGTGATCTGGCATCTTGGGAATGGAGTCACCCTCGGCGCGGTAGCCCATTTCATCGGCCACCCACGTCACGCTGACGATCTGGCCGTTGGGGTCGGTGTAGCTGTAAGAGCCGCGCATCACAGTGCCGCTGGCCTCTCCGATCTGCCGCTGCTCGCCGACCGCGTCCACCACCGTGCCGTCGCTGGACTCGTAGCCGTACTCGAAGGCGCCGTCGCCAGCGATGTCGAAGTTAGTGCGGACGATGTTGGGATAGTCTTCCAGAGACAAAGAGCGCGCATAGGTGTCGGGCAAGTCTCCCGAGCCTTCCTGCTGCGGGAAGGCAGCGGCACAGGCCAGCAGGCAGGCAGCGGGGAGCAGGGTCTTCATGGTAACTAGCTGAGGCGGTGAGCCGTTCTGTTGGGCAGACGCGAGGTGGGAAGAGAGAAGACTGATAGCTGTGAGTGCGTCGTTGTTGGCTTTTATACGAGCGGGACAGAGGTTAGGGGAAACAGGATGGGGTTGGACCGCCGCGGGCGAGAAGACGACACTAGAGAACTACCGCCAAGGTCTCATGACTACGGTATGTAAGCGCGGACAAAAACCCGACCTTGGCGGGCTCAGGGCGATTGACCGCCACACATCTACTCAAAGATACAATCGTTCCAGAAAGACAAGTTACACGCGGCCACTGACAATTCCGTAGCTGGCTTACAGCTGATTCTGATGTGACTTGTGCTTCCCTGTCACACCCTCTGGCTCACAATCCAAATGAACATCCAACATCAGCGCATCTATCCCGATTCACTTCAGTCGATTCCAGAGTCAAATGACTTTTTGCGAGCGTTTCCGTCCATAATCTGAAAAAAATGCTGGGGTGGAATGGCCAGCACGGAAGAGAGGAGAATCACAAAAAGCACCACGGTGACACATCAAAGCATAAAAAATAAAACGACATACGGCGATAAAATTCGTTTGGGTTTAAGGCCCTCTCCGGCAGTCACTTGAGAGAAGTCCCGACTCGACGCGATCATAAGTACACGACTCCACGTAATGTCGCTCGACTATAATTGACACCGTTTTCCAGGTGCATAAGCACAGACTCATTGCTGCTGAATATTTCGCGCAGGACATAGGGAAGTAACATCATGCAGTGTAGTCCGCAGCCAGGGACGGCGGATTCCAGGGTGCAAGTGGTGCAGTTGCACCACTCGATTTTTTTCAAGTGGTGCAAAAGTATCTTTTTGCACCCCTTGTTTTGTATTTGTCCAGGGAGGCGCCCCCTCCCCAGCCTCAGCCGGCGCCCCCGGCCGGTCAGAGAAAATCAAGCCTAATTACCGCCTACCTGAAGAGGTAGCATCCTCTGTGAAAGATATACATTTTCATATATGAATGACGCCCCCTTACATCATAGTCGCGCCCTGGGCAGCAAAATGCGCCCCTCCCCTTGAGTAAAGGCGCCCCTCTGGCTAGCATAGGCGCCCTTGGATAGCGTAGGCACCTCCTGGAAGCCCAGGTGCCTCCGGAGAAGAGAAACGGCGCCCCTGGATATCACATGCGCCCCCTGGACAGCAAAAGGCGCCCCCCGCAGAGAATTGGCGCCCCCTGGATAACATAGGCGCCCTTGGGTAGGTAAGGCGCCCCCTGGAGAGCAGAGGTGCCTCCTGGAGAGAAAAGTCACACCCCGGAGAACAACGGTGGCAGGGACGGCGGGTTCCGTGGGACAGGGTGTTCAGTTGCACACCTTGAAAAATGATGGTGTGCAAAAGTATCTTTTCGCACACCTGGTTTTGACCTCGTCCGGGGAGGCCCCCACGGATTTGGGTGGCACCCCCGGAATTGGCCGGCGCCCCCGGCCGGTCAAGAGAAAATCAGACACGTCGCCTATCTGAAGAGGTAGTACCCTCTGTGTAAAATAAAATTCACTTTAAAATATTAATGGCGCCCCCTGACATCAAAGCTGCGCTCTGGACAGCAAAAGCGCCCTCCCCCTTGAGTAAAGGCCCCCTCTGGATAGCAAAGGCGACCTCTAGACAGCAGAGGTGCCCCTGGACAGAAAAGGCACCCCCAATTGAGGAGTAACAACGCCCCTGGATAGCATAGGCGCCCTCTGGTTAGCACAGGCACTCTTGTACAACAAGAAGCACCCTCCCCCATAGAGCAAAGGCACCCCTCTGGATATCATAAGCTCCCTTGAATAGCAATCGCACTCCCTGAACAACACGGGCGCCCTCTGGATAGCATAGGCGCCCCCAAAACAGCAAATACGCCCTTTGATACTAAAGGCGCCCCAGATAGCAGAAGCGCCCTATGGACAGAAGACACCCTCTGGATAGCATAGGCACCCCTGGACGGCAGAGGCGCCCCTAAAGAAGAGCAACGGCACCCCGGGATAGCATATGCGCCCCTGGTTAGCACAGGCACCCTGGACAGTAAAAGACGCCCCCCGCCCCCTGAGTAAAGGATCTGGGCCTCTGGATAGCATAGGCGCCTCTGGATAGCATAGGCGCCTCTGGATAGCATAGGCGCCCCTGGATAGCGCACGCGCCTCCTGGACAGCAGAGGCGCCTCCGAAGAAGACAGAAGAACGGCGTCCCTACATATCATATGCGCCCCCCCCGTTTGCACAGGAACTCCTAGATAGCAAAAGGCGCCCCTACCTCCCCCTGCCGGAGAGAAAAGGCGCCCCCTCTGGAAAGAATAATCACTCATGGATAGGAATGGCACCCCCTGGAGAACAAAGCAGAACATTTTTTATGGAACACTCAGTGGGGGGGAGAGTTTCTTGTGCTGGCCATTATAGTGTCTTCGGGGGATCAAACCCCCATTTGGAGGTGGCGTTAATACAATTTAGATGGGCTAGTGTTACATAAATGTCTCCCAATTTGTGTTATTCCATGTTCTAAAGATTAGAGATGCTGCCCAGGACTACGAGTTTTTTTCGACGGGAAAAGGCCACACCGGGTTTGGAAAAGGCCAAAGGGGTCAAATTTTATTTGCGCTAATTTTCTTTTAATTTCGTCCAGGTTCTTCCCAGTACGGCTGTTGGAGTCTGAGTCTCACTAAAGTCCTCAGGAGACTTGTCACGGAGACCCCGACCCTACCACCCGGACGAGCAACGCCCACAATGAAGGGTTGATTTAGAAGCCAAAGTTTAACCTCCCACAAAACACAGGGATGGCCGCCTCGCTCAGGTCACCCTCTCATCAGTCAGTTGCCAGCCGACCTACGTCGGGCAAAAGATTGAGCGCCGGAGCGTCTCAGGGGAACCAATCCCAAGCCTGGACATGCACTGCCACTGCATGCTTCTCAGCAGCGGGCCGGAGCCCGACGCTCTACCAACTGAGTTACCGGGGCGCCAAATGACCAAATAAATACCACAAAAGTCATATTTGAGGCTAAAACGATCCCTACCGGTTGTCATAAACCCACAGAAAAAGGACAGCACTGTTGTATCACTGCAGTGAACAGTGCCCAGTATACAATTAAATGTTGATAATTTGATATTGACTTGACAAAATAATCTTTTAGCACACTGCCCATTTCATAGGGAGCCAGGAGTGCCCTTCCAATCCCGCGTGGCCACCAAATAATTTTATCCACATAACAAAAAAATTGTTAGCATCATCAATTAACTTGGCCGCACCAATCCCCGCTAACACTTGATATTTTCCTGCTTTTCCTGTGAATTGTTTGCTCTTGAACAGTGACAGATCCATAGGCAGATCCAGGATTGCCAATCGGAGGGAGGCACCTTCCCCTGGGGCGCCATCCGGAGCAGGGAGCGCACTTTTGACCGGAAAAACCTATCAGGTGGGCGTAAAATCCTATCGGTGAGCACCGATTTTCGCATCCTGGGGGAGGGTGGGAAGCACCATTTCAGGCGAGTGCCATCGACCTTTCAGGGTGCGCCGTGACCATTTCAGGGGGCGCCGAGGACCGATCGGGGACGCTGCATCTGCCCCTCCCCTTTGCCCCCTGTATCCGCGTATGGGCGGATCTAGAATTTTGGTAAGTGGGGGGAAAGCAGAGTCTCAGAGCGAGCACTTTACCATCAACGTTTCACCCAAAGGGCGCCTATGGTATTCGGTTTTCGGTTGCCGTCATTTTTGTGGATCGTATTTTTTAACAACGTTCTGTCGCTCCCTCCCCCAGCCATAACAGTTTGTACCAGGCAAGCAGGATGCCTATTTGGCGTGATATTTGAAACGATGAATTGCTAAACAGTTCAGTTCATACTTTTTTCGGCACCTCTTAAAAAAACTGTAACTGCCACTAGGCCATGGAGAAATGCAAGACACTTGGGAACATACAACAGCTGAACATAAAGGTACATATCTGAGGATTTTTCTATTTGTGAAGAGGGGTTAAGTTTATTTTAATATCAAATATGATAAGCATCATTTTGCCATTCCACGTGGCCACCATTCGTAAGATAATGGTGAGAGGACATTGAAAATAATTGCAGAATTGCTCTTGTCCGTGAAATTTCGAGAGGTGTTAAGACAATTTTGGTAGCCATGTAATTGAATGCTGAAATAGATCATGGCAGGAATAGGCATGTGTGATTTGTGATAAATGGGACCCACTAAAATAAAAAGAAAACAGTTTCAACGTGTCCAAGTACTCTCTTGGTAAATTGATAACTTTTTTCGTCTATTGACTGTGATTTGCGTGTTTAATGATGATGTGCAGTGTTCAGATCGAAGTGAAAAGACCATTCAGATTGATAAAACAAATATATTTTGTCACTGACCATCCTCTTGTACATTCCATCGTCTTCAGGTCAATTTCAGGACGCATCATTTAAGAGAAGAGGTGAGCGTGCACTGTGCATGCCTAAATCGAGACACAGCCGCCCTCCCGATGGACAGACCGCGTGGAAATACGTCCTCGTCGCGTTTGACTTCGCGCACGCGTACGACGTAGTGGACCACCACCTCCTACGCGTTCGCCTACTGGAGATGGGGCTGCCAAATTGCACGATGGCCTGGATTTGGCAGTGGCTTCGGGACTGAAGAGTCAAGGTGGAACTAAATGGCGTGCTTTCCAGTGAGTGCATTTTCCGAACTGGCCTGCCGTAAGGAAGTGTCTTATCGCCAATTTTATTTTTGGTTTGGGCAGCTCGGCTGGTAGACGCACTCCGCGCGGTTCCCGGATGCTCCCCCTACATGTACGCCGATGATACGGCGGCTCTCTGCACGGGCAACAACATCTAAGTCGCCAAGGACCGGGCGCAAGCTGCTGCTGGCACCCTCGTGAAGTGGGCCCGACAGAACAAAATTGTAGTATCAGGAGCCAAGATTCAATGACTGGTGATGTCCCAGTGGGCCAGAGACGCCGATCCTTTCAGTTTTCAGGTCGACGGGAAGTCTGTCACTGCTGGAGACACCCTACAGCTATTTGGCGTCACCATCGATCGGCTCCTCAACTTCGGTCCACGCTGTAAGAGACTGTGGGAGAAGGTCCACCCCCCGCATCTCCTACCTACGTCAACTGTCCGGCTGCAACTGGGGTTGCACGAACAGCACCTCCGAACCATCGCTTCTGGCTACGTGAGAGGAGCGATGGAGCAAGCGGCCGCAGCGTGGCTCCACGCCACACCGCCATTTCATGTCAAGCTGCTGGAACGCAAAATGAGAGCGTCGGCGCGTATCATCACAGGATGTACCCGCCCCATCCCCAGCCGAGGTAAGACTCCCCCGTAGCGGCCAAAAGAAGGGTACTCGCGACCCGAATGCTGGTAAAAGTCCATGTGCTGCCGCCTGAAGACCCTCTGTGAAGACGTGCGGAGGCGACAGCGCCCTCTCGACTCTCCTCGGTGACCAGTTGGCGGCAGGTGGACAGAGAGATGTGAGATCAAGCACGCATCTCCCTCCCCATCGAGTCTCTCCTTCCCCGACGTCTTCCATCGTGGGTAGCAGGAGAGTAAGTCACATTTCAACTAGACGTGGGCCCACTGACATCGGGAGCGCCACCTGTCCGGAAGAAGCGAGTAGCTCTCCTCAACCTTGCTTCCCTGACTCGATGTGCCACATGGATGTGGACCGACGGGTCGGTGCACGGAGGGATCATGAGCGGGGAGCTGGGTCTTCATCGAGTCACCAGACGGAGCCCAGCATGAGCTCAGGCAACCAGTAGGCTCGTTCTCCTTGAGTTTTCAGGCTGAGATGGTAGCCCTCCAAACTGCCTGTGTCTTCCTACTGGACCACTCGTGCACACAGAAGATCCGGTCATCTTCAGCATGGCCCGCCAAGGTGATGACGCATTATAGAAATAAAATGGCTTCAATGTCGGTAGATAAGACAGCGAATCGGTAAAAATCGCTAACTTCCTCGTCATCCTAGGATTAATTCAAAGGTGGCGCAGTGAATGAAGTGATGATGGAGGTGATGATGGATGTGATGATGGGCGTTATGATGGACGTGATGATGAATGTGATTATGGAAATGACTATGGAGGTGGTGAAGGATGTGGTAATGGAGGTGATGTTGGAGGTAGGGATGGAGGTCGTGATGGAGGTGTTGCGGACGTGATGATGGAGTTTGTGATGGAGGTGGTAGTCTGGTGTTGAGCATTATTATGTGAAGCAAATAAATATGTAAAGAACAAAAAAACTTCCTCGCCATCAGTTTAGACACCTGGTCCAAACAGCAAAAAATGGCGTACAGATCTGAAGTAAAAATGGATCATTCGTAAGGTAAACTAGAAAACTTCTCAACATCGTCACCAACAAATGCACGCCCTGTGCCATTATCACTTTCTTTTGCAGCCATCTGTATAGAAACAGACGTGGTTTTCGAACGGCTCCGCACGCAAGTTCATAAATAACTGGCGCGTTGGTTCAGGAGGCAAATTTTTGCTTTGTTGGAGTAGGTCTGTGTTCGTGTCAACTGTCGAGATGAGCTATGGTTCAATAACCGCTGCTTCATGTGGCTCTACGAGGCTGCTGTCGATACCAACCTGTGCCAGCCAGGCACAGACTCTCACTCCCGGGTGACGGGTTGCAACACGCGAGCCACTGTCTATCTGACAGAGGTAGTCGTCGCCAAACAATGTTTGGCATGTGGGGCATGTTGGTGACTGATTTTAAAGGGAACGTGGCACCTTGGGAAAATCCTGGAATTTTGTGTAATTAGGCGTACTTTTAGCCGAAAATAATGAAACTACTCATGATTTCTTTGAAAAAATGTACCACAAGCTCAATATTTTGATTTTTTAAATACTCCTCTAGGAAAAGAATAAAATATCTGCCTGTGGATGATGTCAAGATCTATCAACCACTACCATACTCCGAAACACTTCAAGAGCTTCGATTGGCTGATGCTCATCGTGATGTCAGCATATGTCGTCACACCAGCAGCTCACAACAATGGCCGCCTGGCGAGAGCTACATGAGAAGTACATTTCGGGTAGGTTTTAGCTTTTTTCTACGGAAATATCGAGTTCCAAGACAAATGATATATAGAGCACCTGGTTTTTCCGACTTGCTTTACAACTTGGCTATATCAGTTAAAATCAAGTTCTAAAGGTGCAACATTCCCTTAACCCTCGCCCCACGGGGGGCCATCGATGGCCCCCTAAGGTTTTTCCGGGATAGCAGAAAAACGACGAGGCGCAGCACCGCGGTTGAGGGCTCTACCTCTCACTGCATCATTTTCCCATCATCCCTGAAATTTTTTACCCCGGGTCACCCAAGGTCAGGTCACCAGACGAGGTCAACCAAGGTCACCTCACTTCACTTTAGAGCTCTGTAAGAGGGGGGCGCGGTAGTGGAGTGGTCAGCGTAGCTGGCTTCCATTCAGCCGACCCGGGTTCAAGGCCCGGCGGCTTCCCTGAACAAGGAGCAAGCTGGCTCCCGAGAAACCCTTCCAACAGGGAAAGAGTTGGCGACGCCATATGACCATGGCAGTTGGTGCGTCGATAAGCCCCAAAAATTATTATTAGAGCTCTGTAAGAGCTACATTTCAAAGTCGATCGATTTGAAACTTCCTACACTTCATAACCCCTCCAGGGTCTACAAGGTGTATATCCGGGATTTTTCGATTTCGTGCCCTGAGGTCAGGTCACGAGGCGACCTCTCCCATTGGAAAAGCATGGGGAAAAGCTATTTCATGATATAAAAGCCACCAAAATGATTGCAAATACTCAGACTGCTCAGAACAATGTTTTTGGACACCCTTTCACGGATCCCAGGGGTCATATTTGCCCTTTGACTTTTCCAAGGTCATCCAAGGTCACCGGAGGTCAAAAACAGTATTTTGACAATAACTTTTGACCTAATTGAGCTAGAGCGGTGAAACAAACACCATCGTGTTTGTCTTGTCACTGGCTTTCATTTAATATACGGCAAGGTCACTTTATGACCTTTCGTGACCTCAGGTCATATTAGGTCACGAGGTGACCTCTGGCGGTCAAACCACTGGCGGGAGGTCTTTACGTTCCACATAGCGGAAAAAGTACAGGCAATTTGCTATCAAATGTACTTTACCAGGCCTCAATAGCTCTAATGACATAAGAGTTATGCCCAGTTTGCTTAATCATTGCATATTTGAGTGAAAATAGCCGATCTTGACCTAATTTGACCTCTGGAGGTCAAACCATTGACCTGAGCACTAAAACATGCGAAGTAATTTCTTACTGAATTCACGCGAGCTTTCTATTGCACTTTGCAGATTTGCGCTAACGCCCATATTTTCGGAGTTAGAGGGGGGCCATCGATGGCCCCCGGTGGGGCGAAGGTGGCGCCGGACCCCCGGTGGGGCGCGGGTTAAATGGCTTAATGCAAAGCGAGTATCTTACTGCGTATTTGTAGCGGTATTTCATTAATTTCCACCATCATGCTCATTATGGGTGAAGCTTGGAACGCCCCTGTTACTATTCTGATAGCATGATGATGGACATATCGCTAATCTTTTTCGCGGACTAAGGAGCGGCTTCATACATAATAAAGCCGTACTCGGACTTCGAACGAATAAGTGATCTATATAGCATAAGAAGCTTATAACGTAGCGTATAATGATGAGCGTATAACGTGCGTATAACGTATATATAGGCGATAAGCGTATAACGTGTATAGCATGAGAAACATTTCTCTATCCGCATCGTGTCTCATTCTCGTCAACACCTTCAGTATTTTCAGCGTATCAAAACATTTTTTGCGGAAATCATTCAGGTGTGGCACATACGAAAGTTTATCGAGTGTGAGCCCGATAAATCTGGTTTCTGCTCCAACGTCGATCGGATTTCCGCGAATTTACAACATCGAGTATTCAGTCTCAATGTCTATTATAGAACTTTGTCTTTGAACTTGAAAATTTCAGTCCATTGCATATGATCCATTGCTGCAATGTGTCAAGGTCAAGCTGCAGCCGCCTCTGCGCAGCTGCTGTAGTGGACGCTGTCACCCATATTGTGAACTCTTCAACGAAAAGCATATGCCGTATGTTTGCGGGAAGTGTCTGCAATATCATTGGTCATAACTGCAAACAAGGCTATGAAAATCACAGAATCCTGGGCTATGCCACTCTGTTGCTGATACGAATCCGATACGACTGAGTTTTCGCGAAATCTAAAATATCTATTTTTCGGAATATTAGAAATAAACCACCCCAAGTGACCTCGCATGCCGAGTCCAAAGAGTTTCTGCAGAACGCCCTTGGATAGCAAAGGCGCCCCCCAAGGGATGATGGCGCCCCCTGGGGAGGAAGGCGCCCCTTCAGAAAGTCTTGCACCACTTCTCGAAAATGGAATCCGCCGTCTCTGTCCGCAGCGCTGCTATTTTTTAAGTTTTAATTCAAACATAAATTGGAAAAAACGCTGGAATAAAGCTAGGTTCCAAAACAAAAACAAAACAAATGCAGCATCCCGACCCGACCGAAAAATTAGGAAAAAGTATTAGAACGGGAACGATGTGCACGACTTTTGCCGACCCAGACGACCCAGGGCGGCGACCCAAAACGCCGACCCAGAGAGCACACCCAAAGCAGCAACCCAAAGCATGCCCCGGTAGCTCAGTTGGTAGAGCGTTGGGCTCCGGCCCGCTGCTCAGAAGCATGCAGTGGCAGTGCATGTCCAGGCTTGGGATCGGTTCCCCTGAGACGCTCCGGCGCTCAATAGTTTACCCGACGTACAGGTCGGATGGCAACTGACTGATGAGAGGGTGACCTGAGCGGGGCGGCCGTCCCTGTGCTTTGTGGGACGTTAAACTTTGGCTTCTAAATTGACCCTCCATTGAGGGAGTTGCTCGTTCGGGTGGTGGGGTCGGGGTTTCCGTGACAAGTCCCTTGATGACTTAAATGAGACTCCGACTCCGGCAGCCGTACTAGGAACAACTTGAACCAAATTTATAAAAAAAGCGCCGACCCAGAGTGGCGACCCAGAGTGGCGATCCCGAGTGGCGATCCAGGTTGGCGACCGAGAGCGATTCTGCCCGGTCAGTGGTCGGCGACCAGGTAAGATCAACCGCGAGTCGATAATAACGATATCTTATTTAATACGATATTTCATGCGATACAAATTCAAGGTCATCTAATAAAGATTCTGATAAATAACTGTACCCAAATACAATCAAAGTGAATTTGCTCCGTTTTGATCCAGGATTCGAGGAGGCAGGTCATTCAACATGTCACTTATAATCACGCTTCTTAACAAACTTACCAATTTTTAGTCAACATCGTTATATTTCGATGCTCTTAACATCTTGGTCAGAGGTATGTGCATGGTTCATCGTACTATGTATGTCATACGTATTAAAAGGACTTGGAAATAATTTCGCTTTCAACCAGAATTTCCCCATTCGCCTATTTTTCAGTTATTTGTACATAATGTTTTGTAGTTATGTTTTTCCTGCTTTCAAACTCCAGTATAATAATGTTCCTCAAGATTAGGCATTGCCAAATCTATCAACTTGAGAAAAAAACATTATAACTGACCACTACGCTATCGCATTTCCACATATCAAGCATGTGAAAACATCTGGAAAGACGAAAGATTCCATTATAGGCTTAAGTTGTGGTGATAAACTTCGAAAACACTTTTGCCAAGGCATTTTATGCGATACATTTTTCCCCGGAAAATCAAGTCAGGCAACACAACAACCAGACCTTGAAATTTTGCAAAATAATTCGGTGAACCCAAAGCTAGTTCGCGGCCCGCAGCACAATTAATTATAGTTCAAACTCAGAGACGATTCTTACATTTTAAGGCGAATGCAGAACTGAAGGTCACCAATAATTTTTGTTGGTTTTGAATGTGCTGGGTCATTTTTCAGATAACCAGAATCCACAACAGTACCATTGTAAGGCCATGCACAGCTCAAAGTCCCCCACACGGGAAGGATAGCAATCACCTCGTGTGGCGACCTTTCACCTCTGGCAATGTAAAACTGCAAACCATTTTTCCAGATTCTAGGGCATATGTCATTGCTTTAAAATTGCCCCCCCCTGGTTATCACCAGTCCGGGACCCATCGCCTCAGTAAAAGCCCCGTGGCGACGCCCCTGCCCAGTGCACCGCTCCAATCAAACCACCCAACACCGTACTCGCTACACGATGTTCAGTGTACACAGAGAACGCCTTTGAAAAAACGCAGGACACGAAGAATGTGCTTCGAGCAGCTAGAAGAGCTGCAGCGTCTTCGACTAACTGCAACGAGGTATTTGGTATTTTAAAACTAGATGAGAAACCATGCACTAGATCATTATCGCAAGTTGCATGTACCGCAGTCCGCGCCGCGGGAGCCACGCTCGTACTTATACTGCGACTCGTGCTGCAACTACCAAGCCACTGTAGCATCCTAGTAGGGCTCTGGTTTGGCATCAGTTTACCGCAGTTCCGGAATGTTGCGAAGATGATGTACCCATTTTAGCCTGCGCAGTTTTGCCGATCGGCAATGCTTCCTCATTTCCGACGAAATAAGCGTGCATAATTTGACTTCAATCCTTTGCGTATTAGTCCCGTCCCCCAACACCTCCCATTGATATTTCACAATTAAGAATTGCAACAGAAACTTGAACGAGGTCCCATTCGTCTGCCCATGTAGTAAACTATTTTCCTATACACAAATGCTCTAAATCATCAATACCGGCTTGTCAAAGGATTTTTTCTACAAAAACAAACGGTCGTCTAAACAAATCCCGAGTGTTTGAGGTATTATCACGTATGATCTACGTGGTTCAAACACTGAAACGGTCCAGTCCATAGTCATGCCAGTTACTCTTAGGATTACAAGAACTTCTCCGCCAGCAAAAAAAAAAAAAAAAAATACTCGGAGCATCAGCTGCTTCCTGCCAGCCTGCGTCAGTCTTTCATTAGTGAAGTACCTAAGTCAATCAGATAGAACTCGGAAACGCGATCCGATGAACAGCCGCACTTCACCAATGACAAGCTGGCAAAGGCTAGCCATAAAGAGTACAGGGCTCCGATTTTATGCTCTTTACTAGCGGAGAAATTCCCCAAGCTATTTCGTAATTCAAACGACTTCATTTGTGTCCTTGAGTGTACTATTTGGATGCTGTTACGCTATCTATGGCGAGGGATAGCAATGTAGTTTACACTATATTCATGAGAAGGATTACAAAATCCACCATTAGAACTGCCTTTCATCAACATAGCAATTCCTCCTTGTCTCGCACACCCTCGAAGGGCACCGTAAAACATGCCACAAAACTGTGAGCAGATATATCGAACATTTTTTACAAAACATTTTTCTTTCAGAATAAGCTTCTAATGAGACGAAAGAAAAGGACAAACAGTGCAATTTCAAGAGAAAACGTGTTCGGCGTATGCTTCTAAATCGCTGGTAGGGAGTGCCACAAATTACGTGACGCAAGAGGTGTGGGGGACTAGCCACCGTTGACTCAAACGTAACAAATGGGCGTTAGAAAGCGCTACATATGGTAGGGGAGGGGCAAAATCACTACAATATGCATAACGTAATTTATGAAACTCCCTAATGGCGACCGTCACCAGTTGAAGATCGCCGCCATAAAAGCCTGTCAGAGAAAGCCAAATAGACTTAAGCCGGCAACAGCGCATGGATTGGGAATTTTCAGCGCGGCAGAAGATGGTTGCCCAAGTGAAGACCACCCAATCCCAAGCGCGTCTCACCGGCCGCGGACTTGGGCTGTTGTCAAACTTCCGCTCCGCGCTAACAGAAAACTACACATTTCACAACCAACACCTCATCAGGCCTCAACTCCTTGTCACTTAGGTCACAGGATTTGGTGCCACCGTGCGGCACCTAATCCTTGTCCTTATCCTTACCCTATCTGGAGGCTGTGAGCGCATGCGCCTGTGGATGCAGCGATCCCTCCGAGTAGAATCTCATCCTCTTTATCCTCACCTTTCTTCACCCTTACCATCTCATTCTATAGTTTTTAACCACTTCATACTCATCACGACACTTTAAACGCCACCTCAGTAGTGTGGAAGTTTGAGTAGTAAATGAAATTGGCTCTGATATTTAGCGGCGGTCCTTGAAAGCTGGGGGGGGGTGGAATGCAGTCTCCGCGAGCCCAACCAATAGATTTAAATGATGCAAGGTAAGACGGGTTAGCCACGGTGAGCACTACAGCTGTTTCGTAAATACTGGGCAATCGATCTCCACTAATGCTGGAAATTTTACACCACAGGCCACAAAATATATTCCGATCCGATGAATCAATCAGACGGCGTCACGTTTTCTTGACGGGAGACACGCGAAATAGAATGCAACCTTACTGTTTTCACAATAGCCATTCCTTTCGCAACAAATAGGAATGATCACACTCTATTCCCTTTTCGAGACATCGGTGCTCGGCTTTTCCAGCTATAGCGCTATGACCTGCATGGAGAACTTTGATGTCTCACCGGTTATATTTTTGATCATATTTACACGTTTGTAATGTTGTACTCCAACAGCCATTCAGCAGTAAACTGAGATTTACCAGACGTCTCAAGGCCCCTCGACCTCATAAATATTCCAGCAACAGACACTTTTTGCTTCTGAAAGTCGCGTTTTCTGGCAGATGCCATCACATGCTGATTTATGGCGTGTTTTGGAATATTTTAGGACCTTAAAACATCGTTCAAAAGTTGATAACCGGTTGGCACGAAAAATAAATGCCCCTCAGCAACCGGCCACAGGACTCAAATGTGAGAGGCCCTGGCTAGATAAAACGTTCTGGTGTCGGTAATGTACGCCAATCGGTCAGCGAAAATCCCAACCCTGAGGACGGGCAGAATATTTCGTCAGCTACAATGACCACGGCAAACCCCCTTTCGGCAATTGTGGAGATCTATTTTTTTCTGATGCCCCCCATTTTGGGGTTGGTTAAGGGCAGGCTTAAAGAGCGCATTGAAAAAGCATAACGCCCACGGATGGGTCTATTTCAAGCGGTTGACTTTTCTCTAGCCCCTAAAAGAAAAAACAAAAAGTTTAATATATATATATATATATATATATATATATATATATATATATATATATATATATATATATATATATATATTATGGAGATTACGCACTTTTCCAATTGATCTAAGAGCACTTATAACTGCTCCTATTCTACGTTTGGTAGGAAATATTCTATGGGAAGCTTAGTTCTTGTATTCGACATCTACACCTCTTTTCAATCTGCTCTTCCATGTATCTACGCCCGTGAGAAGTATGATAAAACAAGAAAATGGAGAAGCCGAACACGCACATTAGAGGGGCCACGGAGGCCCCCACCTATTTTTCCGCGGTGGCCAGAAATCGCTCGTAACCTAAAAAGCCAATTGGCCACATTTGACAGAATTCATGAGCACGGTGTCGATTGGTGCAATAATTTTTTTTTTCAAATCGGTCAATAATCTTGTGGCTTTCACAGTCAGACCTATATTTTGATATCACCACAATCACGCAGTCGCACCACCTCACCTGCATTGGATACTAAATGATGAGGTCATAGCGCCGTATAAACGAGACGATAGGTCGAGGTCATCTCACACAAAGTTCAAGGTCAAAGGTCAAGGTCAAACCAGTATTTTCAAGGTCCATTCACTCCAGTGCTTACAGTCAAATGAGGTTTCCTAGTATGAGCTATATCATGCTACGTCAAAGTTAACACGCGCCCCGCTGGGTCCCTGACATGACGCGCCCGCTGGGGGGCGTTTTTCGCCCCCTCCGTATCTCATTTCCCACGAAATCTAAAGAAAAATTACGGGGGGGCGTTCGAAAGCCATTGACAAGACAAACATATTTTATCCGAAGAATTTTTATGTCAGGTCAATATTAAGGTCAGCATAGGTCAAAGAAGGTTCCATAGGCTTACAACAGAGCAGTGTACGTTTCTCTCTCTAGATCTGTCCTCAGGGGAGCTATAGCAAATATTTATGCATCATTGGATTCCTATCATCGCAGTCAATCAAATGATGTATAATATGACCTTGCTAGGCCAAATAGTGAACATGACCTGACCTCGAGCTAGGTCAGTGCCACAGAGTGACCTGGTATGGTCATGTTGCATATCAATCGACTCCCCGTGACAATATAAGCACAATGCAAACAAAATGGGAGCTTTATCTCAATCCAGTGAGAAGTTATTGGCAAAACAATCACTCTATGCTCCTGTGACCTGACATAACATAACATAACATCAACTTTATTTTCCAACATAATTTGAAATTCACAGTATACAGGTGTGGTACGGCGCAAAGCCCAAGGCTTATATCGCGGCGCCGCCCACTAATTACAGAACATTTGTACACTTTCAACTCTCACTCTGAAAACTTGGCATGATATTGTGTCAAACTCGGTACCTGCGACCGCCGCCCAGCGAGCCGCACCCGCCCCGGACCCGACCAGCGCAGCACGTCCCGCCCACCGCACGCCTGAATTTGGTTTAGAGATGTCCGGTCGCTAACATATATTTTGGAACTCCGTTGCCACCCGCCGGCTGCAGCTCTCATCAAGGCTGGAACCATAAAGAAGAGCTTCTATTTTTCAGTTTCGGTCATCGTTGCAAATTCTAAATTGTTTATAAGCGACAATGCGTTAAACAACGCTTCTCTCGATCCCTAAATATGGGGCACCTTAGCATATAATGTTGCGTTGTCTCTTTTGGAATCCGCAATCGCAATTTGGGGTTATAGCATTTCCTATTCTGAACTGGTGATCTTTTAAATTTGTTAAACCAACTCTCAGTCGTGTATGGAGTATATTGCCTCGCTTAGAGCCGAGTAAGTAATATTTAGGAGGTTTGTCTGGCCCAATCAACAATTTAAGCTCCTTTTTGAATTTATGAACAGAGGGAGCTTGTGTTATGTGCTGGCAACGAATTCCAATTTTGTGTGGTCGCGGTGATGAATGACTTTTGTAGAGAGTTGTTCGTATTTGGGGAATTGAATACTGAAAAGCATTTCTCAGCTCTAAGCCCGTCTGTCTTCTTCTCATGTCAGGTAGTAAATTTACAATGTATGAAGGTGCTAGTCCGTCTGAGTTTCTAAGCTTGTAATACATTTGAAGCCTGTGAATTTTCGTCTCCTTTGTAATGTCACCCAGCCTAGTTCGTTCATTAACAATGCGGACGATGTTCGGAAACAAGCTCCTGTGGCACACCTAGCCGCCCGCTTTTGAATTTTCTCTAGCCGCATGCAGTCGGCCACAGTTATTAATCCGTCGTAAATTGAATCACAGTAATCAACAGTGTCCTGAAATTACTTTTCTGCAGAGTGTGGGATGTCAAAATTCAGGAAAAAGAGGTCAAAATTAATTGTCAAAAAGGAAATAGCAAATGTAGGATTAGAACATCTCGGAAAACAAATACACGTACTAAAACATTACATGCACATGAAATACAAAAACAAATAAGGGATGGACAATATTAAAATTAACTGTATTAACAGAAGTTAAAACAACTTGAGAAACCTACAAATCCAACTCCTGCAGAGTTCAGCATTTTCCCAAATAAAAGCATCAGAAACGTACAAGGGAATACATTAATAAGCCGCAAACCTACAGATACGTAAAGCAAAGTCTGGAATACCTACCTACCAAAACAATACCTCGGTGAGATAGGTCTTGCTTTAGAACCTTTAACAAGCTGAAATGTCTAAAAGGGAGGAAATTCCAAAACTTGTCCATTTGAACAAACTATTTTCAAACAAACTTATTTTTGAAATTATACCTAAATCAGCAGGATTCACTCCCTCTGTTTTCACTTGCATTCATGGAAAAATTGCAGCATGCAATCACAATAAAAATACCTAGTCAAATGGCCACCATGAAAATAATAACTTACCTTTACCCACGTGCCTGGATTTCTCAAACTTGAACTATATTACCCTCATTGAAATACAGAACGATCAACAGGTTGAGGTTCAGAATTAGTCTGCTTAAGGCTTAAGACATACGAACGCTGGCTACTTACAACTTACCAACTCTCAAACGTACGTATGAGCTTCGACCGACACCCTGCATGCAATCCAGAAACGTACACAAACACTAATCTCAACTGCGGCAAATTCATTTTCACAATGCTGAGAAAGACATCTCGCGTCAAATTCAGGCAAGCCTGTCGACACCGGTAGCCAAGTACGGTTTTTCTAATGCGAGTGAACTGACCAGGCGGGCCCTCTGAGCGTGAGAAGGATGTCGAAATTCTCCACCTTTAAATCACGCAGAGATTCGGCGTTTGTAAAGAAAAAAACTAACTTTACCTTAATCGTTCATTATTTTCTAAAAGCATCCTGAAATTCATCGAAATATTTTGGCTGCCTTTGGAGATATTCCGAGAAATACATGAGGTGCAATTTTCATGATCCGTGAAGATTCCATGTTTAGGTATTATTTTTTAAAAACTGTTGAACAAATATCCAATATTTGGATCACTTTATCAAACCAAGACAGCAGAATTTTTAATTTTATATATTTTAAACCACAAAAGCATGATAAAACTACAGTATTTCTTTTTAAAGTCAAGGATGTCGAAATTATTTAGGAATGCTTGCATTGTTCCACTCAAAATTCCGAGGACATGACCCAAAATATGGCTAAACAATATTTTTCTGAATAGAAAAGATTTTGATTTCATATTCTGGGTACTCTCAAAAGTTTCTTTTGCACAGAAACTTCAAAAACAAATGTTATAACTCACCCTGACCCACGTGATTTCTAAGGATGTCGAAATTCAGTCGTAAGGAGCTGACGTCATCAAACTATATATTACGTCAGTAGCACTACATTTCAAGGCCTTGGGCCTTGGCTAGCAGAGCCTCCAAGAACGATGTGGTGATGATTGCTTGGGTTTCGAGCAATGTGAATGTCATGATGTCTCATACCAGTCTTAGCCCCAGGCAGTTTTGACCACCAGTTTCGGCTAGCAAAATTACGAGCAATATTTTGCGTTTTTAATTTGTCCCTGAACATCAATTTTCAAATGGTATCGCGAGTCAGCGCTGCCGCTAGTCATCGAGTTTATTTTGAATTCAGCTATATGTTTAAGACGAAAGCATACATCCCAAGAGTGTGAGGCGTGGTGGCTTTGGTTGTTGAAAGAGAGAGGAGAGAGAGGGAAAAGAGTGGGGCTTATAAAGTGGGGTATATTATTAGTCGTCTTAGTTTATTAGTACGCTAAGAGACGTGAGGGGTCGATGGCTGACTTTATTTTTGTTATATGGTTGATTCGGCTAATTGCATCTCCGGTTTAGACATGCTGTTTGTCAGGCATTATCTTTCACATTCTGTGAGATCTCAGTGTGCTTGTGAAGAAGCAATTGTTTGGAATGTTCTCTTTTACAGGGTTTTGTCCTTTGAGCTTTTATTGTAAAATGTTTGTGCTAGAATCCTTCAGTATTCAAACTTCCTTCTCTCCAAAGATGATTGCTGTGTTCTATTTTGACATGGAATCCGTCCTAACAGGACTGTGTAAAGAATGCTGCATTCCATATGAAGGTAATAGGTTCACAAAGCTAGTGTTGCAGCATCTTTATCAAATGGTATGTTGGCCTCAGTTGCTGGTCTGGCCCTGCTTCCATTCCTCAACTTCTGAAAAAGGAAACTGATGATGCTGCATTTTTATTCATTGAGATCCGTACATGTGTTTGCGACAACAGCAACAAGCAATAAAAAACCATGCCAGTACATGTTAACACAAGGCAAAAAACCAGTAGGAGATGCAAATAAGGGCTCACTAAAAGCTCATTGAGGCCACCACCCCGAAAGCTGATGATGCCGCAAGCCGATGATTCTGATGATTTTGTTTAGGATGTCAAAATTCAAGATTTAGGATGTCAAAATTGATCAAGTCTGGGTGTGGGTTTCCACGCAAAATTCCCAATTTCAGGACACTGGTAATCAAAGTAGGGTTGGACATAAGTTGTATAAATTTGGGTAATGATCTGTCTCGGCAAAGTTGATGCTAAGGGATAGAGAGGACTCAATGCGCGATTAGCTTTTTAACTACTTCGTTAATGTGTTCGTGAAACCTCAGTTCTGCTGAGAAGGTTAAACCCAAATGCTTGTGAGTCGATCTGAGAGGAATGCAGCTGTCTTCAAATTTCAACTGAGGGGGTTCGCGTTTCGTTTAAGAGTGAAAGTCTGTTGAATAATTTTCTTTGCATTAAATTTTATGGCCCATTTTTTAGCATATGCAGCGATCTTATTCAAATCCGATTGTAATGAATCTCGTACCGACTGTATATTTATGTCTGAATGTGCTGCGTAAATTGAGGCGTCATCAGCGAATAGAAGCATATCATTGGCTATATCTTTTTCAATGTCATTCAGGTACATAAGTGCAAGCAATGGGCCCAAAACGGAGCCCTGTGGGCATCCAGCATCGATGGTTTTGGTTTCGGAGAGAAAATCACCTAATTTGACCCTTTGAACTCGATTACTTAAGTAAGATTTGATCCACTTTAATATATTACCGTTGATTCCGAATTCTGTGCGACACTTTTTCAGTAGGCCCTCATGCCAAATCGTATTGAAATAGCGGGAGATATCCAAATACACGGCCGTGAAATCATTTCCTTCATCAATGCTTTTGTAAAGTTTTTCACTTAAGTAAATTAATTGTAGCTCCGTACTGTGATGCGGTCTATAACCGCTTTGTTTATCTGACAGAAGATTATTATCGCATAAATGTTTGTAAAGATGTTGGTGAACAATTTTCTCAGTTACTTTAGAAATACAAGGCAAAAGACTGATAGGACGATAACAGGTTGCATCAGAAGGAGAACCCTTCCCCTTGAAAATGGCCTTGACATGAGCTTCCTTCCACAGTACTGGATACGTTCCGGTTCTTAAAGATTTATTTATCAGTTGGGCGAGAGGTTCCGCAATTAATAGAGCGATGAGCTTTAATAATTTTGCTGGTAATTCATCAGGTCCACAAGCTTTGGTTCCATCTAGGTGATTGAGAATTCTTAGCACCTCCCTTTCAGTTACATGAATGTCCAATAATGGTGCCAGAACTTCAGTTTCAGTCAAGTTGTCCAGGAGGCCGAATCAGGAGGGTTTATATGTGACATTTCTGCAAAATGATGATTGAGTAGGTTTGCCTTTTCTAGGTCGTGTGTTACATCTTCACCATGTAGCCCATTTAATGTCGGGATTTGATGTTCACCGGAAAAGCCCAGCATTTCTTTTAGGATCTTGTGGTATTTGGCAGGATTTTGCTTGTTTTCTAGTAAGACTTTAGATTTGCTGTCACAGAACTGCTGCCGCAGTGTTTTATTAAGAGCCGTAACTTTGTTGCGTTGTTGTCGCCACGCCCTCCAGGCTTGTAGAGTATTCAATCGTTTTGCTTTCCTGAAGAGGGTGTCACGTTTATTTATTTCGTGTCTCAAATTTCCTTTTACCCATGGTTTGTGAAGGACGTTTTTGTAAACATTTTTGATTGGTATTGCTTCTTTGGCAGCGCCCAGAATTGTTTCAGTAAAGAGGTCTGTTGCTGTGTCAATGTCGTTGTTGAGTATGGTTTGCCAGTCAGTAGCAAGCAGGGTTGCAGTCAGTTTCTGGTGATCCATTTTTGAGAACTCCCAAATTGGATATGGCTTGCTCCTATTCTTCTCGAGCCTATGCCTCATCTCTAACTGTACATACACCGGAAAATGATCTAATGAGGCGAAAGAGGACAAAGTTCCACTGGAAAGGTTAAATCCTTGTGGGTTCGTAAGGAAGATCAAGTCTCTTAAATTTGAGGCATTTACGGTAATTCGTGTTGGCTCGTCAATTATCTGTTCAAGTCCCAGGCATTCTGAAGTATCTCTCAGGTTACAGTCAAAACTAGTTACCCCACTATGGGAATATCCGGCTGGGACAAATAAACATTACCGGCATTAAAATCCATGACATGACCTTTGAGAGGTCAGATGCTCAAAAACTCAATTTTATGGTCAACATCGTGGTAAGAATAGACGGTTTGAGGATTTTCAGCTTTATCTGTCCTGTATTTACTAAAAACGAGCCCATTCTATTTTTCACCATAGACTTATACCTAATATGGGCGACCAAAAAATTGACCCCGCCTTAGGTCAACAATATCGAAATTCCGAGATAGCAGATTTGTAGACCCTAATGAGCTTATCATATTGTGAAAGTTTCAAACTGATCAGTTCGCTGATGTTCCCTGGGCGCCGCTTGAAACTCGTGATTTTAGGTTTTGAGGTCGGGTCACTTGACCTTGAATAGCTCCTTGACCTGACAGGACCTTACCTAAAAAATTTGTCAGATGTGTAAAATTGATCAGGGATAAGATACGGTAAGTTTCGTTGTTCTGCGTCCCTTCGTTTTTGTGTTATTTGGGGAAAACCAGGAGGGGGGGCAAATTTCACCCCCCCCAGCGGGGCGCGTGTTAAGGCAACTTAATTCTAAGGCCCGGGTCAAAGGCAATTCATCCAGGTCAACCCTCATTTCCTCCCAAAGGTTGCTCTAGTGCTAGCTATAGTATAAATCATACAAAATGTATCATATTGTGACGTCATCCAAGGCTACTTTACCTTTTAATGATAATACCTTTGGGGCATTCCCTCCATGACCTTGGTCCTTCTTTTCGCACATTTCCCACTTTTTCCGCAGAATCACGGTATTTCCCAAGTCCCCAGAACGGTCAAAATTTGACCTTAATTGACGCATGTGGCCTTGAAGATATTGACCGAGGTCCAAGAAATTTGCCCATAATGAAGACCACCAAGAACCCCACACATTCCTCAACAGGCGCTTCTCTAAGCCTCTTGTTTTCCGATATCCCAGGGGGCCTATCAGTGCGAGTGTTAATTGCCAAAAATGGGAATGTTGCAGAACGAGGATCACACAAAATCCGGGACTTTAAGTAAAGGACCTTTAATAGAAATGGAAAAGAAAGGCCTACGTCCGTTGAGGCAACTGCTCCCGATCAAACCAGTTGTTCCCTCGATAAATCAATCACTTATCAAGGGTACATTCCGGGCCGCTGGTTCCATCATCTTTTACAGAGGCACATGCCCTTATCGAGTGCAATCTGCTGCTGATCGCCAGTCAAACTAGAGAGTTCTAATTCACACATTCTCGCACTCGCACTTCTACTTCATAGTGTTTCTCAACTAGGTACAAGATGAAAACAGAGCGTATCAATGACAATCATGCGTGCATACGCGTGGGCAAGGAGGAGCACTCTCCCAAAGAAAGACCGTAAAAACAAGTGATACAGCATCCTTCTTATTTAAGAGGGCAAAATAAGTTACCCATAAAAGAACTAGTTTTCCAACTCAAAAGGGAGTAAAAGGGGAGGGACGTGATATCCCTTTCCATCAGCAGATAGTTAGCACAGTCCGTTCTGCTGGACAGTGACCAATCCCTGAACACACTCAGCTCGGTCGTCTGGTGAGGATTACGTGGCATGTAATCCTCCAGCTCCCGAGAGCCTCCCCGGACAGCCCTCGCAGCGGCTGGCGACGCTCAGGGACAACCGGCCGCTCTCGGATGATGCCGCCTTCCTTGCTGCCACATGACTGGTTCACCGAAACCCAATAGGCTGGTGCAGGTTTACATAAAGCATTCATGGCTACCCGCCAGCCACCCAACCATTCTGCCCTCCTGAAGCGGCTGAAGCGGGCCGCCCCGGCTGGGAACCGGCCCCTCCGTGACATCTGATCTGGAAAGGTTGTCATGTGGAGCAGGGCTGGAGATCTCTTCCCGATCCAGGGGGGAGGGTTTAGGGTAGGTTGACGCTGGCACGGCAATACAAGCCCTATACAAAGCCTATGTGAGACCCAAAATCCAGGGGGTCCTGACCCCTCTCGCAACCCCCAGGATCTGCACCCATGAAGTGGAGCATACCGAAAAAGGTCTGGTTTCATATTGTGTTAGTGTTAAAGCTCACTACTCTCTGAGCTTGATATTTTGTTTGAGCTCACTACCCTGTGAACCTCCAAGTTTTTCCCCGACCAGCCAAGCCACCGAGCGGCGGCGGCGGCGGTTCGGTGGCCACGCAGGCTGGTAGGGTCGGATTCCACTCAGCAGAGGCCTGTTTCTCTGCAAACAGGGATAGTAGTCATACTTTTGCAGCTTACGCTTTGGGGTTTCTGACTATCGTATTTTCTACAGAATAAAGTTCCAACCATGGCTTGAAATTGACGAAAGGGCAAACTCTGAGATGACAATTTTTGGAGTAGCAATCTTTTCGCTAACGTTCGCTAACGTTTAAAAGTTGTTTGCCGTAGTGGCCTAGTATAAACAACAAACGTTCCCATGGACTGTGAGAATTCCATTGTTTTTACGTTGTCTTCTAATCCCCGTCATTTACGATTTATATCGTGTATGACACTTATATACAAAGTGTAGGATCCACAAATCGAGTGTTTTGCTCGAACTGTCCTCAGTGCTGGCATGTGCCCCACAGAGCGTTGCTTTTATTTGTATCGTGTAGACAGTACATGGGGCAGGTTTGGCTCTCGGATAGCCATCATCGCGCCTCAATAGTTTCGGGAATAAACACCCTACTTTAAATTTAACACGCGCATTGACGGGGGTCTGAGCCACCTTCGCATTGACGGGGGGGGCGGGTACCCGCCCCCTTCCTAAGATCTCGAGAACCACGGTAGATAGCGAAAAACGGTAAACGGCGTTGGGCTGCCCGTCCACTTCTCCATCATCGAAAACATTTGAACCATTTTTTTGTCAGGTCACATTTAAGGTCACGAGAGGTCAAAACATGCCGTCATAGGGATAACATGTAAATTCAGTTTTTCGGTCATTACATCTGAACAAGTAAAGATAGAGCAAAACGACTTGAACTATGTGAATCCTCTCAGCAAGCCGAATCGAATGATATATAATTTGACCTTGCGAGGTCAAATCAAGGATTTAACCTGACCTGAGCTCAGGTCAGGGCAAAATTATATAAAACGCATATCATTAGAACTGCAAAGCCAAGGCGAGTCTAATGCAGCTAAAATAAATGCTCTATCACCATCCGTTACTGAGTTATTCCGTAAAAACCATTTTCCCATGTATTTCCAAAGGAGAGGTCATGTCTCGTACCTGACCTTAGGTCATCAATATCAAAAATACCGGAACATATTTTAGAGAACTCGGTGGGGCCATTATGTGATATGAGTTTCAATCGGATAAGTTCACCCTGCTCCGACTTATGCTATCTTAAACTTTGTTTGAGGTCGGGTCACTTGACCTGTACTGGTGACCTGACCTGAGATGACCTAACCTTAAAATTTTCACAGAAGTTGTAAAAATGATGAGGGAAAAGGTATGCCATGTAAGGCGGCGCGTAGCGCCGCCGTTTTTCTGTTATCTCCGAAAAACCCGGGGGGCGGGTACCCGCCCCCTCAATGCGCGTGTTAAGTTTCCGCATTTTTTCATAGTTTTTCGTAACACAAAATTATTGGCTCCAAAAATTCTTGAAAACGGCACAGCAGAGTTCTGTCATTTGACCCTGCAACCTGTGGTGAAATTTTTGTGTCGCTACCACCAAATAATTTTCGAGCAATACACAAAAAACTAAACTTAGGGAGCATATCCCCTACCTCGGAGAAGCTGTCTCTACTATCACAGGCAGTTGAGTGGTCCTAAAGTGCCCTCCAACTAATTTTCCGAGGTGGCGGGAGAACCGTTCGCAGCTGCAAAACGCTACTAGGCTACCTTCGGGATAATTCATTACCGCGTCTATTGGTGAAATAATTTCGAAAATCGGACAATTTTTTTACTTATAGGCCTTCAAAGTTACTTATATTTTGAAACCGTCGCAACCACGCAATCGCACCAGTTCGCTTGCACTGTACACTGAGTGGTGACGTAATAACGTCATAGACTCGGGATTAGATCAAGGTCACCTAACATGAACGTCGAGGTCAGGGTTAAAGCCACAGGTCAAGGTCATTTACCCTAGTGTTCCGGTTAGATGGCATCATTCAGTATGACGTATGCTATGGCTTCATAGCTAAGGCTACTCAATGTCAGGGTCAAGGTCAAATGTCTTCTTTCAAAGTCAAACCCACATTTCCCGTCCAAAGGCTGCTTTAGTGCCGCTTATATTGTACAATATTGGGAGTAGGTGCGTGTCAACATAATAAGGAATATGTTGACATTATTCCCAATATAATATTATTCACATTATATGTTACGTCATACGCCAGTGCCTTTGAATCACCTCCACCGAACATTTTCAGAGAAAGCTGTGTGGCGCGTGCCCACGCAACTTGGTATCCACCATATCACAGGCAAAAGGTATAACTCACCATATAACAAACATTGATAAGAACAGTTTAGTAAAAAAAGTCACGCACAAAATCTGCTTGGAATATCGTGGGCCATCCTTGAATTTTCCCCAACATTTCAGCGTTTTCGTATTGAAGAGGCGTGCACGTGAGGCATAGCCCTAGTACTGATCGGTGCATTTCAGTTATTTTTCTGTCGCAAATATGCATAGAAAATTTCATCCTATTCAAGTCAGTAGTTTTTGGGATATCGAAGAGGGGTGCGCACGTGCGTACGTGGCGTAGGACATAAAATGTACCCAATGCTATCTTGTTATTAGATGAGCCCGAATATATGTTGTTAGTGCCATCACGATGGGATCCATGGTTTCTGGACATGGGGCGGAAATCTGTTCACCCCCTTGAACTTCACCTCTAAACTCACAGCATTGTCATTCCCTGCACATCAAGTTTGGGCTTATCTAGATCAGCAAAAAACTGAGTTATGACATAATAGGTGACGGAAATTTGATGATTCAACATGTCTCTGCTTTTGCACGTGCCACGAGCTTCGCCAGAACCCCACCCACCCCTAATGTGTTCAGTCAGTAATTGAATCGATCAGGCTAGAACACGGCGAAGACCCCGTCAGGATCTGTTGCATCCTTTGACGTTCTCACAGTTTGCTTCGCTGAGGGAACAATTGGAGTAACGGACAGGGCATGTCCGCGGACGTCAACGATGGAAATGCGTTACCAAAGTCACGCGGTCCTCAGGCGATCACCAGTTGAGGCAGTTATCATGCCCCCAATTTCCTCGAGGAGCTTGGAGGCATTGGGTCCGATGATGCCTGAACTTTCTGCTGCCAGATGAGTAAATATTCTTAGACGCTAGCTCCAAGCACGTTTGGCGTTAACGTGCCCCGGCGGCTCGGGCAGTTGTCCCCAAGCTCCATAGCCGACTTGGCCAGAGCGCTCTCCGTGAATGTATCGCTACGGTCTTATACTTGGAACAAGAGCAACAAGGTTTCCGGTCCTTCCCGGACATACGGTACCACAAAATACCAATGCAATGCTGTCACACCAGCCTTGATCAGAATCAGAATTAATATCTGCTGAGTAAGCCCACCGCATCTGCTGAGTAAGCCCACCGAGCGGGTAATCACACGGGCCTGGCAGCTTCTGTCTACTAACTTTTACGCTAAACTCAGGATATAATAGGCACGGCAGTGCAAATCAAAATGAAATTCGACCCAGAAAGCGAAATCTAGCATTATCAAAAGTGGTTACAAGCTTAACCATGAGGCTCGGATAATCGGATCATAAATAATAGGACATTTTAACCTGCACAAGTATCAATACAGAGTCCCTCGAAAATGACATGTAAGATCAGAAAAGCACAGAGGTAAAGCATTCCAGTTCAATGCAATAAATATCAATATCTTTGAATAAAAAACTGAGATTACGGACGAAGATATCCGGAGAAGAGTAACACACAGGTCATAGCCGCCGGCACAGCTCGACCATTCAACTGCAGCGAGACAACGGGCTCGTTGGAAGCCTCTGTAACGGGATAACCTGTCGCTGGTCTTGCACTCGCTTTTTACAAAGATTGAGAAGAAAGCAATCAGCCCATCGACAAAGAAATAGCTACATCAGTGCTCATTCAACACAAAGTATCAATTGAGATGATTGTTAGATCATGATGGACGTTGACACCAGTAAAAGCCACCATGCAGGGTCCTGGCCTTGAACTTCTGCAAATGACAATCCACTCCTAAAATCCGAGCATCTAGCCAGCTGAATCGAGCTCGATCCAACCAGAGTCGTGAAATCAACAACTGATGGAGCGATGGCGATGCCATGAAACACACACAAAACGGACGCTGTACTGTGTGTGAGCTCTTCACTTTTTCATTTCACAGTGTGTCGTGTTGGAACACATCTTAATCGACGATTTATTTTCGACTGAACCATGCTTGAACCCTGTCTGGTTTCGTGGCACTGAGTCGGGCATCCAACCTATAATTATCCTCAAAGGTAGTGGTTTAATTTAGAGATGAATGATAGGAGACATATCGATAACGAACTACACAATTTCCCTACGATAGGTAGTACGAGTGACATTACACGAAGTATAAGTTAACATTGCAACGGTGAATTGCTACGAGCCTTGACATAGTTTACATCGAACTCGGCCTAAAGCGGCCCGTGGCTTATTATTCCACCTAAGCTTTCAAGACTTATCAGGTGATAACATATTAATTGGCCTATCTCCTTGAATCCAGGACGGAAAATTTAGTAAATTCTGTATTAGAGATCACATTCATAAAATGACCCAAGATTATTTTTGAAAGTATCTGTCACATCAATGTTCTAAAGAAGCACTGTGCCCGAATACATAATCACCGAACTTACTTAATTTTCCATTGCAGATTACAGGAGACAGGCCAAATACTATATTATCAGCTCGTAAGCATGCGCCTGGAAGTAGCACTGCAGAAACAGTTTCCGAACATATTGCTTTCATTGGATTTTTATGCTGTACAGGGCCGAGAAGACGAAGAAACAGCCGACACCTGAGCGTGGGTAAGCGCCATATCTAGCTGTCTTACCTCGAAACCACGAACTCGGAGTGATACCATCTCCCAACCCAATGCACTTACACAGACCCCCACTTGGTAATGAGTATACTTGAATCCATACATTTTTCAAGCTTCATCCGTAGAGCAGGATGCTAGAGAAAAAAGTGGATTAAAGAAGCGACGACATCTTAATGTCAGAACGATTAAACGTGAGCGTACCAGATTAAGAGAGGATCCGAATTAAGGTCAAATACATAAGTGATTTTCCTGCTGGCATGTACTGCAGGAGCAAAACCTAGTTCCACGGTCCAGCTGATACAAACTGTCTGGCCAGTATTACGCTATGCACATCATTCGCCAATATTCATCAACCTACGTCAAGTACCAACGCCTTCTCCGGCTTCATCTATGCTGCTATGTAAGCACAGGAAATGTTTGGTTAGAAGTCAATATCGCTCGGTGAGATTCCAAATTCGAAATGACCTAAGGACAACAAACATGGGGACAAAAAAATCATAACCGACTTATTTAACAGTTTTTGCCGTCAAGATACGTTGCTGAAAACCTTACCTACGGTGGTATATGCCGCGCCTGGAGATGAAACTGTGTCACAAGCATAAAGGCCCAGTACTTAAAATTTGTTATGCAGCGTGCGGGAGAGCGTCGCCACCAGCCACAAAGTGGGAGGCACTCCTCGCAGGCAGAGGACTAAACCTAAAACAAAACAAAAAAAACTCATGGGATTTGAGCTCCCTGTGATGTCCCACACCAGCTCCAGTCAAAACTTTGGTGATACCTTCCCCCTATTCGTACCCCCTCCCCCCGCTTTTGACACACATGGGTGTACCAATAGTTTGTCTATTGAAGTTGTTGGCAAAGAATCATTCCAAAATCCGCATGCTTTAAGCACGAGTTTAGCAAACGTTTTTCACAATGGACGACCGACCTGGTTGTTCCAAGGCCTACACCATGCACATACGAGTATTGCCGCTGACTTTCTCTCCCGTTCCATAATGAGCATTTCACAACTTCTAAGCCGTTCGTTGTTTTTCTTTAGCGCACCACTCTGACACCTTACGCTCCTCCCCACGAAGCTAACGGCCGCCGCGAGCTGTTCGGTGGTCGCTAAAGCCATCGCACGGCCGGTGAGAACGGATTCCCCACTCTACAAATTCCATTTCTCTATAAATAGTGAGTCCAATTACCACAAAAGAAGTCTGGACAACGGAATTCACAGTATGCTCTATTTCCTGGCTGTCTACGTTAAAATCCCACCAGAAAGGCGTCACATTCTCGTAAAGAGGAAATTCGTATTGCTTTCGAATGCCTGAAGGGCATCATAAACGAATCGAATCAAGGCCATTTTCTGCATGATGCAAATTCCATACAATGGCATTCAAAACCAAATCACACTGATTTTCGCCACACTCGTCCGTACAAGGAAGGAGGGTGGCAGCCCCTGGTTATTGGTCCCGAGAGGGACCAACCGCGTGAATCCTCTCCCAAAATCAAACTAGTGTTTCATAATTCAATTGAGAAATGACGGCCCCGTCACTTAAATATATTCGAGGCGTTTTTGCCGTTTCGACGGGACCTCTTTAAAGGTGACGGAAATTTCCCCTGAGGAGGAAGCAAAATCGAACTTGAGCCCTGTTGGCTTAAAAGCAGAATGCATACACATGCTTCGCCATGGCGGGCTTGATACATTTACGGGACACTCTCCCTTGTTTAACACATCGTTTAGGCGCGGCTAAGTTGAAAACACGGATTCATTGCACGACTTTAATCTGGCAGTCGCCGCCTCCACCACCCCAAGTTTATCTTTATTCTCTGGGCTCGAGGCTGCCTCCTCACGCGTCAACCAAGCGGCTGGATCCCTCTCTGCGGAGGAACGGACCGCAAAACCTACAACAATAAAAATCCGCATTATATACTTCCGGAACTGGTGTCATAGCTTGGTGAATGAGACCCAGACATACCAATTTTTGCTTGTCTTTGAAATATACGCAACGAATCCCTCATAACCTCTCTAAAGCGGCGCAGGTCACACCACAGCCGTTTTCGGGCCATATTGGAAAAAACCTCTAGTATGGGCTGTAACACCCCTTAAAAGGAATGTGGCACCTTGGTTGAATCCTGGAATTTAGTGTAATTAGGCACACTTTTAGCCGAAAATAATGAAACCACTCATGACTTCTCTGAAAAATGTACAATAAGCTCAATATTTTGATTTTTAGAATACTCCTCTAGGAAAAGAAATAAATATCTGCCTGTGGATGATGTCAGGATCTGGCAACCACTACCATACTCAAAACGCTTCAAGTGCTTCGATTGGCTGATGCTCATCGTGACGTCAGCATATGTCGTCACACCAGCAGCTCACAGCAATGGCTGCCTGGCGAGAGGTACATGAGAGGTACATTTCAGGCAAAACTTTACTATAAGGTTGATCCACGAAAAACTTTCGCCAACGGACGTCACACGATTGCACCAATATGGTAGCAGTAGCGAGCAAAGCGGCGCGTTTAGTCCACAATCGAAAACAACAAACAAACAACGACGAGGGTTTGAAACCGCGGCGGGAGGGATATTATCATTTATATGTATTATTTTTCATGCCGGGACGAGCTAGACGGGGCAGTCTGCAAAATAAAGCTTCGCCGATGTTTCGTCGAACGAAGCGCTCGTTTAGACGATTAAAGTTGCGTGAATTTTACAAAGCAAATGGTCCCTGATGCTGCAGAACATTTCAAATGAAGATTTAAAATGAAAATAAATAAGTCTACGGTCACCACATGCTAATATTTGTATATTTCCGTCGAGCGCATTATTATTTTCAACACCAGTTGGATCTATAACTCGGGCTGCTTTGCTTCTTCCATTACTTGGCTTAGCCGCATAGTTGTGTGGCTAGGTGATATGGAACCAATATGGTATCAAGGTATCGAAAAGTATCATTGCCAGGGAGGGAGCCCTTAACACGCGCATGACGGGGCTGAGCCACCTTCGCTTTAACGGTGGCGGGTACTGTGTCCATCGTTCAGGCTTGGGACGTAAACTTGGCTTCTAAATTAACCCTCCATGAGGAGTGCTCGTCGGGGGTGGGGTCGGGGTCTCCGTTACAAGTCCCTTGATGACTTTAGTAGACCCGACTCCAACAATCGAACCGAGAAAACTCAAAATTTATAAAAAAACAGCTTTCCCATGCTTTCAATGGGGAGGCAGTCATGACTTACCTCTGGTCACGAAATCGAAATATCCCAAATATACTTCTAGATCCGGAGGGTTCAGAAGTGTAGGAAGTTCAAACGATCGACCGAAAGTAGCTCTTATAGAGCCAAAAGTGAGGGCCTGGTTGACCTCGCCTGGTGACCGACCTGGGGACCCAGGAAAAAATCAAGGATGGTGAAAAGATGGGGGAGGAGAGCCCTCAACGCGGTTGAGCTTCGTCGCTTTCTGCTATCCCGAAAAACCTGGGGGCATCGATCGTCCCCGGTGAGCGGCGCAGAGCCAACTTGAATGCCCTATTTGTAAAAGGCGACAATATCACCTTCAAATGGCAATTTCGAAAACAAATTTAATGCAAATGAAAGCCCATGTATCCCTTCGGCTCAACTGTACTGTGAGAGCCGGCGAAATCGATAATTTAACATGGACCTATGGGAGGAGACTTGTCGCCAACGACGCACGTAAAGGCGGCCCATTCGTGGTGGGCGCATTTTCAGGTGGGTTTTAGCTTTTTTACGGAAATATCGAGTTCCAAGACAAAGGATATAAAGAGTACCGGGTTTTCCGACATGCTTTACAACTTGGCTATCTCAGTTAAAATCACGTTATAAAGGTGCCACATTCCCTTTAAGGGCGAGGGCTAAATTCGAGCGCTGCAGCCTTCGACCTATTCTAGCAAGCTCATCCGCGCATGGACTGAATATGAAGATCTCAGGCGTCACCACCACGGTGAGGAGAGGAGCTTAGGGGCCGCCCCCATCGCCCATCCCCCCCTGGAAATAGCGCTATCTTTAACTGTCAAACCGGTTTTTCACATAATTTTTCGTTTATCAATGGTGAAAACCAAGATGATAAACACTTTTCCTCTTACACTTTTATTCAACTGCAGCCGTGTTTTATACGCCAACCTTTGTGTTGCTTCACACTCAATTTTACATTATTTTTCTGACTGATCACTTGGAAAACTGGACGTGTATTTATTATTTCTGAGTCTTTTCCCGCAGTTAAAAAAGTGGCTGCGCCCATGATGAACAGCAGGGATACAAGGGGAGGAGCAAGGACTGCACGCTCTTCCCCGGAACTTAACGACTTCATGTACTAACCAATCATTCTCAAACAATACGTATTTTTTCAACTTGACCTAGCTGCCTTTGTTTTTTGTCACCCACGATTGGTTTAAAAATCGAACATCTCCAAACAACGCGTGAAGTAAGCCCCCCCCTGTACCCATACCTCTCCGATGTTGATTCAGGTTTCTCCAATAAAAAAACGTACAATAACATACATAAAACAGGGGCGTAAGTCGAAAAAAACTGCCACGATAAGAAGCCGCTATCTTGCACCATGCCAATCAAATATCATCCATAAGGCATGGTCATTGGTCAAATTACCGTTACAAATCCTCTCAGCGAAGCAACCTTTGTGTGTATATAAGGGAAATACCGAAGTCTCCCATCATATTTATTAATCACTAGGTACCGTCGAAGTGTTGGCAGGTATAGTAAAAGCCGAAAGGGTAGTACCCCAGCTATTCACTCAACTAATGCAATCAGTAGCCCCACGTCGCTATGCCAGTGCATTACCAGGCAAATAGCCGGCAATACCGTCTCAGAAAGCCTTCCACCCATCAGCATTACACGTCAGCCCGCCACTCTCGCGATTGCCGCGCTCAGGCGCGGGCTCACGCACGGCTACTGCGGCGAGCTCGGCGGCCTGCGCCACCTTGGAGATTTCCTCGTGGAATCCACGGACAAGGGTCCGTGTGATTGCAGGTAGCTATCAACAGCATAGCATATGCTCTTGATGTGTTCCATTGGACTTTTCAATAGCCATTTCAAACATGCTTTCCTTTTTGCAGAAGCAGTAAAAAAGTTTATAAAATGGCATATAATTCAATAGGCGAACAGTGCCATTCTCAATTGCCTTTCACACCAAATGGAGCAAATGAATCCTTAACTGGACACCTGAACTTGCACATTTACCTGGTAAGTTACATCAACAAGGTAACTTTCACCCGCGACCCATTAAAAGCTCTGTATCTCGTTCAAATCTGTAAAGAAGTCCTGAGATTTTAGAGTTTGAAGATGAGTTTAAAAGCCTGAGAAACACGCACTCAAAGTAGCATTGGTAAATTGATCTTGGTTCTAAAATCGATATAAATTTTGCTCCATTGATGGAAATGTGCACTTGATGCGAAGGCGTGATTACACTCAGTGGGGGCTTGGGCGCTTCTGAGTGTAGAACAGAAATGTGGTGAGGAATGTGGTACAGAAACTGCACACTGAATGAGGTCGCACAAATATTGTTCCTAAGCATGAAAAAAGCAAATGAATGTCTTCTGAAACAATGATCGTGGCGATGGCTTCAGTATATCCACACAAGTTGCCAATATTCTTCGCAGTAAACAAAGAATGGCAAAGGAGGTGCGGAATTTGTTCGTCTGTACAAGTATGTTCGCCTACTAGCCAATACCCACAAGGTCCTTGCGTCTGAATAAAACTGCAGATCATCATTTCGCTGAAGAAAGAAGGGCTGCAACACTATGTAGCTGCCTGCAAAGTATGTAACAAAAACTTCGCAGTTTTTCACGCGGGTGGGGAGGAAGACACATAACACACGCTAAACATAGGCATTCTCTTCACTGACCTTGCGCGTCTAGGTAAAGTGTGCTGCGTGAAACCTCACCCGGCGGAACAGACGTTGTCGCTGCCACCAGCTTTGGAATGCGTTGCAGGACGGGGAGGGGCGAATTATAGACATGGATTAGGGTCACACACCTCGGTATGAGTTACAAGGTGAGCTGGCAAGGGAGGGTAGAAAAATAACTGGCTATATCAGGCCTTTATGGTCCACAACTATGCAAAGACACTATAGATTAACTAAACAAACGCCATTTTTCCCAGACTGAAAGAGGATTCTGCTGAATATGATGACATTAAAGATAGCATTGTATGTACTCCAAAGTTTGGAACAAATCAGCAACAGAGAACAGGGCAGATTTATGACAAGAAACGGTACAGAAAGTGAGTCTAGTAAAGCAGCCCCCTTTTCTGCTGGCTTCGTATCACCTGTCTCATTTCACGTCGGAGAGGCCCGGTATGCAGGTGTGTGGATTTATATCTCCATGACGGGGCCCAGGCACTCCCAAATGAAACATCCGATTAATTTTTAAATATATCGGATTTTCATGTTTTCACTTGAAGGACTTAACACCGGTTTCATGCCGTTCAGAAAACATTTGGCAAGACTAAAACACACGTTGCATTACACTACCTCGTTTAATATTGTGGTTAGTAACATTTTCCCCAAATTTGGGCACCCTCATGGGCGGTCGAAAGAGCGAGGGACGGAAGAATGCGTGTCCCCTACTCGAGAATCAGGGGGACGTCGCCCAAAATTTTGGGACCCGGCCTAGCCTTTATTTTCTCCATATGACCTACGTGGACTTAGCGTTTTCAGACAACTAATGGTGCTCAAAACTTTCCGCCCATCAACCCCTCCCCGCTGATCATCCGGGTTCTGTCCCCTGCCCTAGTAAAAACTCTGTGGCGATGCCCCTATGCACCCCAAAATATTTTGAAAATTCCATTCTCCTGCCGATATGACTTACAACGCCACCTGCAGATTTGTAATGTACTTGTATATCATTGTTGCGACTGATACATGATTGTTTGCTCTTTCGCCACCAAATTAGGAGAAGAAAACAAGTTTGGATAGGAATACTACTTAGTTTAGAGTATCCATCCTAAACTCGGCACGTGCGTGAAAAAGGTAAGTTAGCTTCTAGTATCCACCCTAAGCTACGCACGCGTGTGAAAACGAGGGTAAGTTAGCTTCTAGTATCCACCCTAAACTCCGCACGTGCGTGAAAACGAGGGCAAGTTAGCTTCTGGTATCCACCCTAAACTCCGCACGTGCGTGAAAACGAGGGCAAGTTAGCTTCTAGTATCCACCCTAAGCTCGGCACGTGCGTGAAAAAGGTAAGTTAGCTTCTAGTATCCACCCTAAGCTACGCACGCGTGTGAAAACGAGGGTAAGTTAGCTTCTAGTATCCACCCTAAACTCCGCACGTGCGTGAAAACGAGGGTAAGTTAGCTTCTAGTATCCACCCTAAGCTCGGCACGCGCGCGGCAGGCCGACACTTCCACACTGACTGGTTGCAGGGGAGGCTGAATTGGTTGGGGTAAGTATTGTCACAAAACATTCTCCTCTTTTTCTTTTCTTACCTGGTCCATTTTCAATGCAAATTGTATAGTCCCTTTGTTGAAATTTCAGGCAAAATAAGTTTGGTGGTGACCATTGTCTTCATAATTGTTGACACCGCCCACCGCCAAAATAGTACGGTGCCCAACAATTCTAAATGAAATGATGATTCTAAATTATTGAAGAATTGTTTTGATTCCAGACATTTTATCATTCTTTGAAGAGACCACTTATAAATAAGACAATTCACAAAGTTCCAAAATGCCTGCAGAATATATATTTAAATATTTTGACCGCCTGTATTGTGAAAAGGGAATATAAATAATTGATATTTTTAAATGAAATAGCCCCCTGCTATTTTTTATGCTAATAACACGTAGGTACTAAGATACCTGGATCTCACAAAAATGTGTAAATACAGGTAACAGGAAACACCATTTTACATTTACATAGGTACATACTGATGTTCGTTCATTGCAATTGAGTTGTTCTGGGACACCTTTGGTGGCTGTAAGTCATCCGCATCCTGTCCAGAATATTCTACGTTTCATCCATCCATCCATCCATCCATCCATCCATCCATCCATCCATCCATCCATCCATCCATCCATCCATCCATCCATCCATCCATCCATCCATCCATCCATCCATCCATCCATCCATCCATCCATCCATCCATCCATCCATCCATCCATCCATCCATCCATCCATCCATCCATCCATCCATCCATCCATCCATCCATCCACTCATTTATTTGTTTGTTCCATCACATTCATGACCCGCAAAATAACGAAAGTAGTCCAAGCACCCTTAAAATCCAACAATGATGAAATAGTCCTCAGTTTTGGACCGGTACAAAAGCTGGTGAGCTGATGAAATCTTGGCCAGCCAGTCTAGAAAGTCTCATTAAAAACGCCACACAAAAAAACACTACACTGACGGAAAATACAGCAAGCGTTATTTTCGTTTCAAAAGCAGACACGTACAACGCCTGAAACACTACACGGCACGAACAACAACACCCCCGAAGGCTGCACAGTGTGGGGAGAGTGCCAGGCCGCGGTCACCGCAGCCGCCCCGCTCACCGCTCTACATCAGCCGACGTGACCGCACAGCTGTCTGTACGGCTAGTACTACCGGTTCCATGGCTATTTTTCCAGACTATTTCCGTGCAACGGTAAGCTTAGTTTTGGTCTCAGGTAAGGTTGTTAAAATATCGTAGTCCTTCAGAGCAAATACATTGGAGGAGGATTGTTCGAGGACCATCGCATTTAGAACAGCCTGGAAGGAGATATGATGTGGTTTCTGGTGGGCTGTCACATGCACACTTGGGATAAATCGATGCATTGATTTGATATAAATGCTGATTTAATGCCGACACACCCAACTCGAGTCTCCTTTGACACATATGCCAAGATTTGGTGTCGAAGCTATAGTAGGGATTGGTCGGGAGTGGAAACATTGCTCTTCTTAATGTATTTGTCAATGTTTTTAAGGGTTGATAATACCCTTGTGCCTGGCAGCTTATTCCACAATTTTGGTGCATCAGGTATGGAGAATATCGTGTACATATCTCTAAATTCAAGGGAGCCGAGAGGTTAATCGTATTTCAAAGCAAGATACCCGTAGTTTGTCCTCGAAGTGTTGATAGAAGCACCGTGGTGTGTTCCAAAATCTGTGGTGAAGGATTGTAAATTGTTTATTACATGCAAAGCTTGTGGAGCTTCCGTCTGGCCTTAAGTGATTCTATGCCGAGTTCAGTGAGATGTTTTTTGAGTGGGATTTCTAAATCGAGCACTAGTTGAGAGGCTTAGGATCTTGTTTTGAAAACATGATTAGGCGCATGCTGTCAGTTATTGTTATCATTTGGTCATAAATTATGCCTCAATAAAAAATCGAAGTCGAGTCAAATGTGCATTATGTCGATTACGACAAGTTTCTCTTGGTAAATCGGAGCGACAAGGTAAATTGGCAGCAGCTTTCAACAGTTTCCAACCGGCGGTTCGGGATGGCTCACTCCTCAGCTTTAAACGATCTCTGAAGAAACATCTACGCAGTGGAGGGATGTTGGAACCTGACACCGGCCCGATGTCTGACTTTAAAGGTTTTTTTCGGCTATAAGTGGATGAATGTGTCCCGGAGTGAATTTGTGTGTTGTCTCCTACCCAACCTGTTCTTCGTGCTGGGCTCACTTATAGCCGTAGTAATGGATGAGTTCCATGACGTTGAAATAAATAAATAAATAAATAAATTGGGCCAGGAGCTCGCGTTACTTTCTTGATACTTCCGTTGCTGTTGTCGCTGAGGCGAAAGTAAGGAAAATTAACTATAGATGTGTCTTGCTATTCCGGGGAGATATTTTTTGTTCATTAAAGCAGAGGAGTAGTATTGATTCTGTATTCATAGTACGAGTCCCATCCAATTATTTGGTTTTTCAGGTATCGTTACAAATTCCATCGTTATATATAGGTATTCACAGATACCACACATTCGTACATCAGGTGTCGTAACGCCTTTGACACACAGGTGACAAGCAGCACACATAAAATACACGCTATAACTAAGCATACCGTCCAAGTTATTATTCATCGTCTAGTTTTCTGTGGAAATACTTCTTTATTGCGTTCAGCCTATGGATCCGAGAGACGTCCCTGGGAAGCGTGTTCCAGTGGGCAATAGCTCTGTACTTAAAGGCACGCTTCGTACTCTCCAGTCGACTTCGAGGCAGTTGGAGCTGGGTGTTTGAGTTTCTAGTCACCCTTGCAGAGACACTTTCCCGGTGGTAGCATTGCCTTTAGGGTTGCTGGAGAGTGGTCGACGTGAGCTACCTTAAATATTTTAAGGCAATCGCGTTCGGCAATACTGGTTTCGATATTATCCCAGCCAAGGCTCCTGAGAGCTGGTGTGATGTGTTGCCTTTTTCGAGTGCCGGTGATAATTCGAGCTCCAAAGTTGATGGCCTTTTGCACCCTTCCCAACTGGGTCTTGGTTGCCCCTCCACCAAGCCGGGAGGCAGTATCCGACATGTGGAAGGACATGGGCCTGGATGATTAGATGCAGGGCTTCGGGTGTGAAGTGATGACGAAATCTGCTAAGAGCCACCGAGGACCCAAAACATTTTTGAACGACCTTTGAAATGTGATGTTCCCAAGAAAGCGTTCGGTCCATCACAACACCCAACAATTTGATGGTTTTAGATGTAGGTCGGAGAGACTCAGATATCTGTATCCGGAAGTCAGCTGTCTGTTTCAGAGTGGCTTTGGTTCCAATGAGGATGAAATCAGTTTTTGACGCGTTCATTTTCGCTGAATTTCTTCCGAACCAGGTTTGGAGGGCATGTAGCGTTTCTTCAGCTCGCCTCTTCAGTTCAGCTAAGCATAGGGGTGTCGGTGTGCATTCATCAATGATCTGGGTGTCATCGGCGTATGATATCAGCTTGCCATATGGTACAAAGTTCGACAGGTCATTGGTGAACAGGCTGAACAACAGTGGCCCAACAGTGGCCCAACCAATGAGCCCTGTGGCACCCCGTGGGTCACTGGTAGTGTACCAGAGCCCCCTCTTACTTTCTGCCTTCTCTGATTCAGGTAGCTACATATCCAAACCAGTGTGGGGATATTCCATACCACCCCAGTTTCTCCAGCAGAAGATCGTGGTTGACGCTGTCGAAGGCCTTGCTGAGATCGATGGCTGTTACTGAGGTGACAAGGCCATTATCCATGTTTTTATGGACGTGATTGATAAAATCGAGCATGGCATCTTCTGTTGAATGGTGAGGTCGGTAGGCATACTGCGTATCAGCCAGGATAGAGGTTGAGCTGAGATACTTCATAAGCTGCTTGCAGACAATTTTTCGGTGATCTTTTGACAGCACACTGAGTAGAAAGATGGGTCTATAGTTTCCAGGTGAAGAAGGGTCTCCAGACTTATGTATAGGGACAACGCATGCTGTTTTCTACAAGTTTGGGAAGATGCCAGATGATAGGGACTTGTTTATGATACGCAGTAGCACCGGAGCAAGCGATGGTAAACACTTGCGTACCGCCATCAAAGGTATGCCATCAATACCGACTGCGTTAGAATTTTTGATGTCTCGTACTGCTGCAGATAGTTCAGGAATCATAGCTGGCACCAGGTGGAATTTTGCAGCACACACTCTTGTTGGTCTGACCACTGATGTTAGATTGGTGTCATTAGTGAGGAGGCTGGCAGCAATGCGGGCTCCTACGTTGGCAAAATGTTCATTCAAGACGTCAGGATCCATGGTTAGCTGATCGCTGTCATCAATGCTGCTTCCTTTGTAGAAATTGCGCATTGTGGTCCAGAAACGTTTAGGATTCTTTGAGAGTAGTTGCCTGCAGTTGAAATCTCGGTGACCACGAGACAACAGGCTTTTCACTTTATTGCGCAGTTGATGGTATTGGACGAGCTCGGCAGGTGGATCCGAACCTCTATAGTCTGCATTCAAGCGGGAGCGACATGCGTACCACTGGTCTCGTGCTGATGCTCTTTCCGACATTGCTTCCCTCGGGCCTGGTACATCCTGGATCCAAGGACAATGACCACTGCCAGTCTTTATCAGACGTTCAGGGCAGTGTTTATCGACAAGGTCGTTCCAAACCTGCATGAAAAGCTCAACCATGTCTTTAATGTTTTCAGCAGCCTCCAGCTCCGACCAATCCGTTAGTAAAATGTCCAGACATAAGGAATTCCAATCCGTGCGGTGCCATGGCCTTATCAAACGTTCTTTTTTGATAGGTCGAGTTTTGGGAATATTTGTTTGAACTATGATTGGCAAATGGTCACTGATGTCTTCTTGGATGACTCTCACAGATACATGCTCAGTGAGGGTAGTTATGACATGGTCTAGAACAGTGGGAGTCGGATACAGATGGGTTGGCGAAGTTATGAGCTGATGAAGACCAAGCTCTTGAAGTATAAGCTGGTAGCATTTTGTTTCACGTTTCTCTGTATCCAGGACGTTAAAGTTCATGTCTCCTAGGAGGAATAATGGTTTACCCAGAGACTTGAGTTCCAGCAGTAAACTCTGCAAACATTCAAGGCTAGGGGCAACGGGAGCATCTGGTGGTCGATAAGCTGCGCATATGACTGCTGACCTTTGACCGGTGCCAGTAACGCGGATACATATTGTCTCAACGGCTGGATTGACGTGCCTCGATATTATTTCTTTAACCTTTAGGGACGTTCTACTCAGAATACCGACACATCCAGCGCGCGCTACTGTTTTTCCTTGTCGGGGTGCTTATCTGTCACAGCGGTGAAACTGGTACCCTGGAAATACCAGCGGATCTATTTTGCTTTTCACAGCTGTTTCGGAAAGTTTAGTCCCAGAGAGACTGAGCACGTCTAGGTCATAATCATTGAGTAACAAATTGATTTGGTCGACTTTTCCCGTGAGGGAGTTAACATTGAGGTGGGCGATTGTCAAACTGCGGGTGTTTCGGCTGCAACCTTGTTCTTTAGAGGTTTCGTTTCGATTAAGCTTCGTTAGGAATCTTTTCCGGACTGGTTTTGGTCGAGGTGTTGGTCGATGCCTTACAATTATCGGGATGTTTCGTTGTTTCGGTGTCTTCGAAATCCTCTTCGGGAATTCCTGGAGTGATCGTGTTGCACTATACGGCGACGCCGTTATTATAGGTTCAGGCTGGTCACAGTGCCGTAAGATCGGTGCGATCGTTGGAATTCGTTTAGGGGTCGTAAGAGTTCGAGGTCGATATTCTGATTTGAGACGGTTTTGGTGTTCGTTTGTGGGTCGATGATCCGTTATGACTGTAATGTATTTTTCGTTTGGCTTAATTTCCAGATGGATCTCTTTGGTATGCATGGTTTGTTGTATAGCTTGTGTTGCATTAAATGATGTTGCCCATGTTTTCTATTGCGTTAAGGTCTTGCTGCAGCAAATTTTGGATTCTTTTAATGTTGGACTGGTCATGTTCCGCGCACAAGCAGTTATCATCAGCGAAAAGTGAGGTTTTGTTCTATGTAATAGGGGACAGCCCCGTTCCAGGGCCTCTCTCTTGCCAGATTCTTCATCCGACACACGAGCAGTAGATTTGGGGATTAGACCCCTATCGTCACTGCACGCCCCGCTGTATAACAGCGCCTCGGAAACTGTGAAATCGGAGACACTAAACACGCAAATAAACAAAAGGATAATTTCGTACGTAGTCCTAAAAAGAAGCATTAATCAGCGGATCCCACTGGGTATGCTGGTGTCAGGTGATTGCCCACACATGACGTCAGTAAGATCTGGGGATGTCTGGACTCCTCCTCCCCTCTGTCAGAAATCATCAGGAAATGGTTGAGTCCCTAACCCTTCAACAAGCGGCAGCGATTGCCAGAACCTCTATTTAACAAAGCTTTCATCCAGCTCAAAAAATATGGTGAAAGACGCTAACAGTGCAACGAGCAAAAGGTAAAATAGGTAGAGACGTTCACAAAAATGACAATTTCAGATTTTGGCGGCACTTCCATGCCGTGATACTTTGAGGCACGGATCCAGGGGGCGGAGAATTCGGTTCCTTTTGAGACCCCCATTACAGCCAAACACACTAGCCTCTTAAATGATGAGCCCTAACCAAATTAAGAGCCAAAACGGGAAGCTCATCAAAACAAACACAATGGTCCGGAAGACGGGAATACCCACCCATTCTGTCCTGTACATGGTAAGGACCAGAACTTCAGCGTGGTTGATCGCAAAAACCTATCCACATTTCACGGTTGCAGACGAGGCAGGCGGATGTGATTGCACTGATCATACCGATACCGTTTTTGATCACGGATCTGAGCACATGCCCCGGCCAATGGATGACTGGGCGGCAGAGCTCACACCTGCCCAGCTGCAGCTGCCGGCGCACTGCCAGAACACGGTGGCGACAGGAACCATGCCAGAGGACCATATCACGGATGAGATCCCCAAAACAGGTACAATACACACTGCGTAGATGGCAGAGCTGTCCCACTTCTCATCGTGGTGCGTCCACCCCCCCCCCTTTCCTAACAACTCTTATCCAGATCCAGTTCTGAAAAGGATGCACCATGCATACGAAAAATCCAGTAATTTATACCTAAAGCGCGAGACCAGACGATTGGGCGGATTCAGCAGCATGAAAACAAAACGGAGAAGAATTCAGCAGAAGATTTCACCGTCTCTCGACAAGGGCCTCCCAGAGACGCCACAGCGCATGGCGATTGTGTGGCTGCCTCTCTGTAAGTGTGGATCCTAGGTGAATCATTTCCAAGATGAATGATTAATCTCAAACACTTCACCTGCAGTTAGTCACAAAGTGTTGGTTTGAAACCGTTCTGTGGTTTTGTAGATTAATATTCATCGGCCTCTAGAACACAGCTTCCTGTTCGCGCTGCCGACACCAGTGACCGCGTCCAATCCCATGGCCCGCTAACGCCCCATTCGCAGTCTTATTTGGGAAATAAATATCGGGTGTCGGCAACAGAACCAATTCAGCCTGACAAATCTGTTCAGCCAACACCACTGAGAAGGGTCAAGGCGAAACCACCACCAGTCTAGCAACAACAAAAACCACGGTTGGCTCCGGGCAAGAAGTACGGCCCCCTGCAATTGAATCTGTACACACTAGGCTCGGCAGTTTTTGGCCAAATTCTGGAAAACCTTTGCTCCCTCGGCCACGATGGAACATACAGTATGTGTGTCTTATCCGTGGCTTTCGATGTTGTCGAAAAACTTGGTTCCAGATTCGGAGTTTGAAAATAATTTTCTGAAAACGGTTTTGATGGCTGTCTCGTGACAATTTAGTTTTTCACTAATAATTTCTAAAATATTTTTCTGCTGAGTATTGGTGGGCACAAAATCGATAGCTGGCAGCAAGACAAACAAGCTGTGTGTTGAATCACGACTCTGCAAGCAGTAATTTGTTCACACTATAACAAAACTTCTGAGCCTATTGTGTACAGATTCAATTGCAGGGGGCTGTACCTAAAAGGATCAAAAGACCATATTTTCTGGAATTTTAGAAAGTGCAATGCAGAGTTTCTAATATTGGTATATGATACCAGTCTGGAAGAATTGGCCACCTTCCAAGGCATCACCTACAAAGTGACGTAAATGTTCAGTCCCTGTGAAAATTGTAGCATGAGCAAACACAAACGCAAGCAACTTCATCATCCCCCCTTCCTCTTGCGGGTAGCAAACCCAGCCGTTTATTGCGATCGCTACCTATATGTAGGTTCTTACCAATGCTCAGGACGTTCACCTCTTAAAATCATGCATTACCTTAGGTAAAGAGTTTATCATTGTGTATAATGTATTCGATGGGTTCGAGTCTACATGACATATTACATGAGTCAAATTCGGTCATAAATCACAGATTGTGCAACACCGCACCATTAGAACACTATATGTGGAACAGCACGGCCAGCACATTTCAAATCAGCATCGTTAGATCAGTAGCACGGGAATGTCCGAGAAGGAATCGGGATCCTCAAAGACCTCAAAGGCTTCCGCAGGCGCAGGCGCAGGCAGGTCCAGTGCGACAGGCTCAGCCACAGCGTCAGCCTGAGGCAGCGGCTCTGGTTCGTCAGCCTGAGGCAGCGGCTCTGGTTCGTCAGCCTGAGGCAGTGGCTCTGGTTCGTCAGCCTGAGGCAGCGGCTCTGGTTCGTCAGCCTGAGGCAGCGGCTCTGGTTCGTCAGCCTGAGGCAGCGGCTCTGGTTCGTCAGCCTGAGGCAGCGGCTCTGGCTCGTCGGCCGCTACTGGCACGAAAGCAGGAACTGGAAGAGGAGGGCCAGCAGGTACAGAAGGGGTGTTCTGAACCGGCAGCGACTTCAGTAGCGCCTTCACGTACTCCGGAGTCTTGGGAATCGAGTCACCCTGGGCGCGGAAGCCTCCTTCGTCTGCCACCCAGGTGACAGACACAGTCTTGCCCTCGGGGTTGACATAGCTGTAAGAGCCTTGCATCACAACGCCGGACTGCTCACCAACCTGTCGCTGCTCGCCTGACACGTCCACCGTCGTGCCGTCGCCCGTCTCGTAGCCGTACTGGAAGCCACCGTCGTCGCTCATGTCGAAGTCAGAGCGAAGAATCTCGACATTGTTCCCAGAGCGCTCGGAGAAGTCGAGAGCCTCTCCGGAGCCCTCGAACTGCGGGAAGGCGGCGGCACAAGCCAGCAGGCAGGCAAAGGCGATGACGATCCGCATGATGATGTTTGCAGCAGGCAAGCTGAGATGAGTAGGTGCAAGGTCAGTCCCGCTAAGACTGATAGTTATGACGGCGCCACCGGCAGCTTATATAGCTTGCCTGACGGGGGTGCCGGCTGCAGAGGCGGTGGCGAAGTTCGCGCCGCCTGGCGGCTGTGCCGGCCATGTGACGTAACCGTGCACTGTCCGCCGTGACGCGCCTACCGTCCTCACGCACACTGTTGACGCGATGACGGGCGTCACGAGCGCCGCCGCGGCCCGTGGGCGGCCGGCGGCGGCCTCAGGCAGACACAATCGCCGCCGGCGCCTCCGCAGATGCAGTGACGCGCTGCTGGCGGCCGCTATCGTCCAGCGGCATCTGCTGCCGAGCGACAGGCGCTGGTGTTACAGGGCGGTGGCCAGGTTACAGGGCAAGCAGTGGCTACTGGCCGCAGTGCCGAGCAAATCATGGCTTTGGGCTGACATTTGACACATTGCAGGTGATCAAAAGCGATGGAAGGGCCATCGAGAACCCCCTACAAAGCTAGAACTCTGAACCGCTTACATGGGGCTTGGTTCAAAAACCCTTTCGAATGCTATTGCAGTCTGATCAAGATTCGTACTTACAACAATGGCTACGGGGTCTGTTGTCGACTCCGAGACCGGCTCCAGGTTAAATATTTACTTGAAATCTAGTCCAGTGTTCTGTTATGCACTAAACTGAAGCTCCGCGAGTCCTATTGGATTCTATATTGTGGATTTCAGATGATTTTTAACAATTAAATTCAGTTTTGAAGAAATTACTTTTACTTTTTCCCAGGAGCCGATATGGTGTTCTTGGTCGACACCACGCTCCCCAGCCCTGCTTACAAGGAAAACACTGAACACCAGCACAAACAACTGAACTGAAAAGCTGAACAAACACCAGGTACGCCTGGGGTTAAGAGAAGCAGAGCAATATCAGCTATCTCCGCAATATCTGACAGGAAAAAACACACACACATGGAAATAGAGAAATTCGGCACAGAGCAATTCCAATCAATGTATCAATTAGGAGTAAAATAGCATATGCCCGCAATAGGGGACAGCAAAAAAATACCAAAGAGATATTCGGTGTTGAGTAACTCCGATCAGAGTGACAATTATCATCGAAAACCTTCTGACAGTCCAGATACAAAATACCCTACGTTCCAGAATATAAAAAAACATACACAGGTAAGTTTTTTGTCGCATTTGATCCGCAACTACTGCCGTGATCATTCACGACAAGAGATATCGATAACGCTACTTTTTGATGTTTATAGAAGCACCAACTGCCAGTCATATAGCGTCGCCAACTGCCCCACAGTTGGAAGAGATCAAGGAAATCAGCCTGCTCTTACCCGAGGCACCCGTCGGACCTTGGATCCCAATCAACCGCGCAGAAAGTATGGGATTATCTCCACGATACATTTCGCAAGCGTATCGTGCAGATTCAACCCGCCGTAACGCCCAAAACTATTTATTTATAAAGAAGACAAATTTTAAAAATATAACTTCCTGAATCGTACGGTTTTTTACATACTGTTAAATATGGAGCGTTCGTAGAAAATCTGCCACAACCGATCTTGGTGATTTATTTTTCAGTTCGCTAGGTGTTTAGTTTCCACAGTATGACACTAAATGTGCTACATGTAGAAACTCGCTTTTGAATTGGCAATACCTTATTTTTCCGCAGTGCCGTAAATTGCCCTAATGCCGTATTTTCAGATGTGTTGAACTTACAACTTTGGTAACGGATTACCCTTGCAATTGAAGTTACTAACACCGAAATTGTTTAGAGGGCTTACAAGTTTAGATTTTTGCTTGCATATTTTTTTCGGACTAGACATTGATTGGACTCAAAAGGGCATCATTTCTAGCGCCCTAGACTGAAAAGACGAAATGACAAAAAATGGAGTCTAAGAAATGAAACTCAAAATATTTAAGTGTACTTTTGGAAAACCAAAAATCCAGGATCTGTGGCGGCATACCTGAACCCGTACCTTCCACCCCTACAAGTGTCAGGCCTCCAGCACCAGTTCTGAGAACAGACTTCCGACCACGTCGACGATGAGACCGGAAAACCGGCAGACGAGAACCCGTTACGCTGCGCCAACGGCTTTCTGGCCACACACAAACTCATAAAAATAGTCCATACAAGAAATATATCAAAGCTGATATGAACAGTCACCAGACAAACTTTCCCGAAACTGACATGGGATAATCCACACACGAAATGTTCCCACAGGTCACATCTGACAGCTTGTCAGACGAGCGATGGGTGTAACATTTATTCTTACATAGAAACTTGTGGGTTTAGATCAAGGAGACATTCGGTGCCTTCTGGGGTTTACAGCTCCATGTATCATATCTCCATACGAACCCAAATAGGTACCGGCCATGCATAGCATCCAGTTACCAAAACGGCATTGTTTTGAATCTCTAATCCTTGGCAATTCTAGCGGCTTGTTGAATATTTTCAACGAAGCCATGCAACTGTATTAAGGCCTACTTTCAGTATTCTCCTATTGTCAAAATTTCGCTTTCTTCGCACAATATTTCGTTGAAAGGTCAAAGGCGAGTAAAAAAAGCAGCCCCCAATCCGACTCCCGGCCCCAACACAGGGCCCGAAGGTTATCACCCCCACACGGTTCGTTGGAAGGCAATGTGTGCCCCAATAAGTAAAAGTTACATCGTCGGAAAGCTGAGAGGGTACTAATTCCAAATAGATCAAAATGTATATATGTTCCTCGAGGGCTTCTTGAGCAATTTTCGATTTTGTGTTGTTCAAATACACACAAGAATCGCTCTAACCTCCTCGTCACTGACATAGCGTTGTTGGATACCAAATAAAAGCTTAATAATCTGGCAATAAAATAGCAGTTCTTAAATCCACGCGCCGCATTTGGATTTTCAGTATTTACCCTTTTAATTATTTGAAGCACGGATATTGCACGCAAGGTACAGAGTCGGCTTCTCGGCGCTGGAGGTTAGCCTTTACTGAAGTACCGGTCAACTCGTGGCAAATTTCCTTCCCGTACTCTCACTCAAAATACGCCAAATATATGCCATCGTGCTGTGCTAATAATGGCTTAGCAACAATAATTTTGCAAATATGAACAATTTAGAATTCTGTAATTTCATGGTCGTTTTAACATTGCATATATCTCAAACTCATCGATTTATTTTGTCCTCAGTCGAGACAACAAACTGGCTCTCGCCCTACAGGGTCATGACACTTTGTCAGGGACTGTACGGCAATGCACGCAGACTCCGCCTTGCTGCCAACCATGCCGGGCCCTGACCCGGCCTAGTCCCGTGGCGCAGGGCGGACGGGGCGGTGGCGATCCGCGATTGGCCGTGGGCACGCATGGATCGTCAGGAGCCAAGATATAATTGTTATAAGAAAGGCCAAAAGTCAAATTTGAAGACAACGTTACAAAAAATGTGATTAATTGACTAAAGGAATAACAGGGTGATTTCAACTTATGTCGTACTAGTACTTCAATGTGGTTAGGCATATTATTAAATGTTTGGGCGACTATTTCCCAAATAAATACCGAACAGATAAAAAATGAAGCAAAGAGAAAAATCCTCCAAAATTGATATGTTGTTAGGTTCTACATGAAGGAAGGTGCAGAGAATGTACAGAAAATAACCTCATTTCAAAGGGGATTTAAATTCACCAAAATTCTACCCAAACTACCAGGCGCACTGTACCCATAAGGACGTCTTTTCATTTTGCAGAACCAAAAGACTAGGTGTGTTTGTAGATTGAAGAGTTCCATATTACTTTCTGTAGATGGACACAGTTTTACGTCCACATTACTTCGCCCTAGCCAATCGCGTTCCATTACGTCCCGGAGTATATCCAAGGAGTCTTCTGTCTTTACTTTTGCTTATCCATTTGGGCTTTTTTCAGAATTTTGACAATGGTGGGTTCGTGGTGGATGAAATCAGGGCAATTTCATCCAGTCCCATCTTATTTTGTCCCGCTCCGTAATGCCGATACGACTGAAGGTTCCCCATGGGGTATCCTTTTTTGTATAATGAACGTATAACAGTTGCACAGGGAAACGCCAATTCAACAAGTTCCACTAAGATTAGATACAAAAAGGCACATAATTGTGAAAAAAATTCGCTGACAACAGCATCAACAGTCTAAAATATCATCAATATCTTCTACATTTTTTCAATCATGCTGCCACAAGCTAACCAAACAATCAATAAGTTCCGATTGATGTCCCAACACTTATCGTATTAGATGAGCTGTAATTCATATAACCATGGTTTTTAACACCGTAATTATGTGTCTAAAAGACAGCCAACATTCACTGAAGCATAAAATACTGCATACTCATTGCTACATTTTGGCATTTTCTTTTGGGGACGATATTTTTACGGAAGGTGCGGCACCAACGACAGAACCAGGCTCTCTGATGTGCGTTCTTTCGAAGCGGCACATATATAATTTGTTCAACCCTTGATGAGTTTGTTTTTTTGTTTAGCCCGATTGCAACAGCCTTCAGCACCAAAACCAGATACCTCCGGGTAGGCGTGTATCCTCTGCCGAACACTGAGCTCCGCCTGATATCTGTTTTAGTTTCTCCAATGGTGAGGGTGAAAGGTAATCCGAATATTTGTTAATGCAAATAATACAAATACGTTTTCTTGCCCGATCGCGCGCAGCAGCGACGTGGGACATTGCTATACCTCCACAGCTGTGGCCTGACATGACATGCACTGAGAGTGGCCAGAACCTCGCATCACCTATGACCGGTCGCGGCCCGTGACCGGTACAGTGTCTGACACAACCGAACCACCGCTCAGCGCCGACCCGAGCCGATTTTTACAATTGCATAGTACAAAGATCGACTATTTGGGATGCATGCTATGCTAACACAACCATGAAATGGGGAAATTCTGAATAGCTAATGTTTGGAAAATTATTGTTGCTAAGCCCTTAATACGGCGCAATGATACATTTGGAGTGTTTTGAGTGAGAGTACGCGAAGGACATTTGCCACGAGTTGACCGGCACTTCAGTGAGGGCTGACCTCCCGCGCCGAGAAGCCGACTCTGCGCCTTGCGCGCAATATCCGTGCTTCGGATCATTGAAAGGGCAGATACTCAAAATCCAAATACGACCCGTGGATTTAAGAACTGCTATTTTCTTCCCAGCTGATTAAGCTTTCATTTGGTGTCCAACAACACTATGTCAGTGACGAGGAAGTTAGAAAGATTCTTGAGTGTATTTGAACAACACAAAATAGAAAATTGCTCAAAAAGCCCTCGAGGAACATATACAAATTTTCATATATTTGGAATCAGCACGCTCTCAGCTTTCCAATGATGTAACTTTTACTCATTGGGGCGCACATTGCCTCCCAACGAACCGTGCCCCATCCGAAGGCACATCCAATGACGATAAATATATCGATTCAGTAGCAATCGAGAACATATACGATAGCTATTGAAAGAGAGAAAGAGGAATAATCTCCGAGCGCAAGGCAAAAGAGGCATGCAAACGAGCAGTCCCGCGCAAACTCCTGTACGGCTGGCAAAGCACAAGACAAACAGACAAGGCCGTGCAGGGTCAAATCTTACATACACTATTGACTGGGAATGTTCAATATTAGGGGGTCATGGCCTCTCTGGCTTTCCCTTTCTATACGCCTATGAGAGCGGCAACGGGCATGGTTCAAGACCAAGTGCGAATCTGCAGCTGCGCTGGTTGGGACCGACAACAGCTGAATAACTTTAGTTCGCGCCGCAAGGCGTGAGGCCGACTGTGAGGCAGTGCGCGATGCACACACTACTGCAGACTAGATCAACGCGAAACTGGTATCGGGGCACACATGGCCGGCGTGAGGGCTACGTACCGAAATACGTCACGCTACATTCGATTAAGAAAAAATATGGAACGGGATACCGACACCATATTCCCCATTGGTTCCGGTATCATGTAATTTTAGCTACGTCTACATTATTGACCCACCGTACTTAAAAAATATGACCTATTCATGGGATTTGAACTGAGCTATCAGTTGCATAGAGCACACAGAGTACTCATGAATTATATTTCGTTTCTCTCAAACTCAACTTTTTTCAGAGCAGCAGTGTTTCACGAATATACTAACTTGAGGCGCACAGACGCCCGCTCAGGCCCTATGGGCTGGCGGAGGCGGTTAATGGTCAGGGTGACGTGGCGCCAGGCTGGAGTCGGCCGGGTTCACACCCCTTCTAATAACACGCTGTTTCTCCTCAAAATACGAGGTCTGGGAAAAGTAAAACACCAGATGGCGGGTTTCTCGGCATGCTCTATCCAGGAATACATAAATTTGTGTATTTTGTCATGTGCAAAAAAATAGCCAGACATTACCGAGTGTTCTACAGAGGTGGGCAGCGCTCAGGACGTTGGGACTATGTTCAATTTGGGGGAGGGGGCAGGGGTTGATTCGGCCAGTTAGTCTGTGGGTCAAAGTCGGTAAAAAAAGTTGCGCGGCAGAGGAATCATTCACCTTCAAAGAAGTACCATCCGAACAGAGAAAACGTGGAAATTATTCCTCAGCGACACACTCCCGTTATTTTGAATGAAAAATCAATTTGCTTTGGAAGAGGTTTTGCCACCACCCCCCCTCCCTTTGCTTTGGGGACGCGGCCAGGTCTTAGAGGGAAGGTACGGCGTGCAATGGGGAATTGCTCGCTTGTTCCATGGCGATCTCCATCTACCTTGTAATATGGCAGTTTTATAATGCATAACAATTGACTATTACAATGCTTACACTATGAAGTTATTTACACGGTCTGCGCATAGTATCTTAACTAAAGCACGAAAGCCTACTTAGTTGACCCGAGATTGGTTATATGTCCGATTTACCACGAACTCAATTCTATCGATTCGCATACACTGACACTAGGACAGAGAGTATTTTATATATTAGATTTGTGTAACATGTACGACGTTTCGCACAACGGGTTCCTTCGTTAGCTGAAAAGGTATAAAAAACAACAATTAACGCATATTTATACAGTAACACGATAAAAAACCACATCATCACAAACATCTCATCACACCTATTCCACTGACGAAGGAAACCTGTGTCCAAAACGTCTCACATGTTGCAAAAGTCTAATAAATAAAATACACTCAATTTTCCGTGTGAATCAATGTCTTTCGAAAAAAACAAAACAAAAACTTGAGTCTCAATAATACAAATTTTCTTGATACACGAGAAATACACCAGAATTTTGAAAAAATCACTTCCAAACAATTCAATTCGGTCTTTGTAGAGTGCTTGTTCTAAAACTTTCTCATATTCCTAAGGAAAAATTAATATGTATAACTAACTTCACGGATTAGGGCAATGCCCCCTCGTCCGTGAAGTTGGGAAAGGAGGGGCAGCTGCCCCCACAGCCCATCGGTTTCCACGTCATTGAGCAACGATGCCACATTCCCGAAAACGTTACTACTACTTCTGCTACTTTGTTTACTTAAAAAATTCTGGGGTACCTGAAAACACTACTTTTTGGGATTTGTACAACCGCTAACCACTACCGCCATTTTTTAAAAGAAAGCGCTACTAAATGGTCCAAAAATTGTTCTCTCCCCCTCCCCCTCCCTCTCCCTCCCCTCCCCCTCTCCCTCTCCCTCCCCTCCCCTCTCTCTCTCTCTCCCCTCTCTCTCTCCCCCTCTCCCCCTCTCCCCCTCTCTCTCTCTCTCTCTCTCTCTCTCTCTCTCTCTCTCTCTCTCTCTCTCTCTCTCTCTCTCTCTCTCTCTCTCTCTCTCTCTCTCTCTCTCTCTCTCTCTCTCTCTCTCTCTCTCTCTCTCTCTCTCTCTCTCTCTCTCTCTCTCTCTCTCTCTCTCTCTCTCTCTCTCTCTCTCTCTCTCTCTCTCTCTCTCTCTCTCTCTCTCTCTCTCTCTCTCTCTCTCTCTCTCTCTCTCTCTCTCTCTCTCTCTCTCTCTCTCTCTCTCTCTCTCTCTCTCTCTCTCTCTCTCTCTCTCTCTCTCTCTCTCTCTCTCTCTCTCTCTCTCCCTCTCCTCTCTCCCTCTCTCTCCCTCTCTCTCTCTCTCTCTCCCTCTCTCTCCCTCTCTCCCTCTCCCTCTCCCCCCTCTCTCTCTCTCTCTCTCTCTCTCTCTCTCTCTCTCTCTCTCTCTCTCTCTCTCTCTCTCTCTCTCTCTCTCTCTCTCTCTCTCTCTCTCTCTCTCTCTCTCTCTCTCTCTCTCTCTCTCTCTCTCTCTCTCTCTCTCTCTCTGTCTCTGTCTCTGTCTCTGTCTCTGTCTCTGTCTCTGTCTCTGTCTCTGTCTCTGTCTCTGTCTCTGTCTCTGTCTCTGTCTCTGTCTCTCTGTCTCTGTCTCTGTCTCTGTCTCTGTCTCTGTCTCTGTCTCTGTCTCTGTCTCTGTCTCTGTCTCTGTCTCTGTCTCTGTCTCTGTCTCTTCTCTCTCTCTCTCTCTCTCTCTCTCTCTCTCTCTCTCTCTCTCTCTCTCTCTCTCTCTCTCTCTCTCTCTCTATCTCTATCTCTCTCTCTCTCTCAAGACGGCACAAGTCAGAACACGGTGAACTTGTCTCATTGAAACTCATATCACATCATGGACCCACCGAGTTCTCTAAAATATGTTCCGGTATTTTTGATATCGATGACCTAAGGCCAGGTACAAGCCAAGAACTCTCCATTGGAAATACATGGGGAAAATGGTTCTAACTAAATAACTTTGTAATGGATGGTGATAGAGAGCGTTTATTGCAACTGCATTAGATTTGCCTTGTCTTTGCAGTTCTAATGATATGCATTTTAACCTAATTTGATCTTGACCTGACCTCACGTCAGGTCAAATCCCATATTTGACCTAGTAAGGCCATTTTATATATCATTAGATTCGGTTTGCTGCGAGGATTACAATGGTCTACATTGTTTTGCTCTATATTTACTTGTTCAGATGTAATGGCTGAAAACCTTCCTTTACATGGTATCCCTATGATGGCATGTTTTGACCTCTGGTGACCTGAAATGTGACCTGAGAAAAAAACGGTTCAACTATTTTTGATACAGAAGTGGATTGGTTAAACCAATTTGGTTACCCAACGCCATTTACCGTTTTTCGCTATCTAGCGTGGTGTTCGAGATCTTAGGGGGCGGGTATCCGCCCCCCTCCGTCCAAGCGAAGGTGGCTCAGACCCCCCTCAATGCGCGTGTTAAAATATAAGCGTACCTATACCTGTACCTATATGGAGGGTTGCGGACTGGATTTTAAATCTTATCATAAAGAAGGATTTAGGATTGGATTTAACATCCCTTTTTGAGAGGCTTGTGCATTTTGATTTAAATCCTTTGTCGCAATATTTTTCCGATTCCTGTATCTATCACATGGCTATCTTCGTTCAAATCTCACTATAAAGGTGCCGCATTCCCGTTCAATGGTGTTCGGGATTACTTTGAGTTTTCATTCGTCTGCAGTTTGGAGCCAGCCAAAACATTTGTGATCTGTATAATCTATCAGAAGAGTTGTTCTGTTCGCTGTCTGCTGGAAATCCGCTTTTGAACACAGGGTGAGGAGTAGTCTGCTGAGTCTCGGCAGGGGGTGACAAGTATCGATGACGATCCGCCCCGGCGGGCTCGGGAGCCGCCCTGGGGCAGTGATGGAGGCTGATGGTGACTCCTTGGCTGAGGTGGAGGCTGCAAGAGTTTGAGGCTACATTCTCAATGTTCAAATCTATCCATTATTCAGTTACATCGGACTTTTGGTGGCAAGGGGTAGAAAACACACATTCAGAGCTGAAAACACATTTTTTCTGGAAATATGGCAGGAAAAAACTTCCAACAACTAATACTTCCCTGTGAATACTACCTCAATATATCGTCAGTGAATATATTTTCAATTTCTGAATTATGGGAGACAGCACATGAACGGCTTTAACCCACTATTCCTCTATTCAAACCTCACAAACGCACATCATGTGCGCCGTCATAACTTAATGTACGAGTTACAAAGCCGGAAACTGGATGCGGACACCTCCAGTCTGATCCCAGTCCGAGGCTCCAAACCAGCGCTTCCCTTCTGCGCCAGTCAAATCAAAGGAATTCAATGACCGTCTCCAGTGAACATAAAATAAAACTAATTCAATGACCGGCTTCAGTGGATTACATCGAGTTGAATCGTATCACTATTTCAGGTGCTTCTCATTACATACTTATCATTATTTTCCCATAACCGATTGCAAGAATCTAAACAGGGAACAAAGAGACGAAAACCCTAAGGAAAACAACAAATGTAGACCTAACAAAACTAAGTCACCGAGCCAAGAAAGAATATGAATTTTTACCAAAATCACTAGTCGCTGACAATGTGCCCAGGTGGGCCGTTGAAGGGGTTTAAGCCCCACCCCCAAATGTCAGAGTGCCTATAGTTAATGCATAGCCGGAGGCTGTTCGGAGGGAATGAAAGTCTCTCCCCGCCCAAATTTTGTCCTGGATCCGCCATTGGTTGTGTCATTCTTCACGGCTTCAAACAGCGTCGATGGCTCGAAAGTATCGTGTGCCGAGTTCAGCACTGCAGGGAAAAGACAAATGCGACAATTCCGTTCACAGAGACGATTTCGGCGTTGAAGGAAGCCAACCTCCGCACGACAGAAGATACCATCTAATTGTTTTTGCGGATTGACATAAAAACGCTGCCTGATTCGTCCTTGTCCGCGGCCGGGGGCGGCGTCGAGTGAGCATCTCCAGCTTAAAGGCAGGAACTGAACAAATTAACCAAGAAGTGCCTCAATAAAAACGCTAATGATATTGGTAGATGCTTTTAGCTAAAAAGACGGCGCCGGGTTAGCTGTGTTCTCACTATATATCTTGCTAATGGCTCTTTTTATCACCAAGAAACTGAACGCAGGTGGTCAGTTAAAACCTAATCAGTTTAAGGCTTAGGTCAGGGAAATACGCTGGAAGTGATTATACAACCTCTGTCTAGACGCTCAAGGCTCCATGTTATACCTTAAACAAATGCCCCGCTGGGGTTGTGGTGGGTGTGTGTGTGTGGGGGTACTCACCTACCCACCCCTTCTTGGGGTTTAACGACGCACCACTGCGAGGGTCATACGGCATCTACCCACCCCACCACGGAAAGCTTCAAATAATGATTAAATACGAATGGACACGGCGCACTGAAGCCGAGATATTCCTCAACTTGTTGCCGTGTTTCGTAAGACTTTGGAAAGAATATACATCCCGCAACAAAGCCATTTTGTATCACAAGCTAGTTGTAAAAATCTGAACAGCTATAAACTACAGCTATACCTTAGAACACCTTGTATATCTATAATCCCAAGCACCAAACTATAAATGGGCTGCTTCACACTATAAAACTAATTACGAAAACACTTTAGCTTAATAGTGTGGACAAATCCATTTGAGTCTAGGTCGGGTGACACGGCTGCCAGGTGCTACATTACTGAGCGATATCGCGTTTTCCTCACCAGCTGTCAGCGGACAAAATTACTGACGGTCGTTTTCGTGTAGTCATTTATTATAACTAATATTATTTGATCTTTCAATTAAGCATATGGGGTCGAATTATAGTCCCTATGGGATCCAAAATTGATTTTCTGCGTATTTGACAGTAACTCTTTCGGACTGGCCAATACGAAGGTTAAAGTGAGAAACACCCTAAATGACCGTGGATAACAGGTCAATGAGACATGTTCAGTTTCAAAATTTATGCTGATTAAAAAGTCATAATAGGAAAAGGAACAATAGCAATGAACACATAACCGACGTACAAAGTATTCAGGAAAACGAAGTAAGAGTCTCCCAATTAGCAGGCCAAAGGGACGACCTCCTCACAGGTCCGAGTTATGGTCCTCACGGTAGCCGGCCTCGGTCAGAAAGCAATAAACCCAGTGCCGGGAAGCGCCGCCGCGGCGGCCGCGAGATGGCCGCGTTCAGGAGAGTTCGGCGCGTGGTCACACATCTGGCACACAGAGCGGTCGATGCGGATTGCGGCCCCCTGTACGGTACAGGCACACAGAAACCAAGTCTTCGCAACACCCTCCAAACATTCTTGACATGCCAAATCAATGGAAAGATGTCCGCAAAGCTTGTTAGCCCGATGTCCAGACCAAGAACAATGGCGGATAATTCTGCAGTGTTTCGAAGGAACTGTGATGGATACAGGGGGGGTGCTGGGGGGCTCGACAAAGGGCAGGTACCTGACCCCTCAATGATCAATGCGCGTGATAAGGTCATGCGCCACTATCATCGCCTCTCCCTTCACTGCAGCACAGGTTTTACCGGCGTGGCTATCTCATGCCAAGCCCGTCTGTGGCACATAACCCAATTACAGCCTCTGTCTGTCCACTTTTGACTGATATTGTGTCAACTTACATCACTCCACTCATTAAGCCAATTACGTTACTTCAATAACTATCCCCGGTATCGTCAGACAGCATTATACGCACCAAATACACAAACATCAACAATCAATACCTAATCCGTACTGCACTGACGCACTCAAGCTTTGAACTCGATACTGCCCAAGTGAAAAGGACAGGAGTCCAATTTGCATTCCTACTGCTTCCAGACGGACTTTGATTTCGCACTGGTTTTAACATTTTCTGAAACAACAAATGAATAAGCAATTTCCACATCAACCACATTTCCCGACGTGAGGCTTAATGAACACCTTTCCCGTCATCAAAAAAAAATTTGAGCCAGCAGCGGCCGCTGTCCATTTTAGTACTCGAGCAAAAAAAAGACTAAAAATAATAGCAAAGATACAGGCCAAGCGTGACCGTCCAGTACAGTCTATTTAACGACGCCGTCTAACATCACCGCGTGTGAAACAGATGGCACTGAAACCGTGCGTAGAATAAAAAAATATGGCAAGAGCTACAATAATGAAAATATCGCTGGTGCCTGGGTTGAAAAAAGACGAAGTCTTGAATGATGACTCTGACGGCATTTGTCAGAATAAACGATATCGGCACACGTACACGTACACTTTACGGTTCTCAGCAATAATGGCTTCTCTAATCAATGGCGAGATGTGATCTCTACTCAATGGCGAGATGTCATCTCTACTCAATAGCGAGATGGCATCTCTACTCAATGATGAGATGACATCTCTTCTCAAAGGCGAGCTGACTTCTCTACTCAATTGCGAGGCGTTATCTCTACGATGATGAGATGACATCTCTACTCAATGACGAGATGGGCTTCTCTACTCAATGGTGAGATGGGCTTCTCTACTCAATGGCGAGATGGCATCTCTACTCAATGGCGAGATGACTTCTGTACTCAATGATATGATGGCATCTCTACTCAATGGCGAGCTGACTTCTCTACCCGATGGCGAGATAACATCTCTACTTAATGGCGATATGGTTTCTCTGCTTAATGACTTCAAAATTCGTCATTGGGAAACTATAACATGACAACTAACTGACGAACTTACCACGAAGCACACATATGGTTATGCGTAAGAAATGCCTATCCTAGGTAGGACAAGGCCCCAGAGGTGCAATTTTCTATTTCTTTGAGGGTGCCCAAGCACCCCCAATCCTGGTCTGAGCACCCCCAATCATGTGTTGAGCGCCCCCAAAACATGTGCCGCCCCTGGCTTATCACCGCTTCCCTGAACAGTGTCACCCTATCTCATCACAGCCGCCCTGATTCGTGCCGCCCCTGACAAGTTGTTCCCGTCCCGGGTTCATTACTTCCACCCTGATTGGTTCCACCTCTAATTCATTAATGCCGCCTAGCTGATCACTTTCCCCCTGATTTGTGACGCCACATCACTGCCGCCCCCCTACCTGATCACTGCCTCCAACAGATCACTGCCGCCACCTGATCACTGCCGCCTTGATTCATGCCGCCTCTGGCTAATCAATGTTGTTCCCGGTTTATTTCTCCACCTATATACGTTAGGCCATGTCGTCATCACCACTTTTTCACAGGATCTTCGATTACCGGGTGTTTTCTAATGTATTGATGGCCGCTGATCACAATTTTCTGGTCGGAAATTTCGAATTCGAAAAATATTTGTCCGCGCAGGCCGTTTTAATTTCTTCCGGTTTGCCAAAATTTCAATATTTTCATATCTCAGGGACAATAAAAGGTAACTGATGCATTGAAAATGCCCCAGAACTTTAAAACCATTGAATTTAAAAAAAATGAAACCCTTCTTGACTCCTTGAAATATATACTTACCCGAAAAAAGTCCTTGGAAAGACGGGGATGTTTGAGCTTAAAAAGATGATAATAGATGGCGCGCATGACGCAGCCGTCAACCACTGTCCCGCTACGTCGCTTATGTCAAGAAGCTATTGGCCAAAGGAGCTGGATATAGGATTTGAGCCTATTTTGAATTCGATGGATGAACATTTACCTTCAATAGATGATCTATATTTCTTTCGCTTGCAGTTTTAAATATTATTGGTAATGGTTGCTTTCAAAGCAGGTCCAATTAAGATCAGCCAGCCATATATAGATTAGGTATCTAAGCATGTGGTCACTGCTGAACAATTTCAAGTAGTAAAATCTATGCAGGAGCCAGTCGATTATATTTAGATTAGTCTTGCTATCACTAGCAAGGAGAATACCGCATTTCGGGAAAAATGAAGCTACACCACACCTAGCGCCGCCGTCAACCCGCTTAACATGCTTAACATGCATGCTGCCGCTTAACCAGCTCTCGCTTGGGGCTGACGTTGTCGGTCACATTATGATATTGCGGCTTGAAGAGATGGAGGCCAGGAAATTGGACCAATTTCACGTTTCAATAGCTTGAAAATTCGGACCGACCGCTGATGAAGTTACCGAGACTTACAGAACAGCATCTGTGCCAGCAAGAAACAAGTAAAAGTTCGCTGTGAAATAAGGGAGCATTGTAACCTGAAGGAAGCGATCAGAAGGCGCCTACAAAACATGAAGATATTGTAAGCATGGACAAAGCATGACAACATTGTTTGAAATATAAAGCAGGGCTTTACCATCAAAGGCATCGGCAGACAGAGCATTTCTGGAAGACCAGCGAGAAGCACAGAGGTTGTATATTGGTGGCTTGGATGCAGTCGTGACGGACCATTGGAGACGGCAGCAGCTGCGGCAAGCCACTGCTGCCGCCGCCAATAAGGCCTGATCGGGAGGCCGGCTCGTCCGTATTCGAGCACAATAATATGACAATCACCCGGACAAGTCTATAAACGACTTCCGTGTAACATTTAGAAATAAGCTTTCTTTCCGAGATTGATTTATACCTGCCAGAGCCTGTTCGCGTGCGGCGTCTGTGAACAGCTGGTGTGATGCTACAAATAGGAAGCTCGCTGCTGCATATACCACCAGCGGTCGCTGTCAATGGTGCCGTTGCGTTCTGACGCAGCTTCGGCTCCGTCAGAACGCAACATCCGGAGACCTCCTGGTAGCCACAACGACAGCACGAGTAGCTTGCCTCAGCTGCTGCCGTCTCCAATGGTCTGTCACGACTGTATCCAAGCCACCAATATACAACCTCTGTGCTTCTCGCTGGTCTTCCAGAAATGTTCCGTTTGCCGATACCTTTGATGGTAGAGCTCTGTTTGATATGTCAAACAATGTTATCATGCTTTGTCCATGCTTACAATATCTTCATGTTTTGTAGCCGCCTTCTGATCGCTTCCTTCAAATTATAATGCTTCCTTATTTCACAGCGAACTTTGTACCTGTTTCTTGCTGGCACAGATGCTCTTCTGTAAATCTCGTTAACTTCATCAGCGCTCGGTTCGAATTTTCAAGCTATTGAAACATGAAATTCGTCCACTTCCCTGGCCTCCATCTCTTCAAGCCGCAGCATCAAAATTCGACCGACAACGGCATGTATTGACGGCAAGCTGGGTGTCGCGTCGCTTCATTGTTCCCGAAATACGGTATTTTCCTTGCTAGAAGACTAATCTAAATATAATCGACTGGCTCCTGCATAGATTTTACTACTTGAAATTGTTCCGCAGTGACCACATGCTTAGATACCTAATCTATATATGGCTGGCTGATCTTAATTGGACCTGCTTTGAAAGTAACCATTACCAATAATATTTAAAACTGCAAGCGAGAGAAATATAGATCATCTATTGAAGGTAAAGGTTCATTCATCGAATTCAAAATAGGCTCAAATCCTATATCCAGCTCCTTTGGCTAATAGCTTCTTGTCATAAGCGGCGTAGCGGGACAGTGGTTGACGGCTGCGTCATGCGCGCCATCTATTATCATCTAGATGTGAGAAGTGTTGTTAGCTCAGGTCTAATTCCATCTGATCATAAAGAAGTAGCCTGCGAAATTAAATTTTTCCGCAAACCGCCTCTGGAAGTCACCCGCAAGTCCACTCTCAACTACAAGCGGGCGGACTGGGAAGGTCTGCGCCGTAGCCTCTCACTTCTTCCCTGGAACGTGCTAGATGGATCACCGGTGGATGACGCGGTCGCCACTTTCTACGACTTCTTTGACTCGGCGATTCGCCATCATATACCGATAGTGACTCCTCGACGGCAACATGCTCCATGGTTCGATCGTGAGCTTCGCTCGGCTCTAGTCGAGAAGGAGGCAGCCCACCGAAGACTCAAGAGAAATCGATCACCGGAAAATGAGCAGAGTTTTAGTGACAAACGGAGAGTGTTTAAAAAACATGACTAATACTAAATATCATGATTACCTGAAAGGTCTGGTCAGTGATTTAAAAACCAACCCGAAAAGGTTTTGGAGCTTCCAGAAATGTATTAAGGGTAAACTCACTGCAATGCCTTTATTAATGGATGGCACTAGAAGGACTGAGCATGACCGTGATAAAGCTGAACTGCTGAACCGCACTTTTGCTAGTAAATTCTCGGATCCTAGTTTTAGAGTGCTGCCGTACACACCTGAATACCATGTAGATAGTCTTACTTCGTTTTATGTTTCTGACGACATTGTCCGATCGTTGTTACTTAGTACTAACCGACACAAAGCGTGTGGTCCTGATAATGTCAGTGCTCGAATCATACATGAATGTGCAAACGAGCTTACGGTACCCATTGCCAAGTTGTGCCGACTCTCATTGGAACAGGGCGTGTTCCCATCCCAGTGGAAACGAGCGAATATCGTTCCCATACATAAAAAAGGGTCAAAGTCGTGTCCCTCAAACTATCGAGCTGTGTCACTTTTACCTCTGTTTAGCAAGATTTTAGAGCGAGTTATTTACATTACATTGTTTAACCATGTTCGTCCAGTTTTATCCAGCAAACAGCATGGGTTTCTACCATCCCGTTCTTGTGCAACAAACCTTTGCACAATGCTGCACACTGCCTGGAACAACATATCCGCAGGTTCTCAAACAGACATCATTTATACTGATTATAGTTCGGCCTTCCAAAGTGTCAACCACAGTCTTTTGCTCCATAAGTTAGAGAAATCATACAAAATTACTGATAAGGCTCTACAATTGTTGAAATCATATCTGTCTGGGAGAGAGCAGCGGGTGGTTGTGAAAGGCCAGTGCTCTACATGGACGCCGGTTCTCTCAGGAACACCTGAGGGCGGGCTTTTATCACCCCTTCTTTTTTCGTGTTTTATCAACGATTTACCTAGCCTCGTTGACTGCAATTGTTTGATGTTCGCCGATGACGTTAAACTGTACAAAAAGAGTGGATAGTCTGCAGGATGTGAGAACGCTGCAGGGCGAACTTGACAAGCTATGTGCGTGGTCAGCCGATTGGGGATTGACCCTCAACCCATCCAAGTGCAAGGTTTTGAGAGTGACGCTTCGCAGCAAGCCGGTAGAAAGTTCATATCACATTAACCGCACTAGGCTTGATATAGTTTCCGCCATGCGTGACCTGGGTGTTAACCTGGACTCTAAACTTACCTTCGGCTATCACATAGAGGAAATTATTTCAAAAGCGAATAGGGCCTTGGGATTTCTCATCAGGTCACTCCAAACTGGAAAACACGGCAGGCCACTTCTTCAACTCGATACAAAACTGGTTATTGGCGTTTACTGTGCCCACGTTCGTTCTATACTAGAATATGGCTGTGTAGCTTGGGGAGGAGCTGCACAGACCCATCTAAAACGAATAGAAAAAATCCAACACAAATTTCTTATCTGGCTTTGCGGACGCTGCCGCATTAACAACATTTCTTTTGAATACAACGACCTCCTTCGGCATTTTGGCCTAACTTCATTAGCTGGAAGGAGGATGCAACATGATCTTTTGTTCTTACGGAATCTTCATAACCACAAAATTGACGCGTCTTTTCTGTTAGAATGCTTTCCTCTAGCGGCTCCTTCCCGAGCCCTGCGTAACAGGATTCTCTTCCATGTGCCCCACGCTAGAGTTAGTACTGTTATGTCGGGTTTGTTTTGTAGATTGCCGAGGACCTGCAATGTGTTCTTAGATAAGTGCAGAGATGTTGATGTGTGGAACACCACAGCTGCTCAATTTCGAGCACGCGTGATTCTTTATGCGGCTAACTGCGATTGAGCAGCCTTTTTCAGCCATTTTTTATCCGTTTTACTGTGCTTTTTCTTTTATGTTGTTTCCACTGACATTGATATTTGACACCACTGTTTTATCACCATGACTTCATCTGTCATTGGGATGGTTCATGCCCGTTGATGATTGGACAATAAACTAAACTAAACTAAAATCTTTTAAGCTCAAAGATCCCTGTCTTTCCAAGGTACTTTTTCGGGTAAATATATATTTCAAGGAGTCAAAAAGGTTTCAAATTGTTGAGATTCAATGGTTTTAAAGTTCTGGAGCCCTTTCAATACATTAGTTGCATTTTATTGTCCGTGAGATATGAACACATCGAAATTTTGGCAAACCGGAAGAATTTCAAACGGTTTGCGCGGGCAAATATTTTTCGAATTCGACATTTTCGACCAGAAAATCTTGATCAGCGGCCATCAATACATTAGAAAACACCTGGTAGTCAACGATCCTGTGAAAAAGTGGTGATCACGACATGGCCTAATATACGTGCCCCTCCTGGTGAGTCATTGTCGTCCCCCGAATCATCACTGCCGCCCCCGGCTGATCACTGCCGCCCCCGGCTGATCACTGCCGCCCCTGGCTGATCATTGCCGTCCTTGGTTCACCGCTGCCCCCCCCTGCTGATCACTGCCGCCCTGACTCTTGCCGCCCCTGGCTGATCACTGACGCCCCTAGTTCATTAACTTCCACCTCCTGACTGATTACTGCCGCCCCTGGCTGATAACTGCCGCCCCTGACTGATAACTGCCGCCCCTGACTGATAACTGTCGCCCCCTGACGGATAACTACCGCCCCCTGACTGATAACTGCCGCCCCCTGTCTGATAACTGCCGCCCCTGGCTGATCACTGCCGTCCCTGGCTAATTACTGCCACCCCTTTCTGATCACTGCCACCTCTGGCTAATCACTGCCGCCTCCTGGCTGATCACTGCCGCCCCTTGGTTGATAACTACCGCCCCTGGCTGATCACTGCCGCCCCCTGGCTGATCATTGCCGCCCCTGGCTGATGTATACCGCCCCCTGGCTGATCACTGCCGGCCCCAGTCTGATAACTGCCGCCCCCTGACTAATAACTGCCGCCCCTGTCTGATCACTGCCGCACCTGGTTCATCACTGGCGTCTCCCCAGGCAGTAAGCATCCTGGGGATATCTGGGCAGTGGGCGTTCTGGGGGAGTATGCTTCTGTGGATATCACTAGCATCATGTCATATCTGAGGAGCGTTAGTTTTAATGCCATATATTATTCCTAGTGGTCTTTCAGGTTTTACATAACGTCGAATTTCAAGCTGCCTAGTCGCTGACCTTAGTATGTCGGTGAAATTGTCGATACCATTCTTTTCAGTATTTATCTTTCGTTTTATTCTATTTATTTATTGTATATGAGTTTTATATTATCTTCTGATACAGTTTTCACAACCTGACCTTGTTTACCACCTGACATGTTGAAACTCGTGCGGAAATGTCCTATTTACGTATATAATTTAGTGTAATGGGCGCCATATGAACCTAAATTGGGGGACGCAGGAAGGGGAGGGGCATTCCGGCCATGGCCCCCCAAAGCGCTGGAGGGGGAATTTTGCCCCCCAAACGCCGGAGAAAGTTTTGAAAAAAGGTGTTTACACTAGGTCTGTAGAGCAAAAATCTTCGCTCCCACCCCTCCCCTCCCTCAGTAGAGCGATCATGTACTTGGAGAGGTAGCTTATACTAGGTCTGTCGAAAGCCAAAATTCCACGCCCCCCCAGGAGGAGAGGCAGACATGGGTTTGCCCCCAAAAAAAACTCGGGTCTGCATCCGCCCCTGGATGTTAGCGCCCCTAAAACCCCAAATATGATGATGGACCATCCCTCAGCTGATGACTGCCTCCCCTGGTTGATCGCTGCCGCCCTAATTCATGCCGCCTCTGGCTCATCAATGCTGTCCCCGGTATATTTTGACCTAAATGCGCACCGCCCCGACTCATCGCTGCCGCCCGTGGTTCATCACTGCCACCCCCTAGGCTGATCACGTCTCCCCTAGTTCATCGCTGCCTTCCTGATTAATCATTGCTGTCTTGATTCACGATGCACCTGGCTATTCAATGCTGTCCCCATTTTTTATTAACCCATAAATGAGCTGCCCCTGGATGGACACTTCCTCCCTCGAATCCTCACTGCCGCCCCCGGCTGATCACTGTCGCCCCTGGTTTATCACTGCCGAGGAGACCAATCTGGCTATGGTCCACAAAATCGGTCAAACTTAGGCCCTGTTTTCAGCACAGTTTTGTCAGCAGGAGTCTTTAACACCGTTCCAGAAAGAGAGCAGCCGCCCACTATTGTGTAATCGTTATCTGTTTGCCTATTGGAGGAATTCCCCAAACCGGGTAAATGGCAGACAGCTACTGCCGTGCCCTTACTGTTTTAGTGTCTGGCAGGGGATGCATTGGCCATCTCTTTGGGGGTGTGCGTGCACCCCCAATCATAATTTGAGCACCCCCAATACATGTCTCGCTCCCAGCTCAGCATTGCTGCCCTGATTTATGACGTCTCCGTCTTACCACTGCGATTCGTGCCACCCCCACTTAATCACTACCACCCCAATTTATGTCGCCATAGTTCATCATTGCCGCCTCCTGCCTACCACTGCCACCCTGATTCGTGCCAGCCCTGACTTATCACTGCCACCCTGGTTTGGTTGCCTGTTTCATGCCGCCCCCAGCTCATCAATACCGATTTGGCTGATGAATGCTGCCCCTGGGTTATCCTTTCCGCCCTGATTCGTGCCACCCTGAGCTCATGACTGACCGACCCAAAACCGGGTGTGCAAAAGATACCTTTGCCTTGATTCGTGCCGCCCCTGGCTAATCAATGCCGCCCCCTTCCCAACTGATCACTTCCGCCCTGTTCCATTCCGCCCCTAGTCCATAATTTCCGTTCCCGAATCCTCACTGCCGCTCTCGCCTTATCACTTCCACTTCACTCCACTCTTATTTGCGCCGCTCTTAGTTCATAGCTATTGCCCCTGGCTCATCACTGCCGCCCTCGACTGATGACTTTGCTCTGTTTCTTGACGCCCCGAACAATGACTGTCGCCCCCAGCTTATCATTTCCATGCTAATTTGTGCCCTTCTTGGTCCATAACTGCCACCATGGGCCCCAAGACTCCATCACTGATTCTTACCGCCTCTGTTGGTTAGGGTAAAAAATAAAGGGCGTTATGGCAAAAATAAAGGGAGTGGACGGGTACAGTGGTGTTGTCATATTTATTAACACGCGCATTGACGGGGGGACGGGTACCCGTCGCCCCTCTCGGGTTTTGCGGAGATCGCATAAAAACGACGGCGCGTAGCGCTGCCATACTTTGATACCTTTTTTCTGATTATTTTGATAACGTTTGTCAAAATTTTAAGGTTAGGTCACCTCAGGTCAGGTCAGCAGGACAGGTCAAGTGACCTGACCTAAAAAAGTTTAAGATAGCATAAGTCGGAACAGGGTGACTTTATCCGATTGAAACTCATATCACATAATGGGCCCACCGAGTTCTCTAAAAGATGTTCCGGTATTTTTTTATATCGATGGCCTTAGGCTAGGTCAGGTACAAGCCATGACATCTCCGTTAGAAATACATGGGAAAATAGTTTTAACTGATCAACTTAGTAACCGATGGTGATAGAGCGTTTATTTTAACTGCGTTATATTGGTCTTGTCTTTGCAGTTCTAATGATATGCATTTTACTTAATTTGACCTGGACCTGACCTCAGGTCAGGTCAAATCCTTGATTTGACAGCAAGATCATATTATATGTCGTTCGATTCGGCTTGCTGCGAGGATTCTAATGATTTAAATTGGTTTGCTCTATATTTTCTTGTTCAGATGTAATGACCAAAAACCTTCATTTACATGTTATCCCTATGACGGCACGTTTTGACCTCTAGTGACCTTAAATAGGACAATAAATGGTTCAAAAATGGTTCAATATTTTCGATGGAGCAGTGGATGGGCTACCCAACGCCGTTTACCGTTTTCACTACCTAGAGTAGTTCTCGAGATCTTAGGGGGTGGCGGGTACCCGCCCCCCCCATCAAAGCGAAGGTGGCTCAGACCCCCGTCAGTATGCGTGTTATGTTTACGGAACAACACGCAGTTTTTTTGGCGCTATCGGTGTTTTTGCTCTCTCCTCACAAGTGATTAAGTCATTTGCCTCCATTTCCATTTCCATTCACTCTGCCATTCCGAAGGTAAGATTTGACCCCTCAAAACTGATATACTTCACTCGTGGATAGATTTACAACTCAGATTGGATTATTTTAAGACGTGTATGTAGCTTTGGGACGTCGCCTAAAAAGCAGACATGTTTGGAAAAAGCTGTAGACTACCTGCCCAAAATAAAACTAAAATGTCCCCTGTGCTATAAAAGAAAGAACGATGAAAAGGCATTTGGTGCAATGAAAGGGTGCCGCCCCTGCAACGCCGCCTCCCCTATGGGGTGCCGCCCTCCACCGGCTGAGCACCCCCAAAGATTTTGGGAAAATTACACCTCTGCAAGGCCCAACACGTCACGCCCACCAGACCACCTAAGCTACGTCACTGCCCGAAGTGGTCATGCAATACTTTAAGTCGCAGCAAAAAATCACTCATCTAGATTACAGGAACCTCGACCATGAGAAACGATAAAAACATAATCTCTTTGTCCCTCTCCCGAAGACGCTGCCGTGACAGGCCGTCACTTTGTGCAGATGAATTTCCAGAAGAATCTAATGACCCCAGGCAATAGCACGGCCAGCAGAGCAGATGCAATGGGCTTTTGCACTGAGTCGACGTCAACTCCATCATTTAGTCGACTCCGGCTCCAGGGTTAGTTTTGGTGATCTATCTCACCACAGCAAATATTGACGACCTAAATCTGGGGCTCTAAGTTTCCTTCGAACAAGCTTATACTAATTTAGAATGAAAAGACCACCGGAAGCGTCTTACAGATAGAAGTATAGCCCGGAGTCGCCCCGGGGTCGGCTGCCACCCTGGTCAGAACCCCGCTAGAATAATGACGAAGACATCCTAATCCCGGTTCTGAAATATCTTGCTACATCACCAGCTGGACTAGCAATTCACCCAATTTTACACCGGAGGCTAGGACTGCTAGCTTTTCAACCATTTCACATTTCACGAAACAGAACAAAAATAGAGCGATTTCGTCCCCCAGCCGCCATTTCTACCTAGGTTCATGGCACGAAACACGGGTAGCGAGTTTTGTTAAAGCCGATTATAGTAAATGCATGATTCACACAGAGCTTAACACGTTGCCAGATTTGAGAGCGCATCAACACTAACTGTGCAAAAGCTCAGGTCAAGGACACAATGCACACTGAAAGCAGCGCTCGTTGCTAGAGGCTCAAGCGTTCTCCGGCCGAGCCGTTGAACAGCTTTACCCTCCTTGCGCCCAGGAGAAGAACCGAATTCCCATAAACTACTTTGACGCTTTTAACTCCGACTGTCAACAATCTAGTGATGGCCTTTAACTAACAAATGCCAACTACAGACCAACGTAAAATCAACTAAAACAGGACCACCAACGCAATGGGTGAAATTCTAGTTTAAAACGAAATTGATTGGGAAAAGGTTGCTATCAACTTCATCAGCCATACATTAATTATAAGCGCTGTATTTCGAAACACTTGCACCTTGATCAAACCTATTTCAGGTGGCAAAATCGTGGTAAACGAATACAATAGGGAAAATGACAAAGTACAATAGAAAGTAAACAAAATTTACCAAGGACAGGTTGTGATAAGCTTGATCAATCGTACTTTAATTATAAACGCTGTATTTCGATACACTTGCGCCTTGATAACATTTATTTTAAGTGATAAAATATATATAACAATGCAACCTATTACTGGTTAGACATGATTAGACAAACGGAGCATTGTTTTATCTGCGAAATACAATCGAGCTCAACCATGGGGGAGTTGAATTAATGGCTTTCTCTCAAGACAATTCAGATGCTTTAAAATAAGTCCATTAGTTACCACTTCGCCTCGTTGCGGCCTAGATTGGGTTAATTTTGAAGCTGGAAGAGAAGTCGCAAAGTCTGTTTTTCACTTAAGCTGGTAAGAGCTGGTAGGCATTTGCAAACCGAGTATCAGATACTGCGCTCCTATGATTGTCCATTTCATACTCGGTGGTTACACATATTTTCGTCAGTTCATCCAAGTTTGGCTGAAATCGGGAAGTTTCCTGAAGAACGTTGGTCGCGGTGGACGCTCCCTGATCCCGAGATTCTGGCACATATGGAGACTTATTCTTCAGTATCGAACTCAGCTATTCTCCGGTTCACTACGATTTTTTAAATATGTTCTGGGGACCACATAATTAAATGTTAGTGCTTGATGGACAAATTTAACCTCGAAGAGCCACTCCTGTTTTCTTTACCGGGTCGGCTTCTGGTTGCTGACTGGCACAAAAACCAGTCAGGGTTCCATAATAACCTTCAGCAACGGGCACAAAAAGACATTTTCGAAAGGCGAACGGCGTCGCCACGCGGCCAGAAAACAGGGAACTGGTATCCAATGGAGGAAAGCCCAACGGATCGGGAAACATCGGGGAGAGCTGGAGACAAAAGCTGGTCCCAGTTTGAATGTACAAATGCGCTACTCCGGTCACATTGGAACAACCTTAGGGGCTCATATTCCCCTCCCTCACCTACCCGGGCGAAGGGATATAACCAGACGAATTAGGCCAGGTTCCAGTCTTTTACCGATACCGTAAACAAATTTGTAGCAATAATTGAGTGGCCTCCCATAAATTTTACTAAAGATACAAAATGACTGACGGCACCATAATAAAACAACTTCAAATACAAACAAGCCACAAAATATTGTTTTGCGACAATGTCTTTTTAAGTGTCAAATCTATAAATCCAAAGAATTCGTCAAGTCAAGATACATAAATCCACCCCCCCCATCAGCCAAGCGGAGTTAAAGTAAATGCAGCACCTTGGTGTAATTTCAGAATAGAGTGGTTTTCGGGACATTTTTTATTGAAAATAGTAGCTTCGGCCTCGTCTGAGCTGAAAAAAAGTGTTGAAAAGTTTAATATTTCGTATTATTGCTAGCAGTAACCTCAAGCGTATTGCTATTGCTAGCGTACCCTTTGCTAGCGGTATGAAAACTGCGTGCGCGGGTCGTCACGACCTGGTAATGCTTTGTGACAGATTGAACCTCTTTCATTTGCGCCACAAATGAATACGAATACAAATAAAGCGTTTGCAGCTAAAAAAGACTTCTAATAGGACCCAACGTGACGCTTATCAATCTCTGCTATTTTTTAGATATATATTAAAATATACTTCAAGTTTCAAACAAGCCACAGAAGTTATACAAATGTACAATCGCCAGTACCAGAGTCGCCTTTAGCACGGAGGCTTTTAAAGAGGTCCAGACAAGAAAAAATTTCCGCGCAGCTGAGCTTGCACATGACGCCACGTTCTCAAGGTCACCCTATACCACATGACCACCCACGGAGGACGGGGTCGATGGGGTGAATTGTCTCCTTTTTTCTCTGCAAACGGTAAGGTCTGGAACAAGTAAAATATCGATCAAGTAGTTTTTCGGCATGCTCTATCACACGGCTGTCAGTCCCAGTCCCATTATAAAGGTGCTTCCCTTGAAGGGGCTACAGACCAAAATATTAACGCTTTCACAAGAAAAAGTCAGCAAACGATGATGCCACGTTCGGAATGGATTTGCCCTGAACTTAACTGACACCGAGGGTCCTTAAAAAACGCAAATGACGTGATAAACAAAACACGAAGCGAACGGATTCTTTCGCAAGCCAAGCTCTTCGCCCCGAGACCCCCGGATCAAACAGAGACGCGCTGGATGAATTTACCCTCCCATAAACATGCAAATCAGTCCTTATGCATGCAGGAGAGTTATGCTACAAGAAGAACCGTCAACCATTCCCTGCATTTCAGCACCTACAAATGTCGTCTAAAGGAACCATTCAATGACTACTGGGAATGTTCCGCAAAACAATTCAGAACCCGTTTTCGACATGGTCACTGTTGGCGGAGTGAACCGTCAGAGGCACCATTTCAGTTCAGGCTCGTTAGTGCCATGGAGCTGCCATCTAGCGATGCTTGCGGGAATCTCTGTTGAGATAATGCAAGATGCAATCATAACGCTGGCGCTAATCAGTGAACTGTCTAATTAACCACATCTAATGAAACCATAGCGCTGAAACCACTCCCAGTACCCACGGCTAGTCACCACCACGTCTGTAATTCATACTGATTCACTTTGCAGCATGCAGACCTCTCGAGGATGCACCGTGACCTTGTCACATGGCACCCCTGCTCCGGACATGGTGGGAACACCGGGGCGCAGCGGGGTGCAGGGGAACGGGGTGCCGGTAGCGCCATCTGCAGACCTCCTGGAACGCCACGCTGCACAGTGTTAAAGGGCCTGAAAAGGACATAATTGAATATCTCGGGAACTAAGAGCGGAGCCTCATGAAACAAAACATGTGTACTTTAACACTCACCACACCTTTGACACCAAATTTGACAAACCCGCGCCCCGGTGGCTCGACCCAACTTCGCCCTGGTGGGGGTGTTTGAAAATCCCTCTTCGAACTCGGCTCCTATGCGAGATAGCGAAAAAGCGAAGGCTGGTGGAGAGCTCATACAAATTCATAATGAAACTATATCGGTCACTTTTTGGTTCAGGTCAATATTGAGGTCATATAGGTAAAGAAGGTGGCATGCTAGGGTAGTGTTTTGGGCTCTAGCGTCTGACAGAGTTGAGTCAGAATAATTTTTAGACACTATGCCCTTCCTCTCGTCAGGCGAATCGAATGATGTATAATATTACTATGCTAGGTCATGACACAAAATGACCTGACCTACCTGAGGTCAGGTCAAGGTCACTTCCAAACCAACATAAGCAATATGCATATCGATCGACTCGCAAAAAGTAATCAAACTTAATGGCCGATGTTGGCTGATTTTTCGTTTGCCTTCACGGATAAGCTAAGACGATAGCCAATGTGAGCTCAAAAAGTACCATCCACGCATGGAGTGTTGAGAGGCTAAACTGATAAGCCACTTTGTTTGCCACCTTCTGACGAACTTGTTCTAAGTCATTCATCTCAGTCGGCTTAGCTCCACAGATGTGACATATTTGAGATGACGCTGTCCCTGTCAGTGCATTCGCAACTTTCCCATCTACCATTGTCAACTGCATACTGTAGGATACCAGAACAGTGGTCCCAGCGAGGTCGACTGCACAGGGCTGGAACTTCTCTATCTGGGTTGAAAAGTTGTTCATTTCTTGTCGGGAGACTGCGGGGTTTCCTTGACACATTGAACGTGCATTAGACGGCAATACCGAGTTGACGACGGCTTTTCGTTGATCCACACGCATTTGTCGTTAATCTCCAACAGTAGAGGGACTAAGAATGAGCAAAATATGCTCCTATATCTATAGCAGCACCATCCTGCGCCGCTTGCTTATATATACTTTGTCCAGTGGCGCCATCAAATCCCCATTTACGGTACAGTTTTCTAGATCAGCCTCATGCGGATAGCCTGTTGTTCTGATGGATGTACCTGGCTGAGGCTGGCTGACGTCAGCTCCGACCTTTGGGGTCAACCTCAGCCTCTATCAGTCTCCATGTCGTATTGTCTAATATGACTTGCAGTGGCACATCGGCAGAGCTGTCGGTTACACTGATGTGTTCGCCAGAAACATTTCTGCCGGGCGTTCACAACTTTATAATGGGTGGGTACACCTCTTTCGCACTTACTTTATTTGTCATATTCCTCACGATGTTATAACTTTTGTTGACATGTCTGCCGATACGGTAACAGCCAGGGCTTCATCTGGGGTTAGAGCACAAGCCTTCTGTAAACTGGCACTATCACGCATTCCACGGCGAAGCTTGAGGCCGAATTGAGTAGCGACGCTTTCCTTAAGCACAGCTGATAACTCTGAATCCTCGTCTGTTTTGGCACTTCCGGCGGCAGCCATGACGAGCTCGTGGGTGCCATGCTGTTCAGCAGTACTGGTGACGCGACATCTCTTGCTCCGCTCTCCGACTGCGTCGTACGGAGAAGGAGGCCGGCCTGGATGGTGTTTTCCGGTAGAAACTGTAGCCTGTTTATCCGCAAATGTGATGGGCTCACATATGTCCTCCGTAACCAGTCGGTTTCTTTGCTTTCGCACGCCACGATTGATCTGGAACACTGTTCCAATTTTCTCTTGAAAATGACATGGAAGGACACCAGTTTCTTCCGGATTTCATCCTCTGAATTGCGTGAAATGCTCGCTCTTGAAGACCTAAGAAATAAACAGTATCATTAAAAGCAGCTTCGACAAAATCTCCTGTTCTTCCGAAAAAGAGCGTTTTCCTTCAGCCGTTTAAACAGCTCAGCGCTGCTCACCCGGAACTCCATTATCCCGCACGTTACCACGACACTTCTTCGCACGAATGAGACTAAACCTGAAGTATTTCTCTGCACCAGGGAAGTATTCACAGAGCAGAGGTGTCGCAATCTCTTGACCTGTTACAAGATCCGTACACACGGATGGAAGTATATCTCTGACCAGCACTACCCCAACTAAGCCTAGCAATGGATACCGATTTCCGGGGCAGTAACTTTTGAACTGTTGTGGAAATCAATGAAACTTCCCTCTTCGGTGAAATATCGCCAGTGCCAGATACAACCCCAGCCTAAAGCATCAAATTCACCCGTCGAAGGGCACGAGCGCCGGTGTAAGCTGAGTCGGCGCGCGACGCGTTCGTGCCTTAACTGCCGCCGAGATCGGAGCAACTGTCTCCAATGCCGTCTCAGCCGTATATAGCAAAACTATGCAAAAAGTCATGATGGCTCTGTCCAGAATTTATTGGGCTTTCTTCTGATACGTAAATTGAATTGTTCACTTTTGTTCACAAAAGTGTGAGACTAGTTGAACAAAATACTCAAAGTTGAAAACGGAAAAAATACATAGCGTTATTTCCGGGATCAATGATCCTTCGGCAAATGGTGCATGGCTTAATAATATAGCTGATCCTATAAAACAGACATCAAACTATCATTTCATACCACACAATAAAATCCGCCGATAAGCCTACGCGCAGCAGAATTAAAAAAAGGCAGCATGAAAACGACGTCATTCATCCGCGGGACGAACATGAAGAAGGGGCAACTTGAAGCAATATAGCGCAGAATGAGATAAGCCACAAACAAATGAATATCAAAACGCATGCACAGACAATTTTGTACGGACCAGTTGAGGTTATTTACTGAAATACGGAAGTCGGTTTCGGGGTATTCTGTCCGTTTTCGCGGCCGCTTATAACACTGTGCGCTGGCGCCGGGCCTGCACCGGCAGGGTGGACACAGTGATGACATACAAGACCCTGGCCCATTATCGGTTCAAACACCACAGAACATCGGGGGGATGAGACGCTGAAGCGGGGCCGCTGCTGGGCCGGGGATTCCTGCTCACAAATCTCATTACAATACACTCTGACAGCGTCTCCTAACCTCACCGATAATGCAGACACTTTGTTTGCTTTGTTTACGGTCACCTACACCGAAAACGATCCTAAAGCGTTGGGAAAGGGCAAAATAAATATGTATTAAAGTCATTTGCTCTCAGGATGTGAAGAAGCGTAGGCAGCCGCCTCCTTCAGCCCAAATGACTAGTCAACGCTATTGGCTCAGTTGCAGTTGGTTCGCAGCCAACCTTCTAAGCTCTTCATCTATTAAGGTTTTGAAGGATTGACATAGAAAACCCTGCCATTTCCACCATTATATTCCATCCCAATATACCACATTAAAAAGGAATCGTACTTCAAGCTGGATCGCGGCTATTGTACAGCCTTTCTAACCATGCCGGGTTGTCTTTGGCATTGCTTTGTCATTGGCATGGGTTCAGCATGTATCAAATGTATGGGTAAAAAAATTGTGTTTGAACATTAAAGGGAATGTGGCACCCTCACAACGTGATTTTAACTGAGATAGCCAAGTTGTAAGGCAGGTCGGAAAACCCGGTACTCCATATTTCATTTGTCTTGGAACTCGATATTTCCATAGAAAAAAAGCTAAAACCTACCTGACACCAGTCCCCCTCAGACCCCCGTCGCCGGCGGCCATTGTTGTGAGCTACTGGTGTGACGGCATATGCTGACGTCACGATGAGCATCAGCCAATCGAAGCCCTTGGAGCGTTTCAAGTATGATAGTGGTTGCCAGATCGTGACATCATCCACAGGCTGATATTTATTTCTTTTTCTAGAGAAGTATTTTTAAAAACCAAATATTGAGCTTATTGTACATTTGTCAAAGAAATCGTGAGTAGTTTCATTATTTTTTACTAAAAGTACGCCTAGTAACACTAAATTCCAGGATTCGACCGAGGTGCCACATTCCCTTTAAATGCATACTATATTGCTATACAATGGTTTAATCCCCATAACACATGAAAAGAAGGAATCGTATTCACAAGTGAACTTATTAAAAGCATAAAGTGCATATAAAGAGAAAATCGTAACTAGACATGAAAACCACACAAGTACCTTGAGGCTGATAATGCTGAGGTTTTGATGCTGGATATCAAAAGAGATTGAATGGTGGGTGGAGGGTAAGATTAGCCGACAGGCCCGTTCCTCATTCCTTTTTCCAGCTCCATCTTCGCTAACACGTGCGATAATGATGTTCGACAGGTGCAAACTTACACCGAGCCTAATATGAGAAGGAACATGAGAAATATCAAAAATTTTGATAAAATTCCGCCATTTTCCCATCCTTACGATCCACACTCGTACAAAGATGCAACCAACATTTACATGCAAGCAATATTTCATTTTTTCTAAAAAAAAGCTTCAACGTCAACTTAGCCTGTCAGGTTACCTGCAGCCCCCGTGGTAGGCGCGTGCTCCGCCACCCTTGCCCAGCCTCTCAGTTCATGGGCGGCCAGACCGCCAAGGGCTATGCACGGGTGACCTTTGCCGCAGTACCGTGACCCTGGTGTGACGTGGCGCCGCAGGCTGTGTGCTAAGAACTGGACAAATTCGGCTCAAAGAGTTGTGCCGTGACATAAAAATCGGAAGTTGTCCGCGCATAGACAATGGGGTGAAAATGGTGAAAAACGAAACTGAACTATCATTATATGGTTGGAGGGGTAAAAGAAACCCTTAAGTGCGACCAGCGACATCCCGAAACTATCAGAATACCTGCACGTGACAGAATTACTTAGAAGACACCGAGTTTCCGGATTTAGACAGGAATTGACCGTCAATCGTTTCCAAAAGACGAGCTTCACACATGTTCAAGTGCCTTATTAGTAGAAAAATAGCGATCTCTCGATATCCTTCAGTGTATGTGCCAGGCGTGAAAATTCAAAACACATAAACCTAATGTATTCGTCTGAACTCATCGTGGTGTTTTCTTTTTTATTACAGCACATCTGACCGTTCAAAGCCAAACCGGTACCCCGTATTTGGTGCGCAGCTGTATCACTGGAGATCGCTATGGGCTACATCGAAGAAGGACGGGGAACATGCCCTCATCCCATAGGCGGATCCAGGGGCAAGTGGGGGTCACTCTCCCATCGACTCTCGGCACCCAGAATACTGGTCACGGCGCCCCTGACCGGTCGATGGCGCCCCCCCTGAATGTCCCTTCCCTCCACCATCGCCCAAGATACGAGCATCGGCGTCCCTGCGATAGGATTTGACACCCCCACCCCCCTCCCATCCCCTCCTCGGCTGATTCCCTCTGTCCCCCGAACAGAAATCCTAGATCCGCCTGTGGCTCATCCCACTGGTGATTTCCGAAGTTAACGTTGAATCTTTGACAGCTGAAGGGAAATGCATCACTCGAACACTCACCGCAGCCCTGAAATTAGCCGGAGCTTAGCCCTCGCCTTGGTGGGAGGGGGTGAGTGAGCATCCCCTCGGGTTTTTCCAGAGGCACGAAAAACGGCGGCGCGAAGCGCCACCGTACTTGGCACACCTTATCCTTGATCAATTCCGCAACTTTCCCCCAAATTTTAAGGCTGAGTCATCTCAAGTCAGGTCACCAGTGCAGGTTAAGTGACCTCACCTCCAAAAATGTTTAATGTGGCATAAGTAAGAAAAGGGTGAATGTATGGAATTAAAACCTGTACCACATAATGGAACCACTGAGGGCTACAACAATATAATCCGGGGTATTTCATATCGAAGCCCTACGGTCAGGTACGGATCATGACCTCTCCATTGGAAATGCATGGGGAAAACAGGAATTTGGCTGTATTTGTGTAGATAAAGCTGATTTCTCCAAATCGTAGTATCTTGGTTCCTTTCTAGGTTCATGTTGAAATTTTTGACCTGTGATCTCTGGGAGGTCATCTGGGCTACTAAGCAGATTTTCATTAAGCACATTTTCAGACTTGGGTCAATAACTTTGCAGGAAATGACGATAAAGCTTTTATTACGATTGGAGACGATAAAGCTTTACCATTACGTTTAGATTGTTATTGCGAGTCAATTGATGTGCATATTGACTATTCTAGATCAGATAGTGACCTTGACCCAGGGTAATAGAGGACGGGTACACAAAGTCTAGTAGTGCAAGCCGCTAGATAAGCAGATAAAAATGCAACAATATCGCTGTATTGCCACAATTTTCTCTTCAAAATTAATAAATGGGTCGAACATGATGATACAGCAGCTAAAAGCTCAAAAAACAAAATTAAATGTATTTTTGTCTCCATCATTTAGGAGAAACTGGTAGATTCTTCCAAATTTCTTCCAAACTAAGACTAAATATGGGCGCCCACAATAGCGGCAAACTCTGCGCTTTTTGTTCATTCAGTTTTCAATAGAAATTGACAACAATTAGGTATCGGGCGCATTTTGTTTGTTGCAAAGCTATTTATTAGACAGTTTGGTTTGCAGCAGATGTGAATTAAGTTACGAAAACTTATCGAGATTGATTGCAGTCAGTTTGAACCCTCTCTCCTTTATCTTTTTTAAGGAAAAGGTATTTTTGTTCTCAAGAGTCAAGATACTGACTGCGTGTTGGGCCATATTTGTGTGCCAAAAAAGGAACTCACCAAATAGAGTGAGTTCTTGCAGCTTGTTAAAACAAGTGATTCGAGTCCAATTTGTGGAGAAGCCTTCCTTCCTTCCTGAGTTCTTGGTCAAAAGTTCAATCTAGGCAGGTAAGTTTGTATCCTGACTCCACACTGAATGATTTTGGTTACCTAACAACTCTGATTGCCTGGTTTGCTTTAGTTTGAAGACTAGCAACAGCTATATTGCTCTCTGTAAACCAAAATAGAGATGAAGTGAGATGAAATCAGTTAAACCTGTGCAAGGTTTCAGTAGTGTTAATGTTTTTGTTGAGCGGCTGCAGCATCAACTGTAGTCTACGCTGGAACACATTCCTTGTTTTTGGTGTGTTCTCCTAGATGTGGACTCTGATATCAAGGCAGCATTGAGTAATCCAAAAATTCTTTCTGACGTGGAAAAGAAAATTGTATTTTTCTGGTCCTGTTGCAGCTGTGATCCAAAAACTTATTAAGTGTGATTTCTTGAGACGCTAACTTGTGAAAACTTCCATATGTAATGCGTCTTGGGTACCAGCAGTGAGCTATTTCCAGCTGTCAAGATTGCTTAACTTCTAAGAGTGACTTTGCAGGTTATTGAGTTGCAGTACTTGTTTTTATAGGTTTAAGAAATAGTTCCAGTTTCCATTCATAGTCGAGCGTGGCCACACATAGTTTTCGGGTGCAATCAATATGGTTAGAGCTTTTGGCAATGGTAACCATTTTCAATCCAATTCTTGTAAATCCACATCCAACAAGATCTGGCAGGATCTTGTTTCAGAAAAAATCACTTCAGAAAAACACTTCAGAAAAAATCATTAACAAAATTCATCAACAGAACAGTTAACCCTTAAACAAAACTTTAAACATATGTGAAGGGAGAGTGAGAGAAAACTTGAATGGTGTACCAGAAATGTTGACAAATTCAAGATTGAAGTGTTCTATTGGTTACAGATCCTTTTGTATCCAGCCAGAGTGCCATCGAAACCGTAATTGCTGTATCCTGATTCTCAGGTCTATCTGAATCGCCTCTAGCCCATGGAAACTGAGCCTTTAAGTTACAAATTAGTTAAGAAATAGATGAGAAAAAAACAGTTAGGTAGGACTAGGTACTAAATTTGATATGTTTATAATGAGCTGCAAAAGTTGGCAGAATAGCATGACTCCTGACAGAAAATTTGAATATTTTGTCTGTGGGTACTGAACCAGAACTGATATCCCACTTGGACATAGTGAGATTCAATCTAAGTGCAATTCCCCAAGCTGATTAGTCTTGCCAAGTTGGGATTGTGTGTGTGCACATTTTTAGCTGCATTGCAAGAGATGCATGTAGTTTTGTCTAGATGCATATAGTTGCATGCAGGTGTAGTTCACCTGAAGATTTTCTTGGACCGAAACATTGAGTTTTACCCTTTCCTGATTTTTTAGCTAATTGTTATCCTTATCCGCACTCTGCTTAGCCTTTTTGTTTCCTTCATTGTAGCTTTGGTCTAGACATGGAGTTTTAGTTCACACACACACTCACACACACAGTTTTAGTCTATGCACAGACCATGCCACGTCTCATCTGTGCTTTTGCACCGATTTTCCGTGGCAAAAGTACAGCACTGTCTGCACAGCACTGTCGTGGTAAAAGCACTGTCCCTTCGCGTTCATTTTTTTTTTTGCTCATTCTAGCAGTGTCTCTGCAGTGTACTGGGTGGGTTTTAGCTTTTGATCCTGGTCTGGGGTTTTTCTTTTTCCTTTTAGAATTTCAAGTACTGACTACACTGCACACTTTTTAATGAGTTGTTTTCATTTTTAGTCACTGCAAGCAAACAAGTTTGCGCCATTGAAATGTATTGGGCAAGCTAAACTACGCAAAAGGAGAAAACGAAAAACGTCCTTAAAAACGAAAAAATGTCCTCATGAAACGATAAAATGTAGTTAAAAAGCAAGAAAGTGAAAAACTATTTAGTTTGGTATTTGAGCCGTATTTCGTTGGTCACTTTATGATTATTGTTTACGAGTGTGAGGAAGTTATTATAGTCCTTACGGGAGCAATTGGCGGCGTTGTGGGGTGGTTAATCAAATATTGAAGATATTTGGATAATCATTGTGTGTGCTAGGAAGACCGCATTGTGACATTTGGCAATACACTTGCGTGGAATCAGTGGTGGATCCAGGACTTCATTTTGAGGTGGGGGGGGCTAGTGGACTCGACCACCACCCACCAACGCCTCAGATCAGTCTCCGCCTATGCACTCTCTGTATATGCCAGTCTAGCTAATAAAACCAATCTTGGAATGACGGAATGATGTAATGCGTTACAGACGAACACATATAGCCTCTCCAGCTGAAGTGCCCTACAACTCAAAGTATCATCAGTCTCCGCCTATGCATTAGCTATAGGCACTTAAACATGGAAGGGGCTTGAGGCCTTAGCCCTCTCCTCGTATCCACCACTGCACGGAAGCTATCTATGAGTGATCAGTAGATATTGCATTCAGATGGTATCTTTTGAATGCGGATGTTTGCAGTGTGAAAAAATCGCCTGAACTTTTGCATTCTGGTTGACGTAGGCGGATCCAGGAGGGTTGGTCCAGGGCCCCAGGTGGATGCAGGGAGTTTGTCCAATGTCCTTCAGATTTTTGTCAAGTATATTTCTAATTTGATGATTGGATGTTGGTTTAAGACTAAGTTTGCTTCCTTTTCTTGTCGAGTTTCTTGCCGCTTCGTGAAAAAGCGAAGTTATCGCCAGACTACATAGAACAATTCCCGTGTCATCTTTATGAAAAACGTATTGAAAGCTTTATTTGAGGCATCTAAAAAATCATGTTTTCCCCGCAAACGTGGAAATTCAAAAAAGTACCGTCGTGTAAAAATTGCAGATTATCACTATCTACGCAGTTTTACGCAGACACGGTAAATTGAGGACAGGTATTGGTCCTAAAATTTCCAGAGTTCATCCGTGCGTTTATTATATTTAAGAAAGTAGTTCGGTCAGAGATGCCTTTTTCATCCATTGGTATTTGACCAGAGACAATTTCAGAAATTCCCTCTTCCCTGGTGACGTTTTACATAGGCAGATCTAGGATTGCCGATTGGGGGGCACCTTCCCGAGGGGGGCGCCATCCGGTCCGGGGTCGCCATTTTTGACGGGCAAAACCTATCAGATGGGCGCAAAATCTTATCGGTGGGTGCCGATTTTCGCATCCTGGCGGAGAGGGAAGGGGTGGGAAGCGACATTTCATGGGGGCGCCGTGATCATTTCAGGGGGTGCTGAGGATCGATCATGGGGGAAAAACGTGCCCTCCTTGCCCGCCCCTTGGATCCGCCTATGACGTTTTATTATCATTGTTATATTAGTCGGTGTTGTTTGAAACGGTTTCGCTAACAGCCAAAATATTGTCCAGGCGCCCCAAATGATACAAAAATCAGCAGGGGCGGGTCAGAAAGGGAATTATAACCAAAAACGAAACAGGGAACCATGCTGCCTCCTCTATTGGCGGTTGGTGTGTCATTAAGCCGGACAATTATTATTATTATTATTATTATTGATGACTACTGACATTCCTTGCTTTGCCCCGTTGGTATTCCATATTGTCCGCTTCTCCCAATTTGGCAAGTGGGTAACAAAGTGGCAGCTCTATCTTTGGTCATGTAGTGAAACATCTGAATGCTCACGAAGAGTTCTAAGCACCCCCTTGATTGAGTAAGAAAAAACAACCATATCACTCGCAGTGTTCCACCCCAGTGGTTAAAAGCCGAAGCCGAGTTTGGGATTCGAACTCACCATCGTCTGATTTCTAGACCATCGCTCTAACCGCTGCGCTACGCGACCGCCGGCGTACGGGGTGTACGCCGGGAAATTTGCGGCTTACATTTGCATGGTTCTCGAAATCGATTTTTTAGGCATTTATGTACATCTGACATAAAAATACCAAATGGAAAGTGGAAAGGGCAGGGGACAGGCCTTCCAATGACGACGTTATTTTTCTTCCAATAGTCATAGGCTGTGGCTAGCACGTGGTTGAAAATGAGCAATTTAACACGTATGCCCTATGGAGCAGTCGCATTTGTACGCCGTAACAGTATATTGCTGCCAACTAACTTTGGAGGGGCTGCCTTGACCTGACCTCAGGTCAGGTCATTTTTGTTTGGCCTAGCATAGCCATATTATACATCATTCGATTCGCTGTAACAAGAGGAAGCGAATGGTGCCTAAAAATGGTTTTAAATCAACTCTGTCAGACGCTGGAGCCCCCGAAAATATTCTTTAACATGCCACCTTTTTTTACCTGTCATGATCTCAATACTGACCTGAGCCAAAAAAGACGATGTAGCTGCTTCCTGAATCTGTGTGAGCTATCCACCAGCGTTCACGTTTTTTCGCTATCCCGTATAAGGCTCGAGTTAGAGGGGGGACTATTCTAGTTCACGCTGTCGTACAAACTAAAAGCAACCGGCTCATCACAGATTATCACACACGGAGATATGGCAAAAATTCTGCCAAGGTCCGTCTTTTTTAGGGAGTGACCCTGCATTCGCACACAGAAGCCTTCAGGAATAAAACGCCACATCCAGAAGTCTACTCTGAATATATAAATGTTGGGTGCCTACGTAGAAAAAAACAAGCTAAACGGACTGACCTGGTCTTGCCACACCATACCACCGCTAAGCACGACCTCTCTAGCCATCCTGGAGCCCAACTCCGGGACTGACTGCACGTGGGAGCGGCGACCACGCTTCCGTGCACGAAAACAGGCGAGGCACAGTACCCCTCCGTACCGCTGAGCAGGTACACCAGTCCATGCCACCAAATTACCCCTCAGTTCCCAGACATGGCTGGCGCAACCCATTTCACCGTGCATTAGGGAGTGAGTGCCTTTGCATGAACCAGATAAAACGCTGCCACTGTGGATAGAAACGCCGATTCAATATTATAGTGGCAGAGAAGGTGTGGCAGTAAAGATGGTAAAGGTGGTAAAAATGATCATAATCTGCCAAATATATATATTATCATTAAACGAGTTTCAAAAGCCAAATGTTAGTCGACGGTTTTGCATACAATGCATGGTAACGACTGCGCATACAATGCAAAAATAGCATATATTTGGCGGATTATATCATTTTTACCACCTTGACCATCATTACCCCGATTCAATGGCTGCCATCTGAAGGGACTAATTACCTACTCAGCGCGTCCACCTGATGCAGATATGGCTACCTGAACGCGAGCTTCAGCCTCAACTACCGAGCATCAGAGGCCGCAATAACGTTCAGTTCTCTCTCTTGCCCTGGCTCAAATACCTACACCCAGTTCTATTCCAGTTATGCCGGAGTCAGTTGACCGCGCACGTTGGCGCGCTTCTAACCCCGAATAATAAATCACGTTATGTCCTTCTTGAGCCACTCCTAATGGATCACGACCATGCATATTCAAAATGTGTACCAGTCATGCACACCTGAAGGGTGCAGACGAACTGTCAATTTCTGGGGGTTACCTCCCTCAAGGTAGTTAGTGTTCCTAAAAGCCGAATGAAACACGCTCATACCCCACCAGGACATGGTATTGCGTGTTAGCACCCTTTGCTCAAAGTAGGCATCCGGTTCTAATCAAGGACACAAATGCGAATGAGAAATTAGTGAAATGACTTGGTTCAAAGAAAACATTTCAACAAGAAACCAAAAATAAGAGCAAGCAATTGACTACCGAACTTACCCGAGAAACCTAATAGCACTCCCTTGCTCGAATCATGTTTGAGAGATTGCCCCAATTGCATGTAGCAAAAACTTAAGGTTAGGTTTAGCTTTAGGAGAAAATCAATCAGGGATAGTTAGAAATGCCGAAGCAGCATGTCATTGCATTTGTCAATTTGTCGAGTCAGAATGCATTGATGAGTTATTGGCCGTTAAGCCGGCACTTAAGAGCGTCATAGACAGGGTCTGACGGCTTAACGGAGTACCCACAAACGAAAACAGGGATGCCTGTGGTAAACTTATGGGATTAACAGAGAGCTATTCCAGGTTCACACAACGTGTGACCATAAAGAATGAAAACCCTCAACAAGCACTTTTTCGAAGAAGCCGTCGACGAAGACCACTAAAGGCAGATCTCCATGAGTACAGGCAAGGTCTTGCAAGCGTATACATCCGATTCACTACACTGAACAATCTAAGCTTGGTATTAAGGCCAGATCCAGTTTGAAACAATGGTGTTCGGGCCCTGAATTTCATGTCACAGGGTGCAATATTGACAGCCTTCTGAAGAACGTAGCTCCCTGGTTCAACCCGACCGTGCACGCACCTATCAAACATCTTAGGAGCGGATCAAGTATATTCCAGGTAGCAGACTTTCAACACATCCCTTCAAGAGGCCCTCAGGTATTCCTAGTTCAATAGATTATGATAAAGCTAAATTGCTAATTTTTAAACAATCTCTGACAGCACATACTTCACCACGCATGTCCACTGCGGGTCCAGGGAGCAGGAGAGGGAGGGGAGGGGAGTGGAGGGGGCAAAGGCATTGCCTGCAAATCTTCAAATTTTCTTCAAAAACACATTTTTAAGTTGTGGGCTTTGTTACCCCCCCTTTACCAAAAGATGTTGATCTGCCACTGCGCAGGTCAATACAACACTACCCACCAACCCTTAGAAATTTGCCTTTATACAATGAAAATAAACATTCAGAACTTGTCTTGTATATAAATTCCGCATTAGCAATTAGTTTTTATATAATGAAAATAACCATTCAGAACTAGTCCATTCAAAACTAGTCTTGTATAACCGTCCCACAATAAATTACAAAAATAGACAAACAAGTTCTTAATTTAGTTCACGGCATAATTATTTTCGCAGAGAGTCATAATTCATAGCAAGGATTCGTGGCACATTAGCTAGTTGTCATGCCAACCAATTGTTGAATTAATTGAATTGGATTAAATTGAATGCAATTAGCAAAGGGGTGTTTCAGTTAGCAGTCTAGTGCTTCCCCACAGAAATTCAGATTTCTACTAACAAAACGTTCAATTTTGACGTCCACACAGGTGTACTTTTCTCTTTAGTCCGTAGATCTCTATAATTTTTATAAACGTTTTAATTGATGCCCAGATACCATCCGTTGAAAAAGAATCATCGAATAGACTCGAAATATCCGCAAAAAATATTTTCATACCTTACCAGAAACAAAATACCGAAAAAACCTTAAATCTTGATTCAATACTAATTCTCGAAAAAATTACGTTGAAAGCCTACATAAAAACATTATCTTCCTGATTTGCACTGAATACCACCAAACACAGTCCAATTGAGAAATGAATAATCATGTACATAAACCACCTTTTGTTTCACCGCTTTGAAACATTTTTCTGAAGTATGTCTGACGTTGTATGTCACGCTATAGGTACCACAATCTGCCTAAATTATATGATCAGTCGGTTATGATCAGCCTGCAACGGCCCAGCGCGGAAGGCTTTCGTGCCAGCCTCCATCGGCTTCGTCGGACCGACAGCACGGCCAAGTCCTCGGGGATTTTCGAGGGAATGTGCCTCCCAGAACCAATCAAAGCCATACCGAGCAAGCATTTCCTTTCGCTCAGACTATCGCATTGTTGTCACCAGCAAAGAAGTGGCTTGCGAGGACTTGCATGCAGTGTTCGTGGAAATGTCTTGTTCAGACCAGTCGCTGACAAGACGTCTCCAGCGAAATGCGACAGCACACCCGTGCACTATGCTAAGTTGGCAGTCTAGTCTTTTTTAGAAGCTGGAATGAAGTTATGAATAATCCAAGCTGAATAATATTTACCGTCACCGGCTGATTCAACCAGGTGACTGACACAGAAAGGGCCGCAGAAGAAGCCTCCTGATTTGTTCCCCGAGACCGGCATGGTAAGCCGTATTTGCAGCGTTGTGAGTAAGCTCACTCGCTTTCAAGGTGGTACAGCGCGGCTCGTGTGTTGTTTTGAGACACATTCACTATGTTTATATTTACAAACACATGGTCGGAAGCAGTGGTGGATCCAGGGCTTCGGGGGGCGGCTAGAACGCTCAAACTTCCCCCGCCATTGCCTAAACAGCCTCCGGCTATGCGTTAACCATAGGTGCTCACGCATTTCGGGAGGGGCCTTGAGTACCCTTAGCCCCCTTTGCATCCGTCACTGGTCGGAAGCATGAGCAGGGATAACTTTGTGCTCATCGTAAAAGGAAGACCCGGGATTCAAATGTGAATTCATCTGAGTACAACGTATGCAAATACATGCCTTAGAAAATGCGTTCCTCTTTATAACGAGAATTGAAAGTCTGACAAAAGACACGGTAGACTGGAATATTTGGCGTCGCCTCTGAGCAGTACTTCTTGGACTTCAGCATGGACGAAGGCAGGACTACAACTATCATAGTTCATTTCAGTCCTCGGGTGCTGAAAGTGCTGTGCTGACCTAAGCTTCACTAATAACGCACACAAATAAACGAGCAAAGGCGAGAGAATCAATTATGCCAGTAAAATGGCATTACCCTTCTAGCTCAATGTGGGATAGGGAACAATTCTTGACTTCACCTCTCCATGGGAATAGATGCTTCTCGGTGATCGCTGTAATAACCTGAAACTTGAACCAGGCCCCGTTCATCAAAACCCTTCATAAGTCATCAAACTTATAACAAGCACGTATGAAATATGCAACTGAAAGAATTCTACACTGACGCAACTGCATTCGATATGGTTACCCGCAAGTTACAAAAGCATATACATACTGCCAAATTGTGATTTGCCTTCCTCTTCACGCGTCGGTTCAAGAGGCCAATAAGGGCCGCCGGAAGCGTGGCTACATTTGTATCCCAGTGCGGACCGCCGGCGCCCGCTCCAGGCCGGTCCGCTCTCGCACATATGGGCGGCGGAACTAACGCGGCACCGGACACCGTGCCCCCTTTAACTGATGAATTCTACCACTAACCCTATGGTGTTGACCGGAAAAAATGGGTTGAAAAGTCAATGGTACCCTCCCCCGTGCCCCTTAAGTCCAGACCATCCACCGCCACTGATAGCGCGCTGCTGGAAACTATGCTAAAATGTCAAAAGGTCATTAGGGTTTAAAAAGCTTGAGGTCACCATCCCATGCTGAGTCCAAATTGTATTATTCTGACTCACCTCTTTGATATTCGCTAAGTTCGTGATCATCATGAGAAAATTACAACCACTTAGGAGTTCCCACGCCTCATTAGCCCAGCAGAATAATATTTTTCCACGAACCACATGACTTCTAAAGAGAATGACAGTCTGCAACAGCCCTGGATCTAACTACCGTTAGAATATAGAAATTAGTAACTTCTGTCTAAAGAACGAGACTTCCAGCAATCAATGATTACCTATAAGGTAGCCAGACTCAATGGCGTGAGAATGCCAGATGATTACGAAAAACACCTATTAGACAATGCAACCAACCCACCTCGTGCTATGGGCACGAAAAACAAGCCGCGAAATAGGCCAATTTTTCATGTTTTACATAACCCTCCCACATGGCGCGGCAAGTCGTTTAAAACTGACCGACTATACCAGCAAATGACCGACTGGTCCAGTCCGTGACTGATGTTTTCCGTATGTTGACAAGTGACACCTATTATTTCTGGCATCTTGCTTCCCAAACAGAAGCCGCTAATAGCCAAGAAAATTGTTCAACAGTTTGTTATAAGCTAAAACATTCGTGAGCATATATTTCCGGCAACTTCCCTCTGATGGTCACACCATTCAAATAGCTTACAAAAACTAAGCCCTTCCGCCACTCAAAGAAGAAGGGAACACCCAGAGCCCCAGTAGTTGAAGAAATTCAGGCGTTGGACTACCCGCTGCCCAGAAGCCGTGCACTGACGGTACAGTGAATTTTTCAGCACTTAACATCTACCCAACGTGGGCCAAATGGTGAATAAACCGTGAGAGAGCGAACTCAGCAGTCCGATGGGCATAGTCAGGGTCTTAACCCCCGCCCCAGTGGGGGAGGGGAGTCAAAACACCTTCGATCTAGACTCCTATGAGGGATAATAAAAACGTGAACGAAGGCAAATCGCCTGTTAAAATCATCTATATTAATATCATTTTGGCTCAGGTCAATATAAGGTCATGACAGGTCAAAGGTGACAGGTTAGGGAATGCCTTTCTGGCTCTGACCTCCGACTGGGTTAAGCTATATTCAGAAATAAATTAAATCAAATTCAGAAAATATGAACCTGAATATTTTTATTCAAAACTACTGAACAACTTAGAGTATTACCGAAAGATCTCCGGATAATACCGGTTCTTTTCATTTAGTCATATGATTTGTTTACACTAGAATAGGCATTTAAGACCAGGCTAAGTGATGTGTGTAGCCCGATGAGGAGGTAAAACGGAGTTCTACATAAATTGAGAGACGTCATACTCTAATGAAGTGACTACGATACAGCGTCTGCAGGTCAAAAACGGCCATTTTAAAGCAATCCTAAAATTTGTGATACCCGAATTTCTGACGAAAATATTGTGCGTCGGTGTCGATATTTTCATGACGAGAAAACTGCCAAAATCACATTTATATAAACTTATGCAGCTATTGGCAGCAGGGTGGTCTCCAGTGAAGCCGATTAGGCACCATTCTTAGGGGCAGGTCCGGGGGCGTGGTAAACACAGGGCAGGAAACATAACCCTCCCGCAAGAGGTCTGCAACAAAGAAAAATCCAATCTTTATTTATTCATAACCCCCATATTAAGAGATCCGCGAAGCTTCTTATCACATTCAGTCTAGCCTGGATAACGGAGAAAAGATGTATCGAGGGCAAACGATCCGCCCAGCATCTGTTCTACGACAGATAACCCGCATGTCGTTTTCCAGTACAAAGCTTCTAAGAATGTAGCTCACTCGTCGCAAGCACGGTCTGGTTGGCGTCTCTCTGATTCCAGAAGATACTAGCGGAGTGCATATCTGAGATCCCAGCACAGACGTTGCAAGGCTGTGCCTCTTCCAGATATATATGCAAGCACTGAAAACAAGACCAAACTCACACTGCAGGGGCGATTTTTCATTAATTCTCTCTAAGCCAATAAACAAAGCATGAAATAGGCACAGAACTGCCCCACTTTCACAGACATTATTGCAAACACAAGAAATGGGTCTTTGATTAGCCATGGTCGACACAAATCACATGGTTGCCTACTATTCCTAATGCACATATAAGCAAATATCTAAACAAGAGCTATGGTACACAGTCATTTAACATAGCGGTTTAAATAACTTTGTGGCACATGAGAAAATATAACAACGTTATATGATATAGTTCAAACTGGTTAACGGAGAGTTGGCTTTACTCTGCAAAGATTGTGTTCCCGCCTTTGACTGTTCGGAAATCCCTATGTCACAAAGTATTTCTTATCACGAGAGGAATCGACCCCATATAGAACAAAATGGACACGTTAAAGGGAATGTGGCACCTTTATAACGTGATTTTAACTGAGATAGCCAAATTGTAAAAAAAAGTCGGAAAACCCGGTACTCTACATATTATTTGTCTTGGAACTCGATATTTCCGTAGAAAAAAAGCTAAAACCTACCCGAAATGTACCTCTCATGTACCTCTCGCCAGGCGGCCATTGTTGTGAGCTGCTGGTGTGACGACATATGCTGACGTCACGATGAGCATCAGCCAATCGAAGCCCTTGAAGCGTTTCGAGTATGGTGGTGGCTGCCAGATCATGACATCATCCACAGGCAGATATCTATTTCTTTTCCTAGAGGAGTATTCTAGAAAATCAAAATATTGAGCTCATTGTACATTTTTCGGAGAAATCACGAGTGGTTTCATTATTTTCGGCTAAAAGTACGCCTAATTACACTAAATTCCAGGATTCGACCACGGTGCCACATTCTCTTTAAAGATAGCGAGTGAAAGGGCAAACATATCCCACAGGCCAGGAGAGAGAAGAACTGTTTGATAGGCTGTCCCGCACCGCTCAGTAGGGCGCCTAAGGTGCCAAAGAAAGGCCAATGCTGAATAAGCCGCCTCCTCCAACTATGCTACTGGTGGTGGGGCGAGCAGGCGCCAGAGTCGGCTGGCGTCGGCTGTGTTGTCCCTCCTCTAGCTGTAGTGTCAAAATGCATCTGATTAAGTCCCAACCCCCGCAAAAAATCAAGAATTTGAGTTATTAAAAACACTCGAGATAACGTACCGGGATTTAACCCAGGAACAAGGGAAGAGGAGTTTCCATCATGAACAAAAACCTTCTCCGTCTCGTAAGTTTCTCAAGGAAAGGCAGAACCAAAGTAGAAGAAAATCTACACTCCCAAATATGTTTCCAATAAAACTCACCCCACCTTTAGTTTTGACCAGCACACTATTCTATCAGAATTTGGGCCACCTCCTTCGCCACAAGCAGCCGTGTTCAGCAGCCTCCACAAGCACTATGTGTGGAATAAAACTGTAAGCCAATGCCTTTTTGACGGCCTTTTTTGGAAGATAAATCCAGCATTAATGGAATAGATACCACGAAGATATTCTCGTATATTTGCTAACATAGCCGAGACAACGCCATACGAATATGCACGCCGGCGCAGCCAAGGCATCAGCGTCATGTGCTGTATCCGTTTGACCGGTGTATATGGAGGCCAGTGCGGCGACCTTGACAGTACACTGCGTCTGCAGCGTCGGCACCGCTGCAGGCTCATCCCCCGACCCTGCTCCGTATATAAGCCAACCGCTGTGCCGTGACCACCACCAGTCTCACCCTGCTCGACCGCCCATCGGCTCCTCCCGACCAGCTCGCAGCTACCAGTCGCCATGCAGATCGCCATCGCCTTCGCCTGCCTGCTGGCTTGTGCCGCCGCCTTCCCGCAGCTCGAGGGCTCCGGGCAGGCTCTCGACTTCTCCGAGCGCTCTGGAAACAATGCCGAGATTCTTCGCTCTGACTTCGACATGAGCGACGACGGTGACTTCCAGTACGGCTTCGAGACGAGCGACGGAACGACTGTGGACGTGTCAGGCGAGCAGCGGCAGGTTGGTGAGCAGTCCGGCGTTGTGATGCAAGGCTCTTACAGCTATGTCAACCCCGAGGGCAAGACTGAGACTGTCACCTGGGTGGCCGACGAAGGGGGCTTCCGCGCCGAGGGTGACTCGATTCCCGAGGCTCCCGAGTACGTGAAGGAGCTGCTGAAGTCGCTGCCGGTTCAGAGCAACGGCCCTGCTCCAGCTGCCGACCCGGTCGCCGAGGAGGAGCTTCTGGATAACTAGGACAACACCCTCGCCTTCACCTGATCAACTCTCATGCTCAGAACTGCTACCCTGTCGACTTCGACCGGACCGTGGTACCGTACTTGTCCTGAAAGCAATTCTGTCGTCGCGACAACGAACAAACGCCAACCATTCAACGTCACCAACATGGAGTGAACATTGCAGTGACAATTTCATTTCGATTACTTTGATCGATTCGCAGGCCTGCGAACTTGCTCATGTTTCATCAGGTTGTGTGCATTTGCTGAAAGGGCCTATACATTGCTCGCTGTGACTTTGCGAATGTGATAAGGAAATGTATATTTATGAATACAGCATTGTTATTATACTTTTTGTTTCAGACATTACACAGAGCCCACTCCTGTAGAATACTGCGCGAGGACCGTTTGGATCTATGGTTTACACAATGCAAAATAATGCTTAAAGGATGGAAGTATCATGCCAGGATTCGGCATATAAACATAGCGTTTGTCCTAATCCAACTTATGACAACTGTCTCTGGATAAAAGGTATGAAGGGAATCGTTATCATGAGGGCGCAAAATGTTTCAAACCAGCGAAAAAGACAACTGCAAAAATATCAACTTGGGAGTTATAGGTTCACCTTTGAAATGACAGCCATTACAAATCTGCTCTGGACATCTTATACGACAGTTGGCACGAACCAACAACGTCAGAGGACACACACACACACACAATGCGCCCAGTTCGGGATCGAAAATATCGGTACATATGTCGAACACAGCACTATCACCCTTACATTTGCAATTTGTTTTATTCAACGATTGACAACGGCCTCTTTTGGACGGCAGTATGCTTCATGCAGAGAATTCAGCTGCCCCCAAAACCCGCTGAGCGAAGTTGATCCTTACTTGGAGAACTTCATCTAAAAATAAGCCGACCAGCAATCCTCGACCCAGCGTGTATTTAAGTACCACCACTCGGGTTATACCAACGCAGTAAAAAATGACGATGAGACGCACCGCTGTGATTTGCAAACCCTATCCTTGACTTTCACCCAACTTTTCTTAAGATTTCTGGTCCAAGAGACCTTGAGTTTTAGGGCACGTCCGCTGCTTTGACTATTTGTCAGGTTCAGGAGACCACACCTCAAAGAAATGTTTCAAGTGACAATAGCGAGAAAGACTATTTATTTGAGATTTATGTCACATAATAGGTCTACCGAGTACCAGAAATTATGACGACGGGATTTGAATGTAGACGGCTTACGGTCGGGTGCGGGGCATGGACACTCCGTTGGAAATGAGCCAGGAAATGAGAAATGGCGGGAAGGTGTTGTATTCCCGCCGTTACGGCTTAAAATCAATCAATACATTCTTCTTCTAAAAAATCGTAATATCTTAGGCCACTCAGGGGTCGAGTTGAAAGTTTCGATCTTTGGCCCGAGACAGGTCGCCTGAAACTACTTAGGCAGCAGGTTGAAGACGTAGCGCAGAGTTCTGATGGAATTATTATTTGGATGCTACTGTGTCCGAATTGTCATTTTCAGTCGATTTGTTTGCATAATGGCCCTAATGACCAATTTTACGTGATGATGATTGTAATTTTAGGACATATCAGCTTCCAAGGCTATATGTGCACGACTTTTTATGCGCCGGTCGAGTATGAACATCTCAAACATCAATGGAATCGCCGTAAAGGAGAGAAATTTAATGATGCCTCAACATGGGTTTCAACTCAACCCTGTCCAAAATTAGAGCCAAGTTAAAACAGTGCCTAACCTGTCACCTATGGTGCCATGATCTCGAAACTGGACTGAGCTCAAAAGAGACCGATAGAGGTTCGCAATCATTTCTCACAGGCTATCTACCAATATTCACTTTTCATTATCTTATATAGCAGACGAGATCGAGGGCGCTGTTCTCCCTGGGGGCGTGCTGTCCACCACTGGGGCGAAGGTGGATCGGAAGCCCACGGGAGCAGGGTGAAGGCAACTTACATTCTAGACCCAATGTCACATCCAGCAAGCAGCATCAAATATTTTGGTCAGCCTCTAGAGTCTATACACCTTCTTCTTCACCGATTGCCAAAAGTGTAGACATGTAAATGCACATTCCAAGAAGATACTCACGATGTTGAACTTAAGAACTTATGAACCTGGTGGACTTTCTGTCGCCCAGAAAGCTCACCTGGACGCAAGCAGATACACGCATTTTCCCCGTCAGCTGAAGCACTCTGTTTTCGAATGAATAACGGAAATATGGCATGAAATTCATTAGAAAAATAATGGCTCCAAACTTTCCAGTGGCCTTATAGCATTATTCGCGTCCAAAACCGTTACAGTATACAGTCCCTAGACAAGAACGGCTTGTCGTCACCAAAACGGCGCAAACGGCGCGTCCATACTCGTCCGTTCCCGTTCCCCATCCCCCTCCGCACTCATCGCTCCTTAACCCCGGCGCCTTCCTCCTCTACATATCAGGTCTCTCCTTTTGTTGTAGCGTATATTTCTCAATGTGTATGAATGAATGAATACATGTTATGGCTCTAAAACCTCACATCACCAATTAAAAATGAGATATCTCAAACCAAAGTAATCACGAGAAGGCCAAATCACCTCAGTGTCTTTGAACCGCATCAAAAATCCTCGCACAATCCTTGGAGGGAAGTTCGAGAGATGGCTTATGGCCTCTACTGAGAAGAACAGCCTGCAGAACCGGCTTATAATGAGCTGAACGAGAATTCCACAACAAACGCAGCGGCCAGCGCCTTCATCCCTTACGGAACCGAGTGCTGTTACCAGCAGCAATCACCACTTCCGAACTGTTCTTCAACGCTGGCGTAGTACTGCGAACCCAAGCAAGCATGACAGCAAGACACGCCCACAGAACCACCCAGTCGCGGCGGATTCAGCCTGAGATGCGCGCCACTCTGGACGGAACAGGAGGGTGTGCATGGCGTGACTGTGGCCGAGAGGCGTCGGTGACGGCAGAGCAGGGCGCGCGCTGGCAGAAGGCGCAGCGCCAGCAAAGGCTGAAGTTGAACAGCAGCTAAAGCCGCTGAACCTCCGGTGCAGAGAAGCTTTTAAACGGAATGCGGCAATTTGGTGCAGTTCCAGACTGCAGCAGCTTTAGGAGCAATGTTCTTTTTAATTGGCTTCATTTCTGCTGAAAAATGACTATTAATCCCAATACTTTATTTGAATTTGATTTACCTTTGTTAGCGGTGTCTCTAAATCAACGTCGCCTCAAACATGCGCGCAATTCGGTAACGTTTCGCGTCGCGATAAACCTTTTCATTGAGGCCACAAATAAAAACGAATACAAGTTCAACATTTTTTTGCTAAAAGAGGGTGTTATTTGGATAAAAGGACTCGTCGATTTTTTTCTATTTTTCTCGATATGTCTAAACGTATTTCACGTTTGAAAAAGCAATAAAGCAGGCTATACGCATTTAGGATCACCAGTATCAACGTCATGGTCAGCCCATAACTTTAGGGAGAAAATGTGTCTGCCCAAGGTGACGTTAGCATTCCATCGCACTGTCATGATAAGCGATGGTCACGTGACCAGCCGGGGAAGGGGGTGTGGACAGGCGTTGAATCGGTACTTTTTTCTCCGCAAACGGTACGTTCTGGGAAAAAATGAAACATCGAACAAGTGGTTTCTCGGCATGCTCTATCGCATGACCATCTTGCTTATCCTTCTTGTCTTGTTCACGGATGACCTTCCAAGCTTTGCGACCCATGGGTATACCCATCTCATTCTTTGATACACCATGTATCAGCACAGCTCCTCTCCTGACAAGCTGGGTTCGATATATCGAAAAAAGCGTCTGGAGCTCGCTGCAAACAAGCTCAAGCAATGGTTTCTGACAAGTCACTTGAGATAAACTTTAGCAGCACCAATTGTATGCTCATTGGCTCCAAAAGCAATTTAAAACACTAGACTCGGAATTTGGCCTTGGCGGCATTGTGATACAGACATCCAACAAATTCAAGGCTCTCAGCGTCATGCTAGAGCCTAGCCTGCCATGGAAGCTGCAGACTCCCGCAACTGAATCAGTACACACTAGACTGGGCAGTTTTTGTTGTATTGCTCGCAATATCATACTCACTTCGTCGTGATTTTACAAACACCTTCCGTGGTTTGCTCCCAGTCATCGAACGTGCACTAACCAATACTTGGGCGCCTCATGTTTTAGAAATTACTAGGGAAAATAAACGTAATTGCTACTAGAGAGCGATAGAAAACAATTTCTCCAAATGATGTTCAGAAGATGATGTTGGCAACCAATTTTGCATCACAAGTCTAAAAGTAAGTGCAAAACACGGGTGTTGCATTTCTAATCATGACCGAGGGAGCAATAGGTAGTCAGAAATTAGCCGAAAACTGCCGAGCCTAGTGTGTACAAATCTGATTGCAGGAAGCTGCACATACAATCCCACGTATGTGTCTTTTAGACAGCGTAAAAGCATCCTAATAACCATTGCAATATGCAAACATTACTTTACAAAAAGGCTCTGGTAGCCATTAATCAGGGGTGCGTCCTCCCTAATTTCTCATGCTGTTTATTTGTATGAGTTCCATACTATGGGATGAAGCAGCCTGCGGGTTATACTACAGAATACAACAGCTTTAACTTTTACTGCCCGATCACCTCAAACTAACAAAACGTGGACATACCAATCCTGGCCGGAACTCCCTAGAATACCCCACGATCGAGTCACTAGTTGATGAGAGACGCCACTAAAATGTTTAAAACCGTTGGAGCTGAGGGGTGTGATGCCTTATCGCATCACAACGTTCGATCACTTACCGGGGTGCGAATGTTTGGGAACCAGTAACCACGTGTCGCTGGAACCGCCACATTACTGGCTAGCTTTAGGAAGGCTGTAAGCGCCCCACAAGAATGACGAACTCATGAATGACGGGATTAAGGTCACTTTAACTTCTGCACGTCGAGTGTCATCTTCTTCCGCTTTTGTGCTGGTTAGTGTGCTGTATCCAATGTGAACCGATGCCTGACTAAAAAAAGTGATATTTAGAGTGAATCAAATATAGGACTGATGTCTTGTGCAAACTGTCACCTTGTGCGTGTATGTGTTTGCGTGCGTTTTTTTATTATTATATATTTTGGACTTTAATTAAAACTGATCCAGCCTTGCGTAAATAATTACCCCAGGTGTCTGTTTTTTGACAGTATTTTGAGAAGGTATTGCGTCCAAGATATACGTAAAACGTTGTTTGTATTTTTCAAAACGAGGACAACGCCACACAACTAATCTGGGCACATATAGCCTCAGCAGCTGACGTGCCCGAAAACCACAATCATCATCACCATCCACCCAACTAAGCTCTACCGACAAATTTTCTTGACGGCAGCATACCGTAGCATTCCTAGTCCTGAATTCAACCTTTGATACCGACAGGGTCGTAAAAACAACATTCACACGTCCCCGGCACAGGTAAGGCTAGCTAGCCAGGCCATTCTCTATCACGGAAATGCCCAAAATCCCTCCAAAACATGCCCTGACGCACGAGGATGATCAACACAGAAGCACAAGTTTGCTACAAAAGTACCGTTGTACTGTTCGCGCACCAGCAGAAAGGAAGCCATCAAGTCATATACGCAATTTCCAGACATGTAATAGCTAGCCCTAGCCATATCTCCAAGGGAACCAAACATGGAACAGATTCAAACACCAAGACATACAGAACACTTAACTGTCATAAAAACTTCTTAACCAAAAACATTAAGCAGCAAACCATCGAAGTTTCTTTGTAAGCGACTGCCCCCCCCCCCCCGTAAAACATGTGTCCGTCTCCCTTAATGTCGGCGCTTTTCATCTCAAACGAATCACCTGATCTCGATAATCAGAAGCCGTCGATGTTTGTTTCAATTTGTTTCCAGCAGATAGGCATGCGCCGATTTCACACACAAAAAGTCATCGCCGAAAGACAGCCTCCTGTAAAAACGTGGGAACAACCCCTTGGGGCGGGGTAGGATTAGGGCTCATATTATTGCAAGAAATTCATCCAGCATCCGACGGAGCCACTGTTCACCAGTGGTCCGTTCCCAGAGAAAACAAAGATGGTTCAGCAGGTCCCGCACTGTGCGAGCACGGACAGCGTCGGCAACATCACAACTGGACGACCACCACGCCTGTCGCCATTCAAACTCCGGTCCTGAACGGGAGACAACGGGTCCTACCGCCGCGTCACTGGCAAAGCTCTCGTTCTCTGGTTCTAAAGGGAGCCTTCACATATGCGTTGGACAATACGCAGACGAGTTCCCGGAAATACTGGAGAGAACACAACTTTGCTCTCCATTTATCCAGTGTGCAATAACGGGATTATTAGCGAATATTTCGTGATGGGGGCGTTTCCTTCATTCTGGAGTGGTGGATACGTGTTTGACTGGCCTCAATTATACACTTACCTTGCATTTATCTAACTTTCTTTACATTTCTTGAGTTTTCTTTTGGGGGAATTTCTTAGCAAATTCGAAATCCTCCGTGTGCTTCATCAGCAGACACCTCGGGTAAATGAAACAATAGTGTTTCTTAGCCTGCTTTATAAAATGTATCCGTTAAAGAGCTAATATAGGACAGCTAATTGCCTCCAATGATACGAACAAGTCTATATTATATTGAACACGACGAAATTGTCATTTTCCTATCTCAGTTTATCTGGACCACTCCCAACATGCACTCTTTACATACTCAGACAGTATTGGCGTGGATGTTTCAAGAGCCTTTCCACCAGACTAGGCGGGACGCGAAGGTGGTCTCCTGTCGTGAGGATTGAACCCACGTAAATCCTTGATATCCTAATCTGGATGCAGGCAATGAAGCCACTAGGCCACCTGACCTCCGTCAGAACACAAGCATTTGAAAACGCTCCTTTCTCCGTCGCATATATAATCGTCACACTACACATAACAATATATTTGCCGGAATAAAGCTCAATCCCTTGAAAACCACATGTCTTTGGTGGATAGTTATTATCTTCACAGTTTTGCGAGCCACCTAAGGACAATAGATGGACACAATGATTACAGGTGACATATGTCATGACATAATGATGAAGATGAGTTGGGGTTCTCGGCCACCTTGTCAGGGGTTTAGCGGTAGGGAGCACAAAGTCATAAGGACAAGTACGGTACCACGGTCCGGTCGAAGTCGACGGGGTTAGCAGTTCTGAGCATGAGAGTTGATCAGATGATGGCGAGGGTGTTGTCCTAGTTATCCAGAAGCTCCTCCTCGGCGACCGGGTCGGCAGCTGGAGCAGGGCCGTTGCTCTGAACCGGCAGCGACTTCAGCAGGTCCTTCACGTACTCGGGAGCCTCGGGAATCGAGTCACCCTCGGCGCGGAAGCCCCCTTCATCGGCCACCCAGGTGACAGACACAGTCTTGCCCTCGGGGTTGACGTAGCTGTAAGAGCCTTGCATCACAACGCCGGACTGCTCACCAACCTGTCGCTGCTCGCCTGACACGTCCACCGTCGTGCCGTCGCCCGTCTCGTAGCCGAACTGGAAGTCACCGTCGTCGCTCATGTCGAAGTCAGAGCGAAGAATCTCGGCATTGTTTCCAGAGCGCTCGGAGAAGTCGAGAGCCTGTCCGGAGCCCTCGAGCTGTGGGAAGGCGGCGGCACAAGCCAGCAGGCAGGCGAAGGCGATGGCGATCTGCATGGCGACTGGTAGCTGCGAGCTGGTCGGGAGGAGCCGATGGGCGGTCGAGCAGGGTGAGACTGGTGGTGGTCACGGCACAGCGGTTGGCTTATATACGGAGCAGGGTCGGGGGATGAGCCTGCAGCGGTGCCGACGCTGCAGACATCATGCTTTGCCGATCACATTCTTTACCGATTTAGTGAGCAGGGTGCTTACTGGAACAATCTTCATCCGGATTTTTTTAGAGCATAACGGAACATGACTCAGTGTCGGGTCAACTCATTACGCGACCGCATAAAAATGACAGCCTTGGAAACTTCAATTCTTTCGCACCCATTTGCAGTGCTATTATATCCACCCAGCAACAAGCTACCCGCCGAGGGCACGGCACAACACGACAGACGCCCATTCTGGTGTAGCACTGTAAATGCCTGGCATCACAATATCCATCGTTTATTCATTCCGTGAAATGGGAGCATCGGCTCGGCGGCTACCAACGGTATCTGCCCGGCTGTCGCGTACGCAGCCGAGTGTTGGCACTAGTGACGTCAGCAGGGTGCGCGCAGGGCGTCCGCCGCCGCCGCCGCTCGGAGCGGCCGGAGCGCCGACCCGCCGCCTACCGAGGTGGTAGACTGCGCCGCAACACTCCACAACTCGGACCGAGAATCCAACGCGCGGCCGCACACGTTCCCCGACTTGTGCTGTCAAAAGCATTTCGCTCCGGGACCCAAGTTGGAAAATCCAAGTGAACCCCCATACTTGCTCCCTTTCATACCGCTGTCTCTTTCATTACACCGCATTATGAGTGCAGTCTTATTCCAGTAAGCTGAAAAAAACTGGTGTGGCCGGCGGATCAGCGTCGTGGACGAAAAATCTCAAGTTTTCATGAGTTTCCAAGCGTAATTTCCCTCAGGAAGATTATTCATACTTGCTAACGACAGAATACGTTATACGCAGTAGTGCACCGAGGGGGAATCAGAGCCATGCCCTCCCAAATTGGCAACGAAGACACCTCCGTCGGAGCAGCGACGCCTCCGTCAGCGACCGAACAGCCGGCCCAAAAAAGGCCATGCAAGCGCCGCGCAAACATTTCAGAGGGCAATTCTCTCGCGCAATAGCTCCATGTCACCATAAAGCCTTGAAAAGTGCCCCAAAGGCCGAGACTTTTTCTCCAATTCCAAGGGATTATCTATCGAGCACCCAGCAAACTACCTCAGAGGCCTCAGTTTGTATTTCTTTTAGGTTCACCCCTGAAAGCTTGAAATGGGCTCTCAATCGAGTTCTTCCAATTCCATGAGTACCTCTACCGAAGACCCTGTCAAATATATCATGGTCACCTTTTAGCATTAAATGCAACGTCTCGAGACTAGAGCAACCCGTCAGTTTGTATCGGGAACTCCTGGAAGCTTAAAAGGCGTCCCCCCCCACTATTCCAATCTTGTGTCTCAATCGCATTAGTGCCTCCACAGAAAGCCCTCCAAAACACGTCAGGGGCGCCTACTGATTTATATGGATGCCTCGCGGATAGAAACGTTTTACTTTATTTCATTTAAGGGCGCCTCTGGATTCTGGAAGCTTGAAAGTCGTCCCCGATTTCAAAAACCTTCCTTGCAAATACCTCCAAAGAACATCCCAAAAATACGTTACAAGGGATTTTTGGGTTCTGCGGAGTGGAAAGTCTCGGGGTTAGAAAATTATATCAGATCTCATCTTATTTAGCGGGCGCACTGGAGGTTCAAAAGATGCTCTCGTCAAGCATAAGCTGTTGGTCGCCCCCCCGCCCCCCCGGCTTTCGACTGCGGTGCCGAGAGCACAGAGTTGCTAGCGGTCCACCTGCATCCTCTCTTCATACTTGGGAGATAGCTCCACTGGCAGGCATCGGAATTGGCGTAGGAACAGAGGGGGAGGACAGGGGGCATGACCCCCCCAATGATTACAATCTCAGTCTTCGACCCTATGGCGATAAATAGAAAGGAACGACTTCAAAATGCGGCTTGCCCCCGCCCCCTCCCTGATGCTCTGGACGTTCCTTCACCTATAGGCAATCATCGAAGACAGACGCACGAAGCGTGGCAGAGAATAATTCAAATTGTGATAGCTCCTACCATTCTAGACTACAGCCTTTAACTTCAACGGTATAATTTCTGCGACATGTAGTCAGGATGCTTGATTATAACATAACTCTTACGCATAAGGCACCTACCGGTGGAGCTGAAATGCTGTAATGATTTAAGTTTAACCCGGAGAGAAATACCAAACTTCGGTGTCAAATTTATGCGCGGCAAACCAATTTCTATAAAATTTCAGTCTTGGTCTGACTAAATTTATTTCGATGTGATACATTTCAAGTCGTGTTAACAACAACGGATCATTACTACAATGACCATTTGAAGATTGTTATTTGTCTCGGAGCAATGAGTTCCTGTAAATGATTGATCTGCCGCACTTTGCGGAAATATTGAAGAGTTGGATGAAGGTCGTTTTAAATATCCGACGTGACCACTTGTATTCGCCCATTTGTATTTGCAGCCTGCAGGATACAAATATAAAAATGCATATGCAGCACAGAGACAGCAAAGATATACACCTAAAGAAATATACTATTCGTTTCAATAACGATAGAAACAGAAGTCTTCAGCGGCAAAGCATTCATTTCCTTGCATCTTGTTAACACCCGCACTGGAGTGGGGTCTGGCACTAACGCACACTGGAGTGGGGGAGACTGGTAGCCTCCGCTCTGAAATCTCAGAAACTAAGATGCTTAAAAAACACGGGTTAGCGGATGGATGGGGGCAACATCATAGCCAATCTTTCATTGACCTAGGTCAATATCTTCAAGGTCAAACGAGGTCATACAGGTCAAATATCGGCCGTGCTCGGGACCTATTAAGAAAGGCCGTGATTATGCGAGGAAAAGTCGGGAATGTCCTGAAGGCGAACCAGGATCATAGAGGTAAGGCCGCAAAGAATATTCTCTAAAAGTTGTGGGGTTAAGGCCATTCAAAGTCACTGAACTATGACGTAACAATGTGGTAAACTCCCTATAACGTGCACTATAACTAGCACTATAGCAACCGTTGGGCGGGAAATGATGGGAAATGTTTTTCGTTAGCGGCCTGGTATAAATTAATGGAAAGACACGCCATCTGTAATTAATTTTGTACGACTTATCTCATCCAATCATTCATCATGCGTCATGGATAACCATGCAACACCCCATAAGCACGCTCGCTTCCTCGGTAACAATACCAGTTCCAGATATTGGAAAAATGGAAATATCTAACTGAAAAGAAACACAGCAAGGTAAGTCAAATCGTGATCAATACTAACAAGCACCTGCGCGATAGTCTCTAAAATCATCAATACGAGCAAATCAGATCTGGCAATTCTGACAGATGTAGCCGATGGGGTGCTCTGATAAGTGAGCTGTTCGCTGAATTTCGTGTTAATGGGACTTTTCTGAAATCAGCACGAGTGGAACCGGTTTCACGTGCGTTTGACGGCCAGCTAGAGCGCACGATTCTTGTGAGAAACTGTCCAGTCACTTTTTTCTTGTACAACACCTTAGGGATCCACTTTTCAAATACTCGTTCACCAAGGCTTTCGACCAGACCACGCGTAAAAGTGATGCAAGCTCAGCAAGCATGGCGACAAAAGATAGCTGTAAATGATGTTGGAGGTCACAGGATTTAGGGGAAGATGAGAGACATCATTCCAGTCCTCAATCATTTCCCGGGTTTTCCAAGAGCGATCCGGTGAAGATAATCATCTCTAGCGGTGGGTGCCGCACCAACTTCCAGCCCGCTTATGAAGAAGCTAGCCTAACGGGTAGCTGAACTGAGCAAAAACGGAACTGGGTGACAGGTGGCGTCAGTTGTCGATAATTATCACCGGCCTGTTGATGACCCAGACATTGGATCCGCACTAATCCGCGATGACCGGCCTTGAAAGCGGACTAAACGTCAGCGAGAATACCCACGCTCATTTGTCAGCCAGTTAATAAAGGCATTACAAACTGCAGCAAAGAGCCCATCACACAGACGTCCGGAAGACTTACCAGGTTTTTAAACAACACACATCATATCGTAACACACAGGTGTTCACGGACGAAATACATTGATGCGAAAATATGCTCAAGTGCGGATATACTCCAGTAAAGGTCAGAAAGATTCTTATTGAGGGAGGAGGCACCCTGTCCCCATTTTGGACTAACGAAACAATTTTAAATGTATATATTGCTCAAGCTGCTTGACACGACAAAAACTTTCCACTTCTACCTTATCGGGCCGAATGAGCATACAGAAAGGCCGCACACCAGTTTTTACCAATAGGTATGTCCCCTCACCTACAAAAAGGCTGGGTGGATGTCTTTGGAGAGGAACCAATCAAAGAGAAACGTGTTGTTTATCCTGATATTGACAACCGTGTTTCAAAGTTTTTACACCTTAGTGCCCACTTGGTCGCTTTCCAATGCCTTATCCGCTCCCTCGGGGATTGCCGCACTTGAAGTATATTTACCGGTTATATCCAGCTCATTAAAGCACAGTTTAGGATGGAGGCATCTACTGTGTTACATTCCACTCCAGCACAATTAGGTACTGTAACAACTGAAGGATATACTGTGTTACATTCCACTCCAGCACAATTAGGTACTGTAACAACTGAAGGATATAAGATCGATGTGAGTTGTCTGCTTCATTAACAAGTTCCGGCCATATTTAGCCAATGAATGGAATGAATACGCTGGAGGAAAAATCAGCGGCTTACCGAGGTAAAACGAGTCGAAAGTGCATGTGCAGATAGCGAGATTATTGATTAGGTTCTGATGGGATTATGCCGGCAAAGTCGGCCATGGAAATCAGTTCATCGACGCAAAGAGAATGGTTATTCTTCGCTTATTTCAAACATCAAATACATAATGCATCACGATCCTAGAACATCTTCTCAGGCGATGGATGTTCGTAGTGAAATGCCACGCAAGTTTACATCAGGATACCTAATTTATGCAGAATCTGTCTGACCCTTATCCTTACAGGAACTGAGGGCTTTAGTAATGTCAAGACCGCGTGGCAGGCCTTTTCAATGGCTACATTGGGGCCGGCGTGTGGATTTGTCACATATCCCGCCGCCTTTTTCCGTTCCCCCGTCAATCGATTAAAACGCTAGTGCATTTACAAGGACAACCAGTCGGCAATGAAAATAAGGATATCTACCTCCAATGGGTGGCGGACGAGCGGGTGGCCCTGCCGAATGCGCAGTGCGCAGTCCTGCAGTTTTGTCCACCTGGGTCAAGGCGGTCGCAGAATGGGCGTTCAATGCCATAAATGATATCGCTCTTTCTCGGGTCTGAATTATCCCCCTGAGTCCCAAATCAGCATAAAATCGTTCAACGCAGAGTCAGTGTTCCTAGCAGGAGGAAAACACGCCATGGTAGTATAAATAATCGTGGGAACTCACTAATTTTCCGTAAAACAGTCGGCTGTTCTCAAAGTGCGACTATGCAGAGTGCAATCGCAGGTTCGAAAGGAGACAAAAGATAACACTGCAGAGCCGAAACCTTAGTCATCCAGCTGCCAAGTTGTCGACTCATGGGCGCCCATTTGCTCGTCCATCACACGTCACGCGCCGGCGTGTGGAGGGACCAAGAGTGGGAAGGTCGCGTCTCTTCTGCTGCCGCTGCCGCAGCGCTGCTGGGGCGGCGCGGGGGTCACCCCAGTCAGCGCCCGCGCACGGTCGTTAGCGCTCGAAGGCACCGCACAACGCGGCGTGCCGTCCGACTGTCGATCGTGCGAGCGTGGCGCGACAGCGGGCATTGAGCAGCGCCGGCGTCACAACTAAACCACGCAGTCACGGGGGCGGTCAGCGGCGCCTGACCCGTGGCCGGTGGTGGGGGAGGGGGCATCAGCGGCGTGGGGCGTGGCAGTCACATCGGCGCAGATGTCACCAGTCATCCTGACCACGCACCCCAGTGCGGGAGCCTAGTGACCCAGAGTCCATCGCCAGCCCCCAGTCGGACCTGTCACGGCGCTCCTACAGCCCGGCCCAACCGCCCACAACAGTGACGCTGTTTCAACCGATGCCGAGCGCCGGAGGGAACAAGGACAGATGATAACCTGGTAAAACCGAAATCATGGGTGGAAGAAGCCGGTATCACAGCATGAGTGAGTAAGAGAATTGCCAGCATATCCTTCGCCACGTCAAGGTCATACGGTGGCAAGTGGATTCCACACGTTAAGCCAACCGACCGTTACTGGCCTTCCTTCCATATTTAACATATACAGCCCGCATTGGTAGTGGTGAACAATTCCTTGTTCCGAGTGTAGGCTAAGACGTTTGACGCTTTAGCATTTCGTCATAATTTACCAGGTTGTCAAGCAAGACCAAACGTTCCGGTTGAGATTCTCATCTACAACAGTGCAAAATAAAAAGGAGCCGCGAGGAAGCCTATCACTATGGCATCGGCACTTCCGTGAAATAAAGAAGATCAATGCCCTTGCGATCAGACTTAAACGCATACACAAATATTATATGGATTCCATTTGACACGCTTTAGTTATTCGCGATGACAGTGAATCCAACCAATATATTCAACGTTACTGTGAGCGAGGACCACCCTATCTTTTCTTCTCTGGACAGAAAAATGCCATCAAGTACACTAAGCAAAATTCCTTGCTATAAAAACACATGAACATCGCCCCACGAAGGTCCACGACGGATATGTCTAGGAGTCTACATTAAGGATGGCAGTCGTATCAATCTTAATTGATCATGCTTTTGCTGCGTGATAGCACCGATTTCTCAGGAGATACCAGTTCCAAATGGTACTAATACTCTCCCAAATGCGACCAAGCGGATTATTGCATCCACGTCGCATTGCAATGGAGAATCTGCCGTTAGGCCTCTGAATGTGCAACACGCAGTGAGACGCGACGACGTGTCTGCAGAATGTCAGAAGGGACAGACAAGTACCTCCCATGACAGAAATATCTGCAGAAAAATAGGACACAAGGCCAGCGGGTGGTCTGCTATCGTCTCGCAGCGAGCAGGCGAGCACACCTACTTAAGGAGCGACTTCGCATCATCTCGAAGCCATCAGGCGAGCGACCGTACTTAAATTTTGTCTGCAGTCACGAAGCTTCATGGATGCTTCGTGACTACAAACCAACCATATCATTATCCCATAAAGCAAATTCTGTGGCAGAAAATAATCACAAAAAATCGTCTACATCCTGCATCGCCCGCAGCATTCAATCCCTTCCCCCACCCTACTCCCCAGAATTTCTTTTATATCCCTAGCCATTAAAATGTAGGCAGAAGTGTCATTCTTGCTTTCGTTCCAAGCGTTCTGGGTTGCCCGTTTCCGGTGGCATGCGTAGTTTTAACGGTGTCTTAATCGTTTTCGTTTGAAGATTGTTCGTTGGTTTGGAGTAGTTGCTATCGCTGCCATTCCTTCTACTCTCTTCTGCTTTTATCATCCTTTTAGGGTTCCAAGTCATTCCCAAAAGACTGATTAATGGCGCTCTACCTCCAGTAGGCATCGCCAAAACTGGTCACAGTTCTATTGCCAAGTGACTTTTCCGCCGCCCAAGTCAGGTGTGTGTACGATTTTGCCCGAATCAGGCAAATGCAGATTTCAACGTGAGCCAAATAACCTCAGCTGTCGATGCGCTTTGGCATCCTAACTAAAGGCTGGTATTTAACTGAGACAGGAAACAATATATGGTGCACTCAGGACATGGAGAACACATTCGGTTGAGCATTATACATCTCCTCCCCTGACATTTCGTCTCCTTATTACATCTTCATAGGCCTACCGCTTCAAATACCAAATATTTTAGAACAGCCCGCCCTAATAGTGACCTTTCTTCTCCCTCCCACGAAGGTTTGCTATTATTGGCCTTAGAAAAATTTATTTCCAATATTTCATGATAAATCGCACGGATAAGCAGAAACATCAAAATTCGGAAGAGGCGGTCATGGTTCAGAAGGTAGCACCGAATTTAAAAAAAAATGAGGCCATGGTCCAGCAGGTACTGTCCATAAAAACAAAAAAGAAAAGCACCAAAAGTCCTATCACAGCGCAGAGCTCATCACCAAAGTTTCATGATGTCATGCTTGGTTATCATCTAATCAGCATCACAGATTCTTGCAGGAATGTGAGCTACATGAGATAAGGGTCGAATGGGAAAGATGGTCCATGTCCTCAACACGTGAAATGCAGTAAAAAAGCAATTATAAACCGTTAGTTTACTTAATTTTGCGCTACCATCTGATGCTAGAAAATAGTTCATTAGCCCACGCCCCAACGGGGGTCTGGCGCCATCTTCGCCCTACGGGGGGCATCGATGCCCCCCTCTAACTCCGACATCATGGGGATTAGCGCAAATCTGCACAGTGCATGAGAAAGCTCGCGTGAATTCAGTAAGACATTTCTCCGCATATTTAAGCGCTCAGGACATGGTTTGACCTCCAGAGGTCAAGCTCGGTCACGATAGGCTATTTTCATTAAAATATGCAATGCTTAAGAACACTGGGCATAGCTCGTATGCCATTAGAGCTATTGAGATCTGGTAAAGTACATTTGATAGGAAAATGCCAGACCTTTTTCTACTATGGAACGTAATGACCTCCCACCAGTGGTTTGACATACAGAAGTCACCTCATGACCTGATATGACCTGAGGTCACGAAAGGTGAGAAAGTGACCATGTCGTATATCAAATGAAAGCCAGTGACGAGACAAACACGATGCTGTTTGATTCAGCGCTCTAGCGTAATTAGGTCAACAGTAATTGTCAAAATACTGTTTTTGACCCCTGGTGACCTTTAATGCCCTTGGAGAGGTCAAAGGGCAAATATGGCTTCTGGGATCCGTGAAAGGGTGTCCAAGAACGTTTTTCTGAGCAAGCTGAGCACTTGCAATCATTTTGGTGACTTTTAGATCATAAGACAGCTTTACCCATGATTTATCAATGGGAGAGGTCACCTCTTGACCTGACCTCAGGTCACGAAATCAAAAAACCCGGATATACACCTTGTAGACCCTGGAGGGGTCATGAAGTGTGGGAAGTTTCAAATCAATCGACCAAGAAACGTAGCTCTTATAGAGCTCAAAAGTTGGGAGTGAGGTGACCTTGGTTGACCTCGTGTCGTGACCTGACCTTGGGTGACCCGGAGTAAAAAATTCCAGGCATGGTAGAAAGATGATGTGGTGAGAAATAGAGCCCTCAACTACGGTGCTGCGACTCGTCGTTTTTCTGATATCTCGAAAAAGTCTTAGGGGGCCATCGATGGCCCCAGGATGGAGCGGGGGTTAACTTACAGCCACACGACTGACTTATCTTTTGTCCTCGATTCACTTCCATCCTTCGGATGCATCCTTTTTCAACGTATCCAAGATATCTGGCGTGGGATTTAAGCGGCAGAAACTGAAGTTGTTAAAGCAGCCTTACCACCACGCCTCAGGCAGGAAGCTTGACCAACCAGCTGGGGCGTAGCCGCGACCTGGTTGACGAACTAGAGCCCAGTTCTGACAGTCACACTGACGCCCTCAAACCACCTAGTGGTGCTTAAATAGCTGAGCTGTAGCCAGAAGCATTGCAACCATCGCCTGTTAAATGGAGATACGCGAGAAAAAAATATTGTGGTTTCTTGCTATTTGAAAAATCTTGATTACGAAACTGTCATCTTTGTATCTTCGGCAAAGTTTTTGGATGGCACTCAAATATTGAAATATGTTAACGGTACCGGTAAAAGGCTGGAACCTGCTCTTCATCTTTTAGTTTTCACAAGCTATTTTAAGTGTTTAAAGTAATTTTGGTAACAAAAATTTTTTGTTCTCCTGTATTTGTATTTATATTAATTTTACGTAGCCCATAAAAACAACGCAATGAATCAACTTGCCCTTAAAGTGGAGCATAAAATAACTACTCAAGTCCTCAATCGTTTCGTATCTGAGGTATTCAGTAGTTTTCTACAAAATTCCCAGGATGACAAAACTTTTGCGTCAGATTCGTCAAGTGACCCAGGTATGATAATTCCTGGGCTCTGATTTGTCAATTGTAATTTCTTCAAAGTCCTATATTTCTGTTTTAAAAGAGTTTTGAAGTGTAGCTTTTTCAAATAATTTTTTTCTGTGATAGTCCCGAAGTTCTACAACACTGGTTAGGACAGATATGACCTAATTCGTAGAGAAATTGATGGTCATAGCCGACACTACGTCATTTAACTGATAGTGGCAATTATCGATAAGTCGTCCAGAAATGTTGACTCTGGGAGCGATTTTAAGGCATTTGCAGGCCGAATTCGCAAAAATGAGAAAAATACTTCTGAAACATGTTTTTGTGACCTTTTGATCTAGCCAATACAATTTTTCGCGCATCTCCCTTTAATGCTGCTGGTACGGATGACCGAACCAAGTGGTGGTGGTATATTCGGGAAACATTGAGACGCAAAAATGTCTAACAAACACTGCCAGCCACTGATCATGCAGGATATGATCTGCCCAGCAGCATGCTCCTACATATGGATGCTCGATCTCCACACAATTGCACCGACACATACATCAGCCATCCAATAATGCGGCGTTTGCTGCAGGTGGTGGGAAGCGCCGGGCCACAAGGACAGACGCCACACGTCTGTATGTGAATCCAATATGCAAAGTGTGCATTCAGCCGTGATATGGCGGAGGGAACTGGGACGATCTGGCCATCCGTTCACCACCAGAAATAAGTGGCGTGCACAGAGCCAGTAGTGATAATCACGCATCCAGATGGCAAGGTTGGCTCCCATCTGGCTCGCAAGTGGCCAAGACAGAGGGTAAAACCGATGTAAGCGGGAACATTTATGAAAACATTAGTCCGACGTCAGAAGCGCTGACAGTTTTTCAAGGTGCATGCAATCCCCGCACAGCTTCACAGGTGACCAATGCTCAAGCTGAAGAGCGCTTTGTTCACGACTTTGATCCCCGTATTTGAAGGACCACACGCGGCTGAGCTTTTCTTTTTCTGAGGGTCTACACGTCAGGAGTCACCTGTTTTGAAGAAAACTGGTTTAACACCGCGTGACCTTCCATCGAGTACGTTCTAAGAAATCTGTCAGGACAGACTTAATGAAAAGGACGTTAGGTCGTCCACACGGGGGTAATTGACTACCATAAAAGCCACTTCAACCACACCACCGTGGGCAAAAGATGCGTCGACGTAGGCCGAAAAACCGGACCATCGATCTCTCCCAAGGCCGCGACCTTGCCACTAAAAAAACTGGCTAACTGAAAGCCGATCTGAATGGTAGCACAACCGAAAACCCAACCGACCTTGCTCAAATATTTGCCGTCCTCTTTAAAAAAAGCTGATCAAATTACACATCACGCCGAATGAAAAACCACTCACACGAAAACATAATGAACGATTCGGGGAGCTAATCGTTAAGAAGTGAACGAAATTACAGACGACTAATTCAGATCGAGCCATCATTATGTACATTAGAGATCAGCGCCGATTCCGTCCTTGTGCCGACTGCAGCAGGACACCCGTCGGTCACCTCTAACTAAGCAGTCGCGCATGCTGGCCACAGTGCTGGAAGTAATGTCTTACGGCAGGTCTTCAGCCCAGGTCCTGTCCGTCACTTAAACGTGCCGTCTAGTTACTTTGCTGAACTATGAAACCAGTTCAGTGGCTGCGCATCTCTGTCACGCGATTCAAAGCGACGCCTCTATTTTCTGCCACGATTTGTATTTGAGTAAAATAAAAAAATATTCACCGCATTGCTCTCGGGGAAATAGAAATACGATTCAAGCCCACTCTATATTGTGGAATCTAACAAGTGTTAATATCTGTCAACCACTGTTATACAATTGTGGAATCTGTTTAGCATAAGAGGACACTGTGAGCAGCGGGTATCAAAACGGTCCAAATTCTTTATCAAAAAGGCCTCTAAATCCTGCTTATAGTTTGATGAATTAGCATATTTCACTTAGTGCTACAAGCATCCAAAAATTAACATATTGAAATGTTTAGAAGTGGCGATTTCTGCGAGGTTCTCCCTGAAAAGGCACAGTAGCAAGTTGTCTTTATCCATCCAGTTCTCAACCAGCAGGTCCCCGGTCGCGATAATAAGCTCTCATTTTTGGCGGAGTCTTTGTCGAAATCCTGCATCAGATTCCTGTGTTAACGACGGCAATGGCATTGGGCATGTCCACATCAGTCACTGCTATCTCTCAATCTCCGGACCTCGTGTAATTCAGCACAAAGACGGATGGCTTTGGACCGAGAAACCAATGGATTGCACTCCACGGCGCCCGATCAACAACCGATGCATCATTAAGTCTTAAAACTCACCAAATACTCACCAATTATCCTCATTACCCCTTACTGAAGCAATTGCACGCATTTGTATAATAATTTTCTGATGCATCCTCACGTGGAATTAAAAACATTAACCCAAGGCTTATCAGTGGGTGGACTCTGACCACCCAGGTTCACCAGGGATATCACCAAAACAGATCGCGATAGACTTGAAACTTTCTGATTTTTCCCAAAACTAGTTTCGGCACATTCCCTGAGAGTTTTGAGATAAAATCTTCACCGGGGGCGGAGGTATGGCTGAGGTATTTAGAATCTATTTGTAAACATCGTGTAAGGTGCGTTTTTCGTACAACAAAGCCGTCTGTAACAATATTGAATGTTTGAATATTAAAAATGGCACAGCAGGTGATCTCCAGACTGGAGGACTATCGGCCACAAGACGTACGCTTGAGAGCAGGGCAGTGCCTCGCTTGCCTGCGAGGAAACCCTTACTCCAAGGGCACAAAACGTTCACGCCGGGGATGCGCATGCGGAGTCCATAAATGCTCCTGCTGGCAATGCACATTGTCGTATCTGAAAGGTGCATCGCTAGGCTCTGGGCGCATCCACTACACAGAACTGCACGGAGTCCGTCCAACGAAGGGTAAACAGGAGCGTGGGTGGCTGCTACTAAAAAATATTCGAGTTTAGGGCATAATCTCTGCGCAGAAGGCACCTTTGCTTTCGGGACAAGATACGTGTCCAACGCAGTTGACCGCTTTGTTCAAGGGCGCCAGTTGGACACAGCCAGAGGGACCTGTCATGATAGGCGAAGCGTATGCCTTACCCACGTAACAACTACTTTAAGACTCACCCAAGACTGGACATACAAACCTCGTGCACGGTGGCAGCCAGCATTTAGCCAGGAAGAGGAGCTTTCGACCTGCACCTCGACGCCCGCCATCTCTAGAGCCGATCGTAGGGGTTTGATTCCGATGCTGAGGTTTAATTCCGGGATTCTACCGACAACTTTTTCAGGGATTCTGCACATCCTGTTCTTTCCCAGCCTGGAGGAACTGCAAGCACTGACATATTTTCCTCAGTAGTTACGCTTTCTTAGCTGACACTTCCAGCCTCACCCTCAAAAGAATACGGATTTCATTTAATATGCTGATTTCAGGTAACTAAGGGACTTCGCAGCGTTAACTGTTACTTCAGTTGTTGGAAGTCCACCGTTCATGCTTCGCAGGTGCATACGAACATCCTACAAAGTGTGGGACTTGTTAAACAGTGTCTTGGGACGCTCACGACAGACGAGTCGGTGCATGGAGGCACTTGCGGACCCAGGGGATGGTGAGCAAGGCATTTATTGCCCAGCCCCCACCCCCATTTTCCACCGGTTTATTTTAAAAACATTTTTTCGATTTAAGGCCCCGTTGTCCTCCAAACCATTAGCCAAGATTCGATACTGCATGTTCAGAGGGTCCTATTGTAAGTTCAGAGGGAACAGCCTGTACCTCAGCTTCCCTGGAATACATGGAATGTCCTATATGGGTCGCTCTAGAATTTCAAACTCGTTGGGAGCCTTTATAGAATTTTCAATTGCCTTATATTTTCTGACGGTACACTTAAAGTTAACGTCTTGTCTCACTCGGAAGCTTACTTTAAATTATCGGAACTGATCTGAACTGGACTGTCATACAAAATATATGCACAGGACAAGAAAACCAAAAGCCCACCTTACAATACGATACCTGGCACACCTTGGCCGTCTCTCATTGCTTGAAACAACCAAACATACGATTTTTCAATAGCCTAAGCAAAAAAAATACATCGACAACATTGCAAAGCAGATCTGTCGTCAGCGAACTCTTGCAAACCGGTGGAGAAACTTTTGAGGCAACGATAAATATTTATCATTCTAAACTTCAGCCATTTTATCGTGTGTAAAGAATAGCTGGAAAATACAAAATTATACAGGGCATAACGTCGAACGGTAAGGATCAATATTGTCGTCACCACAAACCACAAAAGCAGGTGGAGATAACTAATCCATATATTTTTAAAATTTAATCATTTAATCTGTATAATCCTTTATTCAACACCTATTATAACAACGTTCTGCTCATCATTAAACGTCCGTTATCACAATGATTAAAACAGCAAACATTACTGAAAAATATTCAGAAACTCGTGTTCCCTTGGCCAATCTGAAATCATGACTGGTATGAGATAAAAGCCGCCACTAAAGCTTCCCAAGAACACCTCCCGGTGTGTTTTTTTACTGCTCCCGACGATGCGACCGTGAAAGTACTGAGCTCAGTTTATGGCGAGAACGGTCCCTGGCATACAGTTCGCGTGACGTCGACGCCACCACACGGATTCGAGATGAAGGCAAATCACTAAGCATGATATATTTCCAATCGCTTGGCAAACATTGATAATGTCCTGCAAAATAGATAAGCCGTAAAAATCATTTGCACCCCGGTCCCATTTTCAATCTAGCCTCCAACTACCATCAATTAAATCCTTGTGATTAATTTCATCACTCAGCAGCGGATTAGCCTGCTGATATTTTACAAATCAATGTGCTGATAACGAAGGCGAAATTGTTCCCGGACATAACGCCGAACATAACGGATCAACATTCTTCGTTACCAGGCACACGTGGGATCCTATGTTTCCAATTTTAGATTACATCGCATCCGCTAATCCTCGTTTTGCCCCCATGAAATCTATGAACGCGTAGCCCGATTATCGGTGAGGTATGGGCATTATACCTGACGCGGATCTGTCCCGAACGTGAGTTTTGCACGTTTTTATAAAGGTTGTTTTACCCAAGAACAGCCTACTCTGGGTTACGCGGATCCCGCGAGAAACTTTTGATAGGCGATAAAAGGTGATGGAAACTCTAATATAGTGCACCGCAACAAATAGGGGCCGGGTGGCCTAGTGGCTTCGTTGCTAGTCTTCGGATCGGATAGCATGGGTTAACGTGGGTTCAATCCCCACGGCGGGAAACCGCCTCACGTGTCGGATCTGACCCAGTGAAGAGGATCCTTAAACACCCATACCAATAGTCCCTGTAATTGGGCACGTGGGCCTGTTGGGAGTGGCCCTAATAAAAAATAAAAAAATGCGCTACGTACTATTTGAAACCGAAGCTTGAAGATCGCGTTGTGACAAATATTTTGGAACCGACAAATATGGTTACTCGAATTCGTGGAATTATTATCATGTTTCTGTTATTCATTTGGCTTAAATCACAAATTCGCTTCGGAACTTTTTCTGCACTTAAAGGGAGTGTCCATTTTTATAATGGATTTTGAACTGAGATAGCAGGGGCATTCCAGGACAAAACGACCAAAAATATTTCAATTTGACACCACCATTTCTAGAAAAAATCTGAAACTTTGTCTCCGGGGTAGTTTTGGGCCAGAAACACGCCTGTGAGAATCTTAGCCCCCTCCGACCAACGGTGACCGAGTTATAGCCCGAGGCATTTTCGGGAGGTCACCTTGTAGACTCATTTCTGATGCTTCATAACTCAAAACGCATTGCCTGATTAACAAGTTTTGTATATCATTGAACTCGTCTTGAACTATACTTTATTTTGAAAAGAAAATTTCAAAATTTGAAAAATTTTTACTTTTAATTTAATTGAATTTTTCTTTTTACCTAGCTTGACCTTTTCGCAGTTGAAATTGCCATTTTAGACACCTGAAAAATTTTGATTCATAAAATATATTTCGATAGAAAAAATAAAAAATGCGTTCTTGATATAAGTTCCAAAGATTTAGCACCTAAGGTAGGTATGTAGACGGTTTTTGACCACTGTGGTAGTTCAGCCTTATGTTTAACGCCGCAAACATAGTGATTGTTTTTTGTAATCAGTTGCTGGCAATCATATTGCTTTGTCTTTACGAAATCTTCATCGTGCACGTGTCAAAATTTATGACAATTAACACGCGCCCACCCGAAGGGGTGGGCAACCGGCCTCCTCAGGTCTCTACAGGTAGTAAAAAAAACACCTTCGCGCAGCACCACCGTACTCCATCTATCTCTAACACAACATTTTGCAACTTCTGGAAAAATAATTTAGGTCAACTGGGAGGTGGTAGGTACCGTAAATACTGAAGGCCAGCTGGCAAATGACTGGTGAGGGGGTGACCTGAGGTAGACGGTCGTCGTTATGCCTTGTGGGACTTTCAACTTTGGTTCATTGATTAACACTTCATCGTGGGAGTTGCTCGTTTGGGTGGTGGGGTCGGGGTCTCCGTCAAAAGTCCCTTGATGACTCTAGTGAGACACCTACTCCTAAAACTGAACTGGAAACAACTTGGGCAATATTTATAAAATAAAAATTTCAGCCATTAAAAGTGATAGCAAGGGATCCATTGTTTCGAGGAAGACGAGGGCAAATGAACTTATTAATAATGGACCTTTCAGCCTTAAACGAAAATTTGCAAAGATGTCGCGAGTTTATCCATAATGGAAACTAGTATAACTTATCCTATGAGCACCACTAACTCACACAATTACATCGTCCCCCGAGATGGAAAAATAGTATCAATACAAGATGACCCAGTGCAGCACAGCATACGTTTGAGAGGATTCATGCAATGTAAACAAACGTGTCTGAAAGGCTTTCATTCCCAAAAAGTAATTTGAATCTGCTCATATATGCGAAAAAATGTCCTGAAATTGTAACGCATTCGACTTGGTCACTTGAACAGGTTGCCTCATGATATTTTTACAAGGTGATCATTTCATAGCTGACATGGATCCCAGAATCCCAGATGAATAATTACACAGTGCACTGGGAGTGATGCCGCTAAACAGCCAATCTTAATCACTACCGAATATGTTACATACAATCGTTTGGTCGTGTCACCTTTGAGGTTGCTCGAGGTCACAGTATTTCTTACAGGAACTAAGTGGAAACCTAAATTTTGTGGCATAATAGGTGACAGAGGAGAGCCGTAGAAAGAAATGTTCAGCACCAATGGAACACTCTTGTTGAGCCCAAACAGATTATGTATCTTATAATATTGCCTAGTCAAATGCCAAAATTAACCTGTTTTGACCTAGAGCCAGGCTTAGGTCTGTATGGTAAAAAGAATATTAAATAAACTGCAGTGGCAAGCCAGACACGACAACGTAAAAATAAAACCTCCATCGCAATTCTCGACAATTCTCAATTCTCTCAAGTTATCAAAATTTACCAATTGCCCCATGCATTTCTAATGGAAAGATCATGACACTGACCCTGCTCCCGGTTATCGACATAGAAATCCTGCTACGAAAAATTACCTTGCTCGGCGACCTTACTATGTAATGTGAATCTAACCAAGATAGGCTAAATTTGATATTATTGATGCACTTCCCAAAGTTTTTTCGAGGTTAGGTCTCTTGACCTGGGTTGGCGGTTTGACCTGGTATGACCCAGACTTAAAATTTTTCCAGAAGCTGCAAAATTTTCGTGGTAGAGGTACATGAAGTACGGTGGCGCTGCGCGAAGGTGTTTTTTTACTACCTGTGGAAACCTGAAGAAGCCGGTTGCCACCCCCTTGTGTGGGCGCGTGTTAATTCTCATATATTTTGACACTTGCACGATGAAAATTTCGTAAAAACAATTCCATATTGTTGCAAGCAACCGATTACAAAAGCAATCGCTTTGTTTGCGGTGTTAAGCATAAGGCTGTGCTACTACAGTGGTTAGTAAAACCGTCTGCATTCCTACCTTAGGGGCTAAATATTTGGAACTTATAGCAAGAACGCAATTTTTTCTATCGAAAGATATTTTATGAATCACAATTTTTGAGGTGTCTAAAAGGGCAATTTCAACTGCAAAAAGGTCAAGCTAGGTCAAAAAAGAAAAGGTCAAACAAATTAAAAGTCAAAAATTGAAATTTTCTTTTTCAAAACCAAGTGTAGTTCAAGACGAGCTCAATGACATACAAAACTTGTTAATCAGGATATGCGTTTTTGAGTTATGAAGCATCAAAGATGAGTCTACAGGGTGACCTACCGAAAATGCCTCGGACTATAACTCGGTCACCGTTGATCGGAGGGGGCTGAGATCCTCACAGGCGTGTTTCTAGCCCAAAACTACCCCGGAGACAAAGTTTCAGATTTTTTCTAGATATGGTGGTGTCAAGCCTTGGTCGATCTGTCCTGAAAGCCCCAGCAATTTTGTAGAGCGTGTTGAGACACCATTATTGGCATATATCATTTCACTCATAGCTCTCGGCATATATTTCCGCCAGCTTTACTGTTCAAAGTAAAGGGGCTTATTGCCCTATGTCAAACCCTGAAGGAATACCTTCCATATGGTTGCAGTAATCTGATTAGTAGTAAGCCCGAAGCCTCGCCCAGTCGCTACAAATACCATGCTAGCGAGTGAACCAGCATGCAACTGCCTGTCGAACAAAAACATCGGGCGAGTAGTTGTCCGTTGCAGAGCGTCACTGGGCCGAAGTGCATCCAATGACCACAACACACACACCACATTCTCCCCCCCCGTATTTACCCAAACAATTTTTTAATCCAACCCTGAAATTGTTTCTTTACATCAGGCATATGTATAATATTTCCACCATTTAATAAACACGGCCGCCGTAATGACGTCTGTCGTTCAGTTTTTGCACCAGTGCTTAACAAGACCAAGAATTGACGGGCGGACCCAGAGTACAATTGCCGTAGGAAGTCAACAAATATGATACTGATGATGAGATCGGACGTCCTCAGCGGAAAATCGGCTGCGGGTCCTGTGAACATTTCATTATGTGTTTGAAAAGGCCCTGCATGCGATTCTTGTCATGCAGAACGCTGTGAATGGGCCTTTACAGCGAGTGTATGATCATGGTTTGGGATTTCACCGATTATTAACACTGTTATTTTGATTACGCCACCTTTTGTTAGAAAAGAGGAGATATTTCTGTTTTACGCATCCAGTATGCGGTTTGGTGCCCATCTGATAAAGCGCACGTTAAGAAATGGCACCAACGAGTGACCCTCCCCATCGCAAATCCTGGACCCGCCTATACCATTTTAAGCTAAATTTCACCTTAAGATAAGCCGATTATAGAACAAACTACCTTAGAACTTGTGTAGGTAATGAAGCAATCCATGTTAGGGCTTTCAAAGTTTAGAGAAGGCGGAACACATGCGTACTTTTTGAATAGTTTATCGGCAGTGAGTTGTTAAACTTTGTTCCACCGTCCCAGCACCCCGTCGCCGTTGCCAGCTGCACTGGACAAAGTCAAAGCTGTACAGTGTGGTGGCAGGAGGGAGCGCCTCGCGGCTGCCCATCCATCTGAGATAGATGGCGGGTCGCAGCATGCCGCGGCACGATTCCTTCAAAGGCAGGGCACCATGCATTCTTGGCTGGGACTTTGCACACAGAATGGGTACCTCATACGTGAACAGAGGCGAGCGGTGTGTACTCACTCGACCTCGTGCATGATTTTGTTGACGTAAATGCAGTTGTTGTCGGCGATCTGTTTGTAGGCGCAGTTTCGGCAGGCGTATAGTAGAACCTACGGCGGGAGAGCAAAGCGATCGGTAATAAGCGAACGTGTACCCACCAGGGCATAGTCCAGAATATCTACTACTATTCAAAGACCACGAACAATTTCAGACATCCTGACAAAGCATTGCTGCAAAAAAAACATCGTATGAAATAGACCTGATCGAGCGGCAATCATGTGAATTCCCGAAAAGCAGTCGCCAAGGACTGTATGAGAGAATAATGAATAGTAAAAATAGTCAGCGGGTGACGAAAAACGGGATACAGTAGCCTCTCCCCCTTGAATGAGAAATTTCAACACTATACCTATTCCGTCGCATCAAAAGCAATGGGTTAAGCCAGTGGCGGATCCAGTACTTCAGTTGGGGGAAGAGGCCAGGGGGCTCGAGCCTCCCTCGCCATTGCCTCGGAGCAGCCTCTGGCTATGCACTTACTATAGGCACTCTGAAGCTTTCGGGGGCTTGAGCCCCCCCCCCCCACCGCCCTCTTGTATCCGCAACTGGGTTGAACTGTCGATGACGCCTCCCTTAGACCTCGACGCACCACCGATAATGGAGGAACCCAGCATTTTTCCGGCTTTAATGACCTGAAACATACCTTATTCTCCTTATCCTCCTTCGGGTAGAGCATGTTGTTGCACTCTTGACAGAACTTGATGCCTACAAAGCCCTGATTGGTACCTCGCGCAGCAGCGTTCATTTTCACTCAAAGGTCAAGTCCGGCCGCTCAAAAGCCACGTGACTCGTCTGACAGTATGTGCCAATTCGACCAAAGTTAGCCGGACCTGACGAACGGAGTCCGTGCGGATCACCAGCGATGCTCCTGCAAATGAGATCAGCGCGTATTAGACAAGTTTAAATTACCCAACACAAAAGGATCAATCTACCGCTGAGATAACATACCGGTTGGGGCTGGGGAATGGTCAGCTCAAGCTCGGTAAGATCAAAGTGATCGAGCAGAAAAAATTGGTTAAACGTAATTCTAGATCATTAAAAAGAGATACTGGCAAGTCGAGCGAACGTCACAGATCGGGTAGGAGGGAGGCAGATTATACAACCGGTGGTGGCAACTTCCATGCCAATAAAAATGCTGGCTTTTCCAAGGCCAAGGCATAGGAAGCCCGTCCTTAGCATAGCCGATAAGAGATATTGTGGCAATGGCTGATGGAAAACCACCGGACCAGATTAATTGGAAGCAAGCGATGTCAAAATACCCGGGATGACGGGTGTGTTAAATCTGAAACAATGCGGACATTGTGCTCTTTAATGGGTGCTGTTTTTTTACGTCGCAGCATGTTGACCATATTACAATACGTCCGAGGTTCAAAGCAATTGGAAACTAATACAAGTTGACAAGTATAGTAGAATAAATGATTAGGCTGATATGACATGCTTATATGTAGACCTGTGTCTACTGTTGCTGGACGAAGTGCGCTAGCACTATTGTTATCGGTGACGTCACTGTGCCGCAGCCTGTGACGTCATCGTGAGCCCCTGCCGGCTAGACAGCAGATGTCGCTCAAATCTTCCGGTTGGAAACTGATTTTCTGAAAGATAGGTTTATTTGATTTCTAGGCTTATGTGGTGAACTTAGATTGTCAAATGTTACTACAATTAATTAGTCTCCACACTTATTTTCACCGTGAGAATTTATTACCGCCCACATGACTTGGCCTTCCGGCTCTGCCCCGACTGCCGCCTGGCGGCCAGGTCAAGCGTTGACCCCGGGTCATTTCCGCTACAGCATGGAGCGAGAGCGCACGTGTGTGCGGGTGACACCTCTCCTGTGAACGTGAGTGTATTCGGAAATGCTGTTGCGACTATTTGATATTTGATATGGAATTATAAACATGTTTGTGTAAAACCTGATTGATTCTAACGGTGTTAAATTTAGATGCGAGTTATATTGGCTTGTGATTTTTGGTTTACTTGTGGTTTGCTGGGTTCTTGTCAAACGAGTGTTTGAATATTTGAAATGTTTCCCAGGGCAGAATTATGAAGATTTGAAATTACGAGATGTTATAAAATAAACCAGAAACGGCATCACTACTTTCGGACAACCGAGACAGCGGAAGCAGTTTGAGCGTGCGGCTCATACGGACGGGGCCATGAGGAGACCCCGTCTACAGATACATGATTATATGGGGGCCCGGTGGCTTACTGCATTCATTCCCAGTCTTCAGATCGGGCAGCATGGATTAACGTGGGTTCAATCCCCACAGCGGGAAGCCTTCCATGCCATATCCGACCCGGTGGAGGGATCCTTAAACACCCACGCCAATAATCCCTGTAATTGGGCAGGTGTGCTTGTTGGGAGTAGCCCTAATAAACCAATAAAATATATAATACCATATGAAATGATATGATTGACCAAAGATATAATCCCACTGTAGAAGATACCTTTCGCATCCAAGATTCAAGGTGGCAGGTTATTAAACACCTTGTCAACTTGTTTATCATGATCCTCGCCTCAGCACTCCGAAACCTATCAACGTTAGAAACAAATACAAAAGGACTATAAAAATGCGGTTCAAGGGCGTATTTGAAACCGCATAAACTTAAGTACAGGGTTCCTAAGTTTTGTTTTGAAGAACTTGATTGGACTAGTCTCTTAACATATTTCACGATCTCATGCTAAAACCTTTTTATGAAAGAGTGGCCGATCAATGCGAATCACATTGTCAAGCACTAGTTTATCGGATTTCTGGGACAAAAGGCCCATCGCATATATTTATAATACCGATCACTTCCTTGTTTTCCTTGTTATATGTTTCAGCTGGTTCTGACGAGACTTTTCCAGCCCAGGTTTGCAGGACCCCATTTGACGATCTTCAATGAATACCATTTTACGAGCCTAATCAAAGGGAATGGACCACTTAGTGAAAATTTCAAAAATAATCATTTAAGAAGACGGAGCTCTGAAAATTAGGAAACAACATTTTCCCCCCACTCTCCTCATACGCTAAAAAATAATATCTCCTCTTTTCTAACAATAGGTAACGTCATCCAAATAGCAGTGTTAATAATCAGTGATATCCCCAACCTTGATCATACACTCGCTGCAAAGGCCCATCCAAAGCGCTCCACACGGCAAAAATCACATGCAGTGGCTATTCAAATACATGGTGAAATAATCACAGGACCCGCAACCGATTTTCCGCTCAGGACGTCGATCCCATCAGTATCGAATTTTTGAAATTATCATCGGTATCAAATTTGTTCACGTGCCACGGCAATCGTACTCTCGGTCCGCCCGTCCATTCTCGGTCTAAGCACTGGTGCAAAAACTGAACGACAGGTGTCGTTACGGTGGCCGAATTTATTCAGTGGTGGAAAGATTATGCATATTCCTGCTGTAAAGAAATAACTTCAGGGTTGATTTTGACAAAAATGATTGATGCTTGTTTGAGCAAGTACGGGGGAGGGAGGATGTGATGTGTGTTACGGCCATTGGGCTTATTTCGGCCAAATGATGCCCTGCAATGGACGACTACTCGCTCGAAGTTTTCGACCGACAGGTGTGTTGCATACTGGTTTACTCGCTAGCATGTTATTTTCAGCGAATGGAGGAGGCTTGGGCTTACGACCAGTCAGATTACTACAAACATATGGAAGGCATTCCCTCAGGGTTTGAAATAAGGCAATAAGCCCCTTTACTTTGAACCTTAAAGCTGACGGAAATTCTTGATCGAGAGCTTTGGGTATAATCAAATATGTCAATACTGGTTTCTCAACACGCTCTACAGAACTGTTATCTCAGTTCAAAACCGATTATAAAAGAGGGACACTCCCTTTCAGACAGAACAGGGAAATTCTAGCGTTTTACAGTTACGTGCCTTATTACTCATCTTTTAAACGAATATAATAGATGACATTTGTGAATTCTACCCTTTTCATTCACAGAAACGATTTTGTCAGAATTAGTCACAATAAATTCGTGTTACACCAGTAGTAATCTCGCACACCACATTGCGTCAATTCTTAACGCATTTCCCTGCTCCTAATGTTTCAACCTGCAGCACACATCACAAGCTTCATGTAGCAGCCTCTCCTCGGAGAAGCACCTACATTCACTGATGGTATAATCAAAGGTGTTTCACGACGCACCAACTGCCAAGCTTATACGGCATCGCCAACTGCACCATGTTGGGAGTTTTGAGAATCAGGTTACACTCATTCAGAGAACCCGACGGGCATTGATCCCGGGACCTGTGTCTCAGCAGGCAGGTGCTTTGCCGCTGAGCAATGCCATCCCCTGCACCATTGGCACGTGCAGAGCGTGACACCTCCACAAGCGGAGAGCGTCACCTCTACAAGTGGAGGAAGTCATATCCACAGGCCCGAGATAGTGTCACCTCCACAAGCGGACAGTGTGTCACCTCCACTAGCGGAGAGTGTAACCTCCACATGTGGAGAGTTTCACCTCCACAGCGGAGACAGTGTCACCTCCACAAGTGGAGGAAGTCATATCCACAGACAGAGATAGTGTCACCTCCACAAGCGGACAGTGTCACCTCCACATGCGGAGAGTTTCACCTCCACAAGCGGAGAAAGCGTCACCTTTACAAGCAGAAAGAGTGGCACCTCCACATGCAGCGAGTGTCACCTCTACAAGCGTAGAGAGTGTCACCTCCACGAGCGCGGAGTGTGCCACCTCCACATGCGGAGAGTTTCACCTCCACAAGCGGAGAGTATCACCTCCACAAGCGGAGAGTATCACCTCCACACGCGGAAAGTGTCATCTCCACAATCAGAGAGAGTGTCGCCTCCACAAGCAGAGAGTGTCACCTCCACAGGCCGAGTGTCAACTCCGCAGGCGGAGGAACCGGACGCCGGCGGCAGCTGTGTCCATCACGTAAGACCACCGGTGCCTTATGTGAAGTTTTAAAGCTCAGTTGCGCTGATGTCCATAAAATTACATAATCCGATCGCTCTTTTCTAGGCGAGGCAGCAGCCTTTTTGGCTCGATCGACACAGCGACGCCGCTTGGACCGGTTCGGGTCATTTGTTACTGCTATCATCTGGTTATCTCGGCGTGCCCGCATCCTCTTCCCCGACGGACCTCATCTCCCCCGTATTCAGTCCTGACAGACCCGACAGAAGACTAGGCTCCACGCGTCGCTCGCACCATAAGCGAACAACCGGTGAAAATCGAAAGCCGCACGGTGGCTGCAGACAGGCTTACCAGTCGTACAGCACAGCTGGTTAAACACGGATTGTTCCACATATTGCCACATATGTTGAATTCCTGCGGCGTGGTCAGGAGCCAAAGACACCGAGCGTTATCCACGCCGCAGACGCACCGGTATGTAACCACAAACAGAAGTCCGCAGATGATAATTTTTGGAAAAGGAAATGAACTGATTGTTGATAACTTCATTCCAGCAGGCCTGCGGCTTCTTAGCCGCTGGCGTGGGAATGAGGCGGTGCATGAGATGTGGTGGGAACCACAATTGTCCGCTATTTATCGTTCATGAAGCAGTGGAGGTTTGTGCACTGCCAAGGAGAGAAGCACTTCAGGAATCAGCCCCGATCTGAAAACTGACTGAACATTAATGGTGATAGGTGTTTAATGGCATCCGTTTGAATTGAAAATTCCCGCAAGCCGTTATTTCCGTTAATGATGTTTCAATCCCAGACAATACAAAATGATAAGGGCTAGAACTTAAACCATAAACAATAAACCACTCTAATAATCAATACGAAAGAAATGTTATAAAATAAAGATCCGACGAGAAAGCCCCTGCTAGACAAACATACCAACAAAGATTGAGCCTATTATAATCGATGAAAATATACCACGAATGATCAGATTTGCGCAGTTTTAAATATTAAGTGCAAAGCAGATCCAATAAGATAGCCACCATATAAATAGGTATCAGGCATTAGTCAGCGGATCAATTTCAAGTATTAAATGTACAGAGCCAGTCGATATATTAATAGTCTGCTATCACAGCAGGAGAATACCGTATTCGGAAAAGAACCACACACCAGCTCCGTCAAAAGCCGTGTCGGTCGATGATGCTACGGCAAGAGAGAGGCCGGAGGGACGAATCAGTTCAAACTCAATATTCGAACCGACCCGAGAAGTACCGAGACTAAGAAGAGCATCCCCAGGAAAAACAGGTACAAAGTCGCAAAAAGAAGCATTATAATTAAGGAAGCGATCAAAGGCGCCTACAAAACAAGATATAACAGGACACAGCATGACAACATGTTTACATATCAAACAGAGCTCACCATCAAAGGTATCGGCAAACAGAACATTCTGAAAACAGCGAGGAGCGCAGAGGTTGATATGGGCTATGCATGACAACCAGAACGGCAGCAGCTGAGGCTAGCCACGCTGCGTCGTTGGGCTACCAGGAGTTCTCCGATGTTGCGTTCGACGGAGCCGAAGCTGCGCAGAACGCAACGGAACCATGACAGCACCGCGGTGGATATGCAGCAGCGAGCTTCCTATTGAGCATCACACCAGCGCACAACGCCGCACGCGAACAGGCCCAGGCAAATCAATCTCGGAAGAAAACTATTCTAAATGTTACACGGAGTCGTTATAGACTCAGAGTGATGCATATATATGCTCGAATACGGACGAGCCGGCCTCCATCAGGCCTTTGGCGGCAGCAGCGTGGCTCCGCAGCTGCGCCGCCATGGTCCGTCACGACGCACGCCAACAATATACAACCCGTCTCCGCGGTCTTCGGAAATTTCGTTTGCCGATGCCTTATGGAAAGCCGCTTATATGTCAAACAATGTTATCATACTTGTCCAGCACAATATCTCAGTTTGAGGCGCATTCGTCGCTTCCTTCAGGTTACAATCTCCATTTCACAGCGAACTACTTGTTTCTCGGCACAATGCCTCGAAGCCTCGGAACTCATCGGCGGTCAGTCAATTTCAAGCTATAAAGTGAAATTCGTCCACTCCGACCCCACCTCGCCGCAGCATCAAATGTGACCACAACGTCAGCCTAATCGACTGGTTAAGCGGCAGCATGCAGAGCATGTTAAGCGGCTGACGGCGCGCTAGGGTGTAGCTCATTTTCCCGAAATGCGGTATTCCCTTCTAGTGATAGCAAGACAATCTAAAATAATCGACTGGCTCTCATACATTTTAAACTAAATGTCCGAGTGACCACCAGATACCAACATATAGGCGGCGATCTAATGGACCGCTTAAAGCAGCCATACAAAAATATTAAAACCAACGAAGAAATCAGATCATCTGAAGGTAAATATCATTCATCGAATTCATAATAGGCTCAAATCCCATACCCAGCTCCATTGGCAATAGCTCGCAAGCACGAGCGGGACACTGATTGACGGCCGTCATGCGCGCCACATATCATCTTTAAGCTCAAACATCCCGCCCAAGGTACTTTCAGGAAATATATATTTCAGGAGTCAAAAGGTTTCAAATTGTTCAGATTCAAGTTTTAAAGTTCGGGGCCTTTCAATACATCAGTGCCTTTATTGTCCGTGGATATGAAAACATCGAAATTTCAAACCGGAAGAATTTCAAACGGCTGGCGGGCAAATATTTTCGAATCAAATTTTCGACCAAAAACATCAGCGGCCATCAATACATAAAAACACCCGGTAATCAAAACCCTGAAAAAGTGTATCACACATGCCTACTGAACATGCAACGTTTAGGGTGAGTCAGTGTTGGGGTGATTTGTGTTGCGTGGATATGTTATGGCCCTAGCTATATGGCATTTTTAGGCCCGAACACGGTCAAGCCGCCAAAACATGGGATATATGGCAATAATATGGATTTCTGTCCAGGGAGCATGATGATCCATTAATATTGCGAAAGGGATAAAATCATTATGCAAGTCAACGCTCCATGCTTAAAGGGAATGTGGCACCTTTATAATTATATTTTAACTGAGATAGCCAGGGCGTCGAGCATACCGTCCAACCCATGTTTAAAATTGCATTTGTCCTAGAACTCGTATCTCTTGCGGAGAAATGAGAATAAGAGGATCCTGATCGCCCTAGCCCCGCTCCGGCCGCAGTCTCCACAGATGACGCGCAAAGCGGCCAAACGGCTCATAGAGGAATGGGACTTGGGCGCGAGATCAGCCGATCCAAAAACAACAAGGCTGTTTATCATCACAAGGTGAGTTCTGGGAGAAGAGAAAGATGAAACCACAGGCTTTTCGCTTGCTCTACGCGACTAGTTCAGTTTGAAACCCACCACGGTGCCACATTGTCTTTAAAAAGGAGCATTCGCTAATCAATACAATAACTACTAGTACAGAACCAATGACATTACGACATGATGCAGAATTTTCCGCCATGCCATTCCCAAACTGATGGTTCCATACTTAATCAGACAAGAATTGACCTGGACACTCCACTCCGACCTGGACCATCGGAAGCCGGTGCCAATTCTTAAGCACATGGAACAAGCACCTAGCCCACAAGCTAAGCATCGGATGTAATGACGTTCACCGATCACAGATTACAAAGTCAATGCCTTGGAGATGAGACTGGCCGTTATCTGACCTTGGGCTTGGACGTATCCTGTCTGACCCGATAAATTCACTGATGCAACTGATGATAGAGAAGTTCCAAGCTGCAAAGGGCTGCACCATAGAGACCTGGGTACAACGACGCATTCATTTTAGGCAACAACAAAAATGCATTTCGATTCTGGCGGGGCGAATTTCATATGTGGGATCCGATTCTGAACGTTGTTGAACCATTTTTAATTTATTGATGAAACATGATCTTTGGTTGCAATATTGAAGCTTTGTGATTGCACGCATATTAAGCTTGCCACCTGTAGCAGAATCATGGGACCAAAGTTCCGATCTTAAATTTTTAGGCAACGGTCAAAAGGGCTTTGGTATAAAAAATACGTGTCCAACTAATGCGTTGGCGCTGATTTCGAATTCGATGTCCCCTTCCATCTATATATCACGCAATAGCTGAGGACATTCTAATCTTTGAACGGCCAGCTTTCGAATTATAAACAATATATTTTGGGTAAAAAACGTCACAGATCAGGAGCCACATCAGCATTACAAAGTAAACTACAGAAATGCTTAAAATTTTTGGGGATATGATTTGCGACCGGATGTCAAAAATTGTTAACAAAAACTGTCCGATATATGTGGGTAGACTACATTACAGCGCAGCGGTTATGTTTGGGTTTTGCAGCCCATTCCGCAACATCAATTTTCACAACACCGTGGCAAATTTTGGGCGAAATGCGTTATTTTTCATGCTTTCGACGTCATCAATTTATTCATCACCAGTCAATGATGCAACATAATCAGGCCGCGAATCTCAGAAGCAAACTGAGTCCCGTCATTAGGACGCATTGGGGCTTTACGACGCACCAACTGCTGAGGTCATATGGTGTCACCAGCTCTCACCATGTTGAGAGGGTGTAATTGGGGATCAGGAACATCGAAGAGAAACTGCAGGCAAAAACTGATATTACATATTGGCGAAACAGGTAATACCTTCAAGTTCTAGGTTGGTAGAGAAAACGCCTTACGACTCGAAATCGGCGCCAAACTGCAGTCAAAAACTTGTATTTAAGCGAGAAAAGTCTTCCTCTATAGAGGTGAAAACAGCCTGAGCAGCATAGCCTGATAGTGAAAACGGAGTTCGGAAACAAAATTAGCGTCATCACTTTAGCTGGAGAAATACCACATTAATTTTGACTTCTGACAAGAGTTTAAGTCCCATAATTATGTGCCAACTAGACCAGCCCTACCAGATATGACAGCCTACATTCCAAAATAGTTATACTATGCATGCACTAATCGAATCGCCATTGAACCCGTTAATATACAGGCGAGTGTCGTCGTCCCCTCATAAATGGTTTTTTAGTCCAACGGGAAAACCGGTGAAGGGAGTGACAAAAAGTGCCTACTTCCAGACACCGTTAATATGGAAAGGATCCGGTTGTGTCTCGACTTCCCGTGGTGTTGAACCAAGTCGAACAGCTTTTTCGGCCAGTTCGGACATCGATACTTCCCTGCAGCTAAGAGCTTTGATGGCATCTAATGTCTCCTATTCATGCATGAGCAGGGGCGGGCCCAGGTATGGCCCAATGGGGAGGGCGAACACTGACAGGGGGCCCGTAATGGCTTTGGGGGCTCGACCATGCAAGGTATCAATTTTCAGAAAAAAACCGCAGGTACACATATAAAATATGTCGGCAAGCAAGCCAAAAAAAGAAGAAAAAACGCCAATCTCCGTTTGGAGGGGGATTCCAAGAACTCCAGTAGCTCACGAAACTATGAACTTGCCCTAAAGTCGCTGAGGTCCGCTCGACCTAGGATTGGATCTCCACAAATACAGGGACGGGCCAAATTTCGGCTAGGATCCCTGATCGCTACCATTTCAGATCGCATACAATATTCTGGGGCCTGCTTGAATGAAAAGCTTAAGAAATTGTATCTACTACTCCCAAGCAGGAACGGATGTTTCTTCTACAGAGGGCCGAGACCAAAGGAGTCTCGCAAGCAACGCAGGGGGTCGACTGTGGCCACAGAAGGCCCAGGTAGACCACAGGGGGGGCATTAATGATAGAAGTAGGGGACTGCCTTCGGCCACAATATGTTTGAGATTATCGTGCAGGGCCCGGTCGAGGACACAGAGGTCCCAAGTGGACCGCAGGGGCCCCAGAAGAATTTCAAGGGGCCCGGATAGCCACAGGAGGTCCGAGTGAACTGCAGGGGGCCCGGCTGGAGTCACAGAGGGGCCCGAGTGGATTACAGGAAACGCTCTGTAACGGCTGAGAATAGGGGCCCGGCTTCGCCAGCAGTGGGCCCAGGACAATTCTGAGGAGCCCGGTCGCAGACTCAGAGGTTCCAAGTGGACTACAAGGGGCCCCGAAGCATGTTAAGGTGCCCGGGCAGCGACAGGTGGCCCGGATGCAGTTAAAGAGGACCCGAGTGGAATACAGGGAAATACTCTGCAGCTGCTGAGAATAGGGCCCGGCTTCGGCAGCAGTGGGTCCAGGATAATTGTGAGGGGCCCGGTCGCGGACTCAGCGGTACAAGTGGACTGCAAGGGGTCCAGAAGCATGGCAGGGTGCCCGGATAGCTACAAGAGGCTCGAGTAAACCGCAGGGGGCCCGGCTGGGGTCACAGAGGACCCGGGTGGAATACAGGGAAATTGTCTGCAACTGCTGAGAATAGGAGCCCCGCTCGACAGCAGGGGCCCGGGATAATTCTGAGGGGCCCGGTCGTAGACTCAAACGTTTCAAGTGGAATCCTTTGGAAGGACTAAGGGGCCCGGAAGTATGTGAGGGGGCCTGGACAGCCACAAGGATCCGCCCCTGTACATGAGTGGAGATTAGGGCGTTGGGGGGGGTAGAACCTCCTCAAGTTTTGACCCTCTCAAAAGATTTGTTTTGTCATATTAGTGTAAATCCATCCAGGACCTTTGCATTGGAGAGGTCTTCAGTCACGCGTTCATGTACAAGGTATAACAGCTAATCCAACGGAGCCACAGCGGCTAATCAAACGGAGCAACAGCGGCTAATCAAACGGAACCACAGCGGCTAATCAAACAGAGCCACAGCGGCTGATCAAACGGAGCCAAAGCAGCTAATCAAACGGAGTCATAGTGGCTAATCAAACGGAGCCACAGCGGTAAATCCAACGGAGCCACAGCGTCTAATCAAACGGAGCCACAGCGGCTAATCAAACGGAGCCACAGTGGCTAATCAAACGGAGCCAAAGCGGCTAATCAAACGGAGCCACAGCGGCTAATCAAACGGAGCCACAGTCAGCTCCTCATTGCCGCTCATTCCCTCTGCCTTGAACGCTTCTTCACAGGAAATGTTTGGATTAGTTCCTAAATTAGGGCTCAATGAAAAGTTAAGACTGCATAAATCCTTCCTGCACAACAGGCTTAGCGATTGCCAATCGTAAGCTCAGGAGGTACATACACGGATAGTATGCGGGAATCTGAACGCAAGGGCGCCGCTACTCATTTTCTGAGATGGGGGAGGGACAGATTCCACATTGACCAGAACGGAGGGAGGAGGCGATACCAAAACGCAATGCTTTTATCACATGAACTCGCAGTGCGAACAGATGAGAAGATTTTGAAAAACATGCTTAAAAGAAATATCAAATGTAAAGGGAATCACGCAATCAATCTTCACGTATACTACCTGAACACACCAAAACAAAAACCTTGTAATGTGCAACAATCCCGCGAAGACTAAGTGGTTGATGCGTACTGATGTAGTTTACCAATTTCAATGCCCCGACGAAGGTTGCAGACTTCGTGAGGTAAACTACATCGGATACACATCAACCACTTTATCTCGTCGCCTCACCATACACCTTCAGGAGGTAGCCCCTAAAGATCCCCTACAACAAGAACACAACACAACACTCACAGGAAAAATGTTTACTGATAACACACATATAATACACTCCAGCACTGACCACAACAAGATAGAAATCCTTGAAGCAATATACATCAGCAAGTGTCTGCAAAAATGTCATGATATATCTCGGCATAAGAGGTCCGTCAACTGCTTTGAGCTCATTACTACACGATTTATTTTTCAAACAACTAGATTTAGGAAAACGTGAGCCGCTCTGTCTCCTATCTTGATAATGAATGTCAAATACATTCGAAAGCCTGAACTTATATTTGTAATATTTTAATGAACTTTACTGATTTGACCAAAGGCATTCCAACTGCAAGCAAACAAACCATCAATAGTATAATCAAACGACAAAAGAAGCAATCCTAGTGCGAATCGGCAATGTTATTCAATAGTCGCTGCATCGAAGAAGACGTATTGTCCACTTCTGAAATATATATATATATATATATATATATATGTATATATTATTCAATAGTCGCTGCATTATATATTATATATATATGTATTATATATATATATATTATATATATATATATCTTATTCAATAGTCGCTGCATTATATATATATTTTATATATATATATATATAGATATATATATATATATATATATATATATATATATATATATATATATATATTTAAGAAGTGGACAATATGTCTTCTTCGATGCAGCGACTATCGAATAGCATTGCCGATTCGCACTAGGATTGCTTCTTTTGTGGTTTGATTATACTATTGATGCTTGCAGTTGGAATGCCTTTGGTCAAATCAGTAGTTCATTAAAAATATTACAAATATAAGTTCAGGCTTTCGAATGTATTTGACATTCATTATCAAGATAGGAGACAGAGCGGCTCACGTTTTCCTAATTCTAGTTGTTTGAAAAATAAATCGTGTAGTAATGAGCTCAAATCAGTTGACGGACCTCCTATGCCGAGATATATCATGACATTTTTGCAGACTACTTGCTATAAAACTTATCCCATGAGTACAAGACTACCATTCTTCCATCACCTTGTCACAGTTTTATCGCCACACTACATTGACACATTGTTAATCACAAATCATTGCAATATAATAAGGGAAACATTCACATTGTCATCATACGATATGTCGTACAGTACATAGATCACACATATTCGGTATTATTCATTCCATTATTTATCCCATCCCCCACAGTGATAACTTGGCGTGTCTAACGTTTTTTTGTGTGTTGATGTGCCGTGCGAGTTGGCTGATGTATGTACGCTATGTATGTATGTTGGCTGATGTATGTATGTATGTATGTGGCTGATGATGTATGTATATATATATATATAAAATATATAACATACATACATACATACATACTTACACACATACATACATACATACATACATACATACATACATACTTACTTACATACATACATTACATCTATTTCCAGGCCAGACTAGGTAGTGACTAGCATCGGCAAGAGTGTGGATTTTCCCCCATGGGCACGCATCCCCCTCATGCAAAATCGAAGCAGTAATAACATATATTTTCATTGCCACGCTTTTCATTTGGGGGACTTGAAATTTGTTTCATGTAAGTTAAAGGTAATGAACCACTCTCCCAAATTCTAAAAAGGACTAATTATGGAGAAATTAGGTCTAGAATTCAGGAAACCACATTTTGTTTCACCTTCAATCACTCAAAACAAGAATATCACCTCTTTCCTTCCTTCCCTGGAATGACATAGGCATCTCGCATAACTAAACTCAGCTAAGTAGGCTGCTTGAAGCATATGACGTTGCAAACGCCATTTGTTAACATCGATCACGTGATATGCGCTGCCAGATGGAAAGGAATTCCTTCATTTATTTGACTTACACGGCATCTCCACTATTCATGTGGCTATTCTGAAGCCGGTCGTAATGAAGATGAGGGACATAAATGACAACTTAAGCAAAAACATACTGTAGGATAAGGATAAGGATAGGATGGTTGCTGGGGAAGGACAAGGATTACCCACGGGGAGGGTCGCCACAGGCGCCGCGCTCAACCCATGGGGTGAGGTAGTGGGACTTGATGAAGGGATCCGGTGAAAAAAACATGGAAAACAACAAACAAGGCGTGACGATGACGGTGATTATGTATATATGATTATGTATATATTCATGGTTTGAATTACCGACTAAGTCCCATTATTTTAAACTCAAATGTGCAGAAATTTAAAACAGAAAGCTTTGGGTGAAGTGAAATATTCCAGGAATGGTTTCCGACCACGCTCTACATAATTGCTATCTCAGTTCAAGCCCCATTATACAAGTGAACACTCCCTTTAATAGGCCTGTGAGAAGGCCAAAATACACTTAACATTACCCCGTCACAAATCAAAATGGTGGTTATTGACCAAACCAAAAATTTGAGCATCCTAAAAATTTCCAAAACTCCATACTCCTGACCATGAGTCTTCAGACCGAAAGGCAAAAGCCAAGACTGAGATTCGTAGCCATTCACTATTTGCTAGTCCATCGACCTCCAGCTTAAGCAGGCAAATCTCCCGCTGGCTTTAAACCTCAGCAGCGCACGTATCTCCCGTTACCTGGGACATTCAAGACACATATGTGCGCTGAATCATTTTTCTTGTAGACCACCGTACCCGCGCATACATAATCTTCCAATGACGGTGTCACTAGCGGTTTACACGTTGTTTGATCACCTGCAACCTGCCGGAACTGCTGTTCCATACATAATTATAGCCCTCGACGTCTTGGAATGGGAAGATCCCCTGTAAGACACAGCATACATACAAGCTGCGATAGCGCCCGTCATGTCCCCGCCGCCTGACGAACCCCAGCGGTCTATTACTCCACAATCGGTCCACATTACTATTCCGACGGCGCATGACGTCTTGACTTTGCATATGTCTGGCTTTGCAGCTGCATTCGCTACTTTAATCTGGTACCGTGGTCATGCTCTGCCTATTTATATGTTCGCGTGTGCCAATGCGCACAGGTTACTGATCGGTTTTCTTCACGGCAATGCTCGTGACCCTCCCCAGCGAATCTAGCTGTATCGGGTCGAGGATGGTGCCGGGGGTACCCGTAAATGCATCAATGGCTTGTCTCTTGGGTTTGGCCCCTGATAAATGCTCTACCAGACATGCGGTACGAATGCCGCTACATTTGGCCTCAAATTGTCATCGACACCGGTGTCGCATATGTATATAGGGTAAGGGCGGGTAAGAGTACGAAGGAGATAAGAGAACGCAGCAGCTGTTTTTGGTTAATAAGCAGCCACTGAGATGGTGGATGCCCTGGTATAAAAAAGCAAGGTCAGTGCCTTGCTTGCTAAAAAAGATTCAACGTGCTCCTGTTCTTTCCGCGGGAGTACAGAGCAAAATAAGTTTTTGGGCACCCTTGATGTAATATTTCTTAACTAGGTAAACTTGTAGACCATGGTTCTATTATCAATAGCATTGATTACGGTCAGTCATCAGTAAGAAAGCTAAGCTAGGACTGTGCTGCAGGACTGGAGCTCACGCTAAAACACCTGTCAGCCAGCCTGCCTTTCTTCCCAAGAGAGCATACCCGGGAAGAGTACTCAGTAGACCATTGTGCAACAGTACGCATGCACAAGAGATAGGAAAATGTTTTTTTTCGCTCGGGACAGCGTCCGTAATTCATATTTGGGAAAAATACAGCAACATAGTTTGTGTATATTTAGAACGATATAAAATCCTACAACCACCTAGTTTTGCAAATGCACAGCGGCACATCGATGCGAACTCCAGCCTCCTCTTTTGCGTACTCTTACCGACCCACTCCCGCAGAAGTACGCACGCGACATTGTATTTTGATGGACTCGTGTTGAGTTCCTTTCAGAGATATCAAGTTGAAACATGAACCACACATAGACAATTCTTCAGGCTTACCAATTATATAAAAAAATTTGCTGTTAGACATATGGGAGAAAAGTGGCAGCCTTCAGAAAGTTAAGTGCGTGCTCTTGCACGGACTTTCCCTACTGTCTGGTACAGATATAACAGCATACTATCCATTATACGGCCTCGTCACTTACACATCCGTCATAGCACACATACGAATTCGATGGCGCACACGCGTCGTAGAAGGGGGGGCCAGAGGTTTGGCCTCCGACCGCCACTTTTCATCTGAAAATCTACTTCAGACACATATAAAAATTGAACGGTTTGCGCCCAGTTACAGCAGAACATAATAATTAACCCAATTTTGCAGTTGTTTTTGTTGGTGCCCGATGTGATTGTTTCGTATTAGCGACAGTTTGAGTGATTGACTGCCCCCCTTACTTTTGCCGGTGGCGAGGCTTATACGATACAGTTAACATGGTCAGAAGCTGGAGCCCTTTTTGTCACATCACACCCGTCCAGCAGCCCCGTCCCTGGTGACGGGCCGAGCACCAGCCAATGAACTTGCTTGTTCCTAACCTGGACGGAACAGAGACTCGGGTATTGCCCAACCACATGTGTCTCTGTTAAGCACTACCAACTTTTGAGGATGATTGGCGCAGCAGTGTGGACAAATTTCACGGCGGGTGGGTTAGGATATCCTGTAGGTGGGGAATAAACCAAATCAAATTGTCCCAGTAATATTGTATAAATTCAAGGTTTGAGACTCAAGAGATAAAAGATCGGTTGGAAAACAACATCAAAACCAGCTCAGTGAGCATAGCAACAAGCAAAGAGGCAGTGCAGACGGTACAGAAGCCGACAAAAATGGTGGTGGGACACAGCGTCCGACGCCTCCAGTACAGGCTTGGTTCCAGCATGACCACGGCCCTGCGGTATCGTAGACGGGAGAACGGGACTTACGTGACAGATAATCTGAACCAACACGTGTCGTGCAGCGCTGTTTACTCAGCAATCTCGCGAACAATGGAATCAAAGACACTAATCTAGATTTGTGGGACATCCGTCTTAATGGGCACTAGTCTGATTTGGTCGAGTCCAAACAAAAACAGAGTTCACTTTCTCCCCTGCTCAAGAGTGAGGTTTTGAGGTTAATCGCTGATGGCACAACGGTTCGTCATCGAGGTTGCTAGCTGAGACGCAACAAAAGGCACAACATGCTGGCACCGTAATATAAATGCTCCCTTAAAACTGTTTATATTCGTTGTTACCCAGGTAACGCAATGAGGACCATTTATAGACAACCCTAAGTTATACGAACCAGCATTACCTAGGGCCACTAATCTGTAAAGCGGGGCATTTGGAGCAGCTCAATCCAGAAGCCATACCTTGGTCACCCAGAAGAACATTTCTCGTGGTTTCGTTGTAGGCAGCTCCTAGGGTATTTAGATTTGTCTATAGCATTGTATACAAAAATGAGACGGTTATATTGATTTCAAATTTTTAAGAATTAGTTTCGGCACCTCAAAGGCTTTCTTATAGCCTCCCTCTCAGTGGCGGATCCAGGGGGAAAGGCATTTGCCCCCCCAAACGGAAAAGCTCGGGGCAAAACTATGTTTTGCCCCCCCCCAGCGATCGACCTCATTTTCCCCCGACTCCTTTTTAGTTTAAAAGCAAGATTTTGGTGCTTCAACTCTCAACTTCAAATAGAACCAGGCGGAAAAATGGGGCCTTGGATATAAGTATCCTGAGCCCATATTTTTCACCCTGTGACGTTTTTTGTGTTTCGCCTCAAATACCCAAAATTCTACCGGTAAGTCATATTGTAGCTCGATTGTGCACTGCGTGACGTTTTTTCGACTTTGCCCCTCCCAAAGCGACCGGCTAGATCCGCCACTGCTGCCTCTCTGACAGTCCCCTCATATTGCTCATTCTTGGCCGGTTCATGCCGCCATTCGGTGAGCCGCTGCGTTGCGTTAGCACCGCAGCGGCTTGGTTGCAGCCACAACCTGAGTTATTATATGTCATCTGGAGCACAGGGCTGCAAGTGGACACACGATATTTTTACTTGCCCGTATTCTGGGAAGTCGTTCAATTATAATTGTATGCGATGACAATGCTGGCCAAGTTTTAGCACCATCTTCTTGTATTTGTTAAATCGAACAGTTCTTTTATATGCAGCATGCTGAAGGAATGGATTATAACATATTTTTCAAAAGAAATTTTGCAATATTTGATGCCAAAAGCCATTGAAAAGGGCTAACACAAACGCGTTATTGCCATGCTTTGACCCGTTTATGCTTTTATGGTCGATTTTCAGTAGTGAAAATGTACGCAGTTTTCGCCGCTGATCTCTGGTCTACGGGTGGCGCGCCTGAGCGCTTACTTCTATCAATTCAATAAGAACTTCCAGAGCACGGTTTGTGTTTTCAATGCCTATTTCCAGCGCAGTGAATAATTATCTATCAGCATATGAGTTAAAAAAATGATTAAGAACAGTTGTATTTTCCCAATATTGGCCACGGATGGAGGTATTTAGGGCCTATGTGCGTCGGCGCGGGCATCTGCTGCTGAGTACGGAGGCCGGCCCGACAAAAACCGATCGAGGGAGGGGACCTCTGCGATGGAAGATAATTCAAAAACCGTTCAACCGCCACCGTGGCAGAGTTGGTTAAGGCACCTCGGAGAATTGGAAGGTCCCTAGGTCCAAGCTGACCCGTTAAGCGTTTTCCTCCACCGTTACCTACCCAGGCCCGCCCTGACTCTGGACTTACGCCGACCTTCCAACGCCCTTGCGATTGGGAGCAAGGGCCTGATTGGCCTTTAAAATGATCTACCGGTGCAGTTGCACAGCCCGAGGGCACGGTCTCGCCACTTGTCACTGCAGCTGCCCTCTGTTCCACCTGGCCCCGAAAGATCAGAGGACTCGCTGACTGGTACGGTGGGGCGTGTGACAGGGAGAGGGCGCACATGACTGTCCCCGCAAGGCTGCCGATAAGTGGAAACCATGGGTGAAGATCCGGGGGGTTGGAGGTAGGAACCCCCTCCCGGATTTTGAGTATCCCATAGACTTTGTATAGGGTTTGTATTGCAGTGCCAGCGTTAGATCATCCAGGACCCCCCCTGGGTCGAAAAGGGATCTCCAGCTTTGGTGGAAACCTCTGCCGGGTACAAAGCGTGGGTGGGTGGTGTGTGTGTGTGTGTGTGTGTGTGTGTGTGTGTGTGTGTGTGTGGGTGTGTGTGTGTGTGTGTGTGTGTGTGTGTGTGTGTGTGTGTGTGTGTGTGTGTGTGTGTGTGTGTGTGTGTGTGTGTGTGCGTGCGTGCGTGCGTGCGTGCGTGCGTGCGTGCGTGCGTGCGTGCGTGAGTGCGTGCGTGCGTGCGTGCGTGCGTGCGTGCGTGTGTGTGTGTGTGGTGCAAGCCTGTAACGATGTTCGCCCGTGGCTCACGTGGAGCTCTACTTAATATATTATTATGGGGCTATTCCCGCGTCCAGCACTCGTAAAGACAGAGGTAACCCTGCTAGGTTTACTACTGAGATACGTCGTAACAGTCCAAATAGCTAGGAAAAAAACACGAAAATCTAGCTTCATTTGCAGCCACAGCGTGCGTAAAGGAATCATGTAACTCTCTTTTTCCAGTAAATTTGGCTCTTTTCGGAAAAAACGGAATTCCCGTCTCCATCTCATCCAGTGGATGGGAAGAATCAGCACGCCTAAAGACTCCCCCAGCGTCATCTATTTCAGTTAGTGTCAGTCTCGCGCGCCCCCTGAGAGCTGACACAGAACTGTACCGGCCAATACCCAGTCGGTTGCAGACAAAAGTACGCCAGAAAGGAGTATGTATGACTAAAGTACATATGCAAAAGTACGTATGGCTAAAGAACATCTCACTAAAGAGCGTGGGGTAAAATTTTGGTGGTATGAAAGTACGTATGGAAACTGTTCGCACGGTATGAGTGCGTTAATATGTCCACTGGCGGCGAAACTGGGGGGGCATCGGTACACTCCTCCCCCTTAAATCAGACATTTTAACACTAACCCTATGGCGTTGACTAGAAAGAATTGGGTTGAAAACCCCATGGTGCCCCCTTAAATTCGGAATAGTAGAGGACTCCCTCATCGAGGCCTCTTGAGAATTCGTGCCCGGGGCTTATGATTTCACTCGGAGAGAGCGGCTCAGGCGGCAGCGCCCTGGTACACGTGCTTCGGTCACGCAGCGTCACCCAGGGGGCCAAGGGGGAGCGAGGGGAATACTAGCCCCCAATCGACCCTCGACGCCCCCCCTTGAAATATCGCTTTCCATCCCCCAGGATGCGAGTATGAGCGCGCCCACGATAAGTTTTTGTGCCCACCCGAGAGGTTTTGCCGTCCAAAGGTGCACAGTGGCAGATACAATCAATCCTCCCAGTAGCAGAGCCGGTGACCTCGCCAAAATACCTTAGCGGGCATGCCAATACCGGCGATACACGGAAAACGTAGGTCGCACAAAATGCAGTCCCACCACGCAGCATGCAAAGCATGCCTTTTCTACCCTTAATATGGTCCACAGCTGGACGCGCATCACACACACACACACACACACACACACACAGCTGCTCCAAAGAAGGGAACAGCAGGGAGTGCATTCTCGGCCCACAATTCTGCTACTGCAGGTGGCGCATATGTTCAGGGGTGTAGCCAAGGGGGCGGCGGCAGGGACAGCCCTCCCTCCCTGAGGGCCTGAAGGGCCCCTGAGGACACGGGCCGCGCGAAGCGCGGCTCGACCGCACTATGCTCTGTGGCCAAATTTGAAATTTCATACCAGACAAGGCCCTCTTAAGCCCTCTTCAGCACTCTATTCTGTAACAAGCAGGGCCCTTTTTACACATCAGGGCCTTTTGGCGCTGTCGCAGGGGCTCTTTTCGGGGCACCGCCCCTCCCTGAGCGAAATCCTGGCTACGCCCCTGCATATGTTGAAGATAAGGTTGCTACAGGTGATGCCACTTCCGCACACGGGCGGCAGCACGGGCCAGCTGGGTCACAACAATGTACAAGCAATGGTCCCTCCTGTTTCAAGAGCAGAATCCACACAGCAACAGCCATCCTTGAAGACTTTGATAGCTCTGACGCCTCGCAAGTTCACCAATGTGTTCACCACTTAGCTGAAATCGACCTGTCCGTAAAAAGTGCAGTCAATGGTTACCTGTGTTTGGAGACTGAGTCTCAACATCATAGCACCTAGGATTGGGCATGAGCAACTGCAAACCTATGTTGACATTTTCATTCAGGAGAAGTACTGAATAAAATGTCAAGCCCATTGGCCCAGATGGTAGGGGTGACGAAGGTTAATTAAATTCACCTATACACAGACTGCCATGCATTATGGTGCATATGCTGAGGTTTCTCTGCATGGGAGGCTTAAAAAAGCTCTTCCAGTCATAAATTTCCACACCATAGTTTTAATTCGTGATAATTAGATGGCTGAAAAATGACGTAATCATGCTTAACTACTGTAAAACCGCTCCAGCAGTTCATTACTCGGGACACCATACAGCTTTCTAAAAACAACCATACTTGATTTCAAAATGACAAAATGTCACAAGTGCAAAAGTGGCAGAGTCCAAAGTATATCAATAAGTTACGGGAGGTAAAATAGCCTACATCCCAGTCAAAACCAAGCCAGGGGCACTTCACGGGTGGTTCTTCGCCAGGTTCCTCACACCTAAGGTAAGTAAGAGTACTAACTGGACGCGCCCCGAACTGACGATTATTGTTATAAAAATGAAAAAATATGTGACAGGTTGTTATTTGAACGGTAGACTGGTCATGGTGTTAATAATGACCAAAACAGGAATTTATTGCGATCAGCATAAAAGACCATCGCAATGAATGACATTGAGGATAAACTACGCCAGAAGCAGAGCGACAGGACGAAGACCCCCGGAAACCGATACCACCAGAGCCACATTTACATCTCAACAAGTGGTGCGTCCGGTGGGAGCAGAGGGGCACCCTGTAGGGGGCTGAGCTGACAAACGGTACCTCAGTTCAGCAAAGCCCCCGCCAGTGACGGTCCAATCTCGAACCCAACGATGCTCCGTGCTCGAAAGTCGACAGCCAGCGCTCGGTCCTACACTCGTCCACAGCAGGCACAACCTATGCAGTCTGCTCAGTCGTTCATTCAGTTCGCCGATCCAATCCCATCCCTGCTGAGACAGAACAATCACTGCGCCAGGGCGCCAGCATTTGGGTCAAGTCGAATTCGGCGTCACCAAGCCGCCAGCAGTGCCACCTGTATAACCGCCACCTAGCGGACGGCGGCACATGCCAGCGCTCCCTGTAAACCGCCACCCAGCGAACAGCACACCCCAGCGCCACCTGTAAAACCGCTACCAACCGGACAACGGCGCATCCAGCGCCACCTGTAAAACCACCACCAACCGGACAACGGCAGACCCCAGCGCCACCTGTAAAACCGCCACCCAGCGGACAGTACACCCCAGCGCCACCTGTAAACCGCCACCCAGCGGACAACAGCGCATCCAGCGCTGACAGCATGCGAGCAGTAACATATTCATGCCCTCATGACGGTAATGATTTAATCATTATCACAATATTTTACCACGCACATTCAGGTGACGAATGTCTCCATCCTACAGGAGTAGAATTTCCGCAGTCAATGGATACGGTCACATGAACGATTATTTTTCCGAAGCTGACGTATTCAGTGAGAAGACATCCGAATATGACAGGGAAGAATGATATAAAAAATAATCAATGTAATCAGAGAGCTAATGGTGTTTACCACTTAACTCCCCACAAACAGGGTCCGACCATCAGCGGAGGGAAACTTCCGCTTGAACAAGAACTGAGCGCTTAGCCGCTGCGATTCATGCTCTAGCAGAACTGGAAACCCACGAAAGAACAGCACATGTGAATGTTGACATCCGCAACAGAGCTCCCAGCAAATAAAGCAAATTCATGAGTTGTACATCGTACGAAGAATGTCCCGGCAGTGTTACTTATAAGGTATACCTTGCAGCATGTGCAAGGCATACTATAGCATCAATGAAGGTGAAATGCTTGCCAAAGTTTGACACCTAGTTGAGTAATATCATTAAGGCCACCCTCAAGAAGCTTTCAATACATGGTCAGCAGGTCAAAAGTCACTAACACTTAAAACCCCGGGAATGTTGGCTTGAAAGATGATGACAAATGACTCACCCAAGTATATAATGTGTTTGTGTAAGAACCTAAGCTCCTCCACAATTTGAGCTCCCCAAACTGGCCTAACACAAAATTGCACAGTCCAAATAAAGTGGATACGTCTTAGAGAGCAATATTCAAATACTAATGACTTGACAATATAGTCTCCAATATCCTACTTGTTTCCATGAAGTGTCTGCCATGCAAAGCACATGCCTATGTTGCATGATCAAAAGCAATGCCGGCTAAAATCTGAAACTTTAAGTAATATGAGGTAAAGTGCATTTATGATTTCACCATAATAACTTATTATATGGGGGTGAAAATAACATTGCACATTAGTTAGTTAGCAGCAGAAATATACACATTTGTTTATTTTTTCATTCTCAGAGATACCCGCGTTGTCATGGCGATTGCATCTCTGTTTACACTTCTCTCGGTGACACTGATCATGGTATAGCATTGATTGTGCTAATTATGGATTACAGACTTTTAATATTATGAAACAAAAAATCATTACTAGTGATGGATTCACAGAGCAACACATATTTAAGCATACATACACACACAAACACATTTACACACATACATAGAATAACACATATTTGAAGTGAATAGCAAGTAACACATATTGGTGTGAATTTTAGGTGGCTGGTGGTGCAAATTTGTTCTAAAATTTTAGATGGCTGGTGCAACTTGTCTGGCCTACTGCCATACTTGGCAAACTGGGAGTAAAAGAGGTAACCATTAACAAGTAAAGTAAAATCTATCATGATCTTTTATTTTTGTTGAAATATTCAAGATATTGCATCCTTCACACAAGACAATTAAGCAAATTATAACATATTTAAAACTGATGCTACCAATTTCACATCTAGCATGTGGGTTTAAAATATGTCAAAGCAGGACAAATTTTTTTGAGCTGCACTTGTGGCTGAACTTGAGCATGACATCACTTTCCTTAGTTTACCTCATTGCATGCAAACATACCAGGGAGAACAGGCTGGTAGGAACTGATTTTGATATTATCACAGTAGGCAAATGACATCTGAAACCAGGAGGACCACATCGGTATTATGGTAGTAGGCAGATCACATCTCGCCGTTCAAAGGATCACATCAGAAGGTCCACTGATCAAAGGGTCTAATGTTCATAGGCTCTACACTTTGAAAGTTAGACCTTTTGAATAAGAAGTCCAATGTTCAAAAGGTCCAAAAAGGCATGCTCAGATGCATGGGAGTGGGGTGCATGATGCTGCAGAGGCGTGCTAAGACACAGCATAATAGGAGGAAATGAGGGTTAGGTTAGGTTAGGTTAGGTTAGGTTAGGTTAGGTTAGGCTAGGCTAGGCTAGGTTAGAGGTTAGGTTAGGTTAGGTTAGGTTAGGTTAGGTTAGGTTAGGTTAGGTTGTTTTAGAAATATCCCCACATTCTGCAAGAAGATCCCAAGAGGTGAAACAGACAGGAGGGCCAGTGTGCAAAGTATGGCATTTTCGACGAGATCTCGTCGGTGCGAGTGCCCTTGGAAACAGGAGCGAGTGGTGCGAATTTTATCAACCTGGTGCGAATTTAAGAGACTGGTGCGAGAAAGCTGACACTGAAAACCAAACAAATAATGGGTAAATGGCCATAAAGACACAGGAGGGGGCCTTATAAAAAATCCTCAACTAACTAACTAATAAGAGAGGTAGCATTTCAGCATGTGGGTAGGGATGAGTGCGTTTTCTCCCTGGTATATGGCAGATTGGTGCGAATTTTTAGTGTCTGGCGGTGCGAGAATTTTAGATGGCTGGTGCGACTCTTCTGGCCTGCTGCCATACTTTGCAGACTGGCAGGAGGGAGGGTTAGAGGAGTAGCATAAAGTGTTACTCAGACCAGAGGCACACTCAGATTTTGGAAAGAGGGGTGATATCCCCAGACTAGAAAATAGGGACCAAGGACATACACACCTGACCTGACCTGACCTGACCTGACCTGACCTAACCTAACCTAACCTAACCTAACCTAAGCTAAGCTAAGCTAAGCTAAGCTAAGCTTAGCTTAAGCTAAGCTAAGCTAAGCTATCCTATCCTATCCTAACCTAACCTAACCTAACCTAACCTAACCTAACCTAACCTAACCTAACCTAACCTAACCTAACCTAACCTAACCTAACCTAACCTAACCTAACCTAACCTAACCTAACCTAACCTAACCTAACCTAACCTAACCTAACCTAACCTAACCTAACCTAACCTAACCTTACCTAACCCAACCCTCATTTCCTCCTATTATCATGTGCCTTGGCATGCCTCTGCGGCACCATGCACCCCACTCTCATGCATCTGAGCACGCCTCTTTGTTGGACCTTTTGAACGTTGGATTTCTTATTCAAAAGGTCTAACTTTAAAAGGGTAGAAGCTATAAACATTAGCCCCTTTGAACTTTGGACATTCTGATGTGATCCTTTTGAACCGTGAGATGTGATCTGCCTACTACCATAATACCGACCACATCCATGGGAACCTCCAGATTGAGAATTTTGCCTTTTTCTCTCCAAAGTTCTGGGACAAATGAAACATGGATTAGGTATGGATTATGAATTATGATCTGGTTTCCTGACATGCTCTAACATGGCCCAGCCAGCAGAGTAAGGCAGCAGGCCAGACGAGTCGCACCAGCCATCTAAAATTCTCACACTACCAGGCTCCAAAAATTCCTATCAATATACCAGAGAGAAAAACACACCCATTCCTACCCACACAATGCAATGCTACCTCTGTTATTAGTTAAGGACATTTTCTCAAGCCCCCTCTATCTTAATAACCATTTAGCCATTATTTGTTTGGTTTAATTTTCACCTTCCTCACGCCAGTCTCGCAAATTAGCACCAGGTTGATAAAATTTGCACCACTCGCTCCTGTCTCCAACAGCACTGGCACTGACGAGATCTCGTCAAAAATGTCATACTTTGCAAACTGGAACATGGCTGTCAGTTCAAATCCCATAATAAGGATGCCATATTCCCCCTTAAGTCTCAATACAAAATAGGTACAAAAATTCCCGCACACAAAAATTAGCTTCAGTAACGACCTTATTTGTTCTCCCAGAAATGTATTCTCAACTGGTCAGCCTAGACAAGAGGTAAAATAACTGCCCTGCACATAATTCAACTGAGCCAGTTACTTACCACCGACGACAAAGTCACCACCGCCACTGCAACAAGGTATCTTGACTTCACTGCAACGACTGTAACCACCCAACGTTTACAGCCTTGCATGCAACGGGAGACCTTCGAGCCCTGCTTTGCGCTTGCAACAATAGCGTGACCACCACCACCACCACCCCCACAGAGTAAAAGAGGGGGAGGAAAATTCAAACAGCAGCGGCCTATCTTATTACTTATTTTATGAGCTAATGTTCCAGGGTATACCCCTACTACTGCCACGACCACCAATATTTATACATCAATATCTTTCACCACAACCAACACACATGCCTAATAGACGACGACGACAACACAACAACATACACGTGCGCGCCTCATTAACTACTCTTTGTGGCAGCCCCGCTCGAAGTAATTTGGCAGCAGGGCCAGGGGGATTCTAGGGCCTCGGGAGCAGGGGCGTGCAGAACCCTTTGTCTCATTAACATCGCGTCTAAGATTGGTCATTTTAAAAGCTCTCTAAACAGGGGCAGATCCAAGGGGGCGATGGGGGATCGCCCCCCTTAGGTCGACCTTAAGTACTAGAAAGAAACGCCTCCCGCCGCAGCCGATATTTCGTCCCCCTGTAGGGGGGCTTGCGGCGGCTGCAGCTGTACCCCGGCCCCGCAAGTTGCCATCCAAATGCCACCCGAAGGCACCCGAAGGAAGGTCTAGGGGCCATGTACCCGGGGGTCCCGAATTAATCTCGGAGGCCCCCAGAGTTGACATCGGGCCCCAAAATAGTTGTTCTAGGAGTTCAAAAGTAGTTGGCTCCATCGGCCCCCAGAGTTGTTCTCGGGCCCCTGCCTCGGAGGTCCCACGAGCCCCAAGACCGGGCCCCTAACAATCGTCTCGGGGGCCCACTGCTACCCAAGCCGGGCCCCTATTCTCAGCAATTGTAGGTCCTCGGTATTTTACCCGGGCCCCCTTTGGCTACAGCTGGGGCCTCTGTGCTTCACCCGGGCTTCCTGTCGCCATCCGGGGCACACTGACAGTTCCGGGCACTGGAACCGCTGAGGCTGCGATCAGACCCGAGCCCCTGTTCTCAGCAGTTGCAGATAATTTCCTGTGTTCCACCCGAGCCCTGCGGTTCGCCGGAGCCTCTTGTGGCTATCCAGGTACCCTAACATGCTTTCGGGCCCATTGCAGTCCTCTTGGAACCTCTACGTCTGCGACCGGGCTCACTGTTGGCTACTCCGGGCCCATTTCCCAGCCGTTCCAGAGAATTCTCCTGTAATCCACACAGGCCATTTATAACCCCAGCCGGGCCCTTGCGGATCACCTGGACCTCCTGTGGCTATCCGGGCCCTCTGAAATACTTCCAGGGCCCTTGTGGTTCACTTGGGACCTTTGTGTCCGCGATCGAGCCCCTCAAGATAATCTCAGACATATTATGGCCGAAGCTATTCCCCTACTTCTAGCATTCATACCCCCCCTCCGCAGTCTACCTGGGCCTCCTGTGGCTACAGTCGGCCCCCTTCCTTGCTTGCGGGACCTCCTTCCTTAGGTCTCGGCCCTCTGTGGCTTCTACATCCATCCTGAGCCGCCTTGGCTTTAACGGGGGGGGTACCCGCCCCTCTTAAGATCTCAAGAACCACGCTAGATAGAAAAAAACAAAAAACAGCGTTGGGTAGCCCATCCCACTTCTCTATCCAAGATATTTGACACATTTTTTGTCAGGTCACATCTAAGGTCACTAGAGGCAGTGGTGTGGATTTCTATCTCTTTGGGGGTTCCCCTGCACCCCCAATGATTAACTAGGCACCCCCAATGATGATTTGGGTACCCTCAACCAAAATTTGCAGCAAAGTACTGACGAAGTACCAACAAATACATGTGCCTACAGCAGAGCTGGGACTACCGAATGAAATTCGGTATTTCGGTATTTCGGTACTACCGGCGGTAGATTTTATCTACCGCTACCGAATTTTCGGTACGAGCCTCTACCGGTACCGATACCGATACCAAATGGATCTACCGAATGACTTTTTTCGGTAGATTTGAATTTCCACAGCCACCCATCCGGGCCACACCCTGCACGCCATCGACTACATGAACGAGACGGCCTATAACACCATCAAGAACAGGTTGATCAGGGAGATGGTGGAAATTGTCAAGCCTAACAGTGTCCAGGAGGAAGCTGCTGATGCAAGCGACAAGCACTTCTGCTACGACGACCTGTATGGGGGGGCCTGGGGGCCCTGCTACCGACGCCACCGCCACCAGCCAGCACGCCCTGGAGGAAAGCATGAAGCATTCAGCCATCAAATGGGCGAGGACCAGGGAGCATGTGGTCAAGAGGGAGCACTTTCCCGAAGGCCACCGGGAGGCCTGGATCAAGCTGTTCATCCGGTACAGCACCACCCTCCCCAGCTCCGCGGCAGCAGAGAGGCTGTTCAGCACAGCGGGCAACATCCTCCGCCCCAAGAGGTCCTCCTTGACAGCCAGCAACTTCGAACAGCTGGTGCTGCTCAAGGGAAACAGTAGAATGTTCAAGGCCGCCCTGAAGGAGGACCTCAAGAAGGGCCCCGACACCGTCCAGGAGTAAGAAGAAGAAGAAGACGGCAAGATCAAGGCAGCTTTATTTGTGTTGCAAAAATTCTTGGCTGCTTTTTTAAATAGTTAATTGTAATAAGAACGTGCTATAATAATTTAATTAACAAAGCTTCACTGCTAACTTTTTCCAGATGCATAGTTATATAAGAGTGTTGCCGAAGAAAATTTATTAGTTTTTACGATTACAAGGTCTTTATAGGCTTTGAAACATTAAAGAAAATGGTTGCAAAAGGCTCTTAAATATTCAAATAAATGCTTTAGGGGCTCTAAAATGTAGTAAAGGCTTAAATATGTGTTTTATGGGCAATACAATGTATTAAAAGGCTTTTAAGGGTTTTTTATAAAGAAGGTTTTTTAATCTACCGAACCGAAATACCGAATACCGAATCATTCGGTAGATTTTTTAGAAATCTACCGAAATACCGAACCGAATGACCCGTTTTCATCTACCGAATACCGATACCGGCGGTAGAAAAAATCTACCGAATCCCAGCTCTGGCCTACAGTGTTATAATGAAATTCTGCATCTGACCTAAAACCTAATATTTTACCAAGCAACCGAAATCCTCAGGCATAATGGACAGTGGCGGATCTAGCCGGATAGGTTTGGGGGCAAGCCAAAGTCGATAAAAACGTCACGTGGTGAGATTATGCCACAACTGATAAACCTAAGAGTCGATTAGCCAAAAAAAAAACGTCGCAGGGTCAAACATGTCGCTACAAGTTGCTTGCTTTGCTATCCAAGGCCCAACGTTTAGGTACATTGAGGTTGACTGGTTCTGTTTGAAGTTGAGAGTTGAAGTATCAAAACCCTGCTTATAAACTAAAAAGGAGTCGGGGCAAAAAGAAGGTCGACAGCTTTGAGGGGTCAAAAACATGGTTTTTTCCCCAAGCTTTTTCGTTTGGGGAGGGGAATGCCTTTTTGCCCCTCCTGGATCCGCCACTGATAATGGACGATTAGCAATGTATGTACACACATACCTGCAATAGAACTTATTGCATACTTCATACTTAGCAGTGATGCAGTCCGTAAGATACAGCAAAGTAGAAGTTATTCACAATATCTGAATTATGTGAATATTTGTCACTACATAATTCGTTCACACATTGCAAAAAGTATTTGAAATCAACAAAAGGCGCAACATCATGGGAGCCTGTGTTCTGTGGTGCCAGGTAGGGGAAAGTGGGGGGTCATGGACACCGTGGGTAAGACGGACACCCCCTGTTTGGGACGAACTGACAGCGCCGCGACCGGCAAAAGCGTGTAATACGCTTCCTTTTAGCGCGCGTCGGTCGCAGAGCAACGTTGGGTCCGGTAAGCTATTTTCCCCATTTATCAATTTCGACCCCCATTGCGTTCTCAAATGGTAGCCCCGGTCCACCTCGTGACACACGACGCCACAATGCCTGCTGAGCAATGACTGCTGATAGAAGTGGGTCAGGTACCACGGATGCTGGGACCTGGTCCGGGAGGCCTAGAAAGAGGGGTGGGGCGCTCCCTGCAGTTTTCGACCAGACTTATGCCTATGTTAATGCGTGTGTTATAGCTTCCAAAAAAACTAGAATTTGACGGTACCCAGCTAACCTATAACATTTCATACTTGGTGCCTACTGCACGCAAATCCCTCAAAATGTGTCACATCACGGTATATCTACAGCAAAAATAAGCACGAAACAAGCTCATTAAGTTATCGAAAACTCGCACCATCGTTACGGTGTCCGAAACCCCCCCCACTTTCCCCTATTTTGAAACATTTGCAAAAATTTGTAAATATTTGTCTGCATCAATATTTTACTTACTGTCCAATATTGATAAGCATCGCCTCTTCTGTTGCGTTTTTGCTGGCTGATCATTGGTGGACGCAGGGGGGGAATTCCGGCCATGCCCCCCCAAGCGCTGGAGCGGGGGCCAAACTATCTTTTGCCCCCCAAACGCCAGAGAAATTTTTGAAAAAAGGTGTTTACACTAGGTCTGTACAGCAAACAAATATTCGCTCCCACCCCCTCCCCCGGGGGGCCATCATGTACTTGGAGAGGTAGCTTATATTAGCTTATACTAGGCGTATATATTAGTAGCTTATACTAGGTCTGTCGCGCACTGAAACAAAGGTGTTTACACTGGGTCTGTAGATAAAAAATTTACTCCCATCCCCCCAGGAGAGGCAGATATGGGTTTGCCCCCCCAAAACTCGGGTCTGCGTCCGCCCCTGTGGCTGATAGCATGTCATGACGTGACAATCTGAGGGCTTACTATACCTACATTTTGTTAACCCTCGCCCCACCGGGGGACCATCGATGCCCCCTTAGGTTTTTTCGGGATAGCAAAAAAAAGAACGACGAAAGGCAGGACCGCGGTTAAGGACTCTATCTCTCACCCCATCATTTTTACACCATCCCTGAAATTTTTTACCCCGGGTCACCCAAGGTCAGGTCACCAGGTGAGGTCAACCAAGGTCACCTCACTTCAACTTTTGAGCTCTATAGGAGCTACGTTTCTTTTTCGATCGATTTGAAACTTCCTACAGTTTATGGTCCAGCCAGGGTTCACAAGCTGTATATCCGGGATTTTTCGATTTCGTGACCTAAGGTCAGGGCATGAGGTGACTTCTCCCATTGAAAAAGCATGGGAAAAAGCTTTCTTATGATCTATAAGCCACAAAAACGATTGCAAATGCTCGGCTTGCTCAGAAAAATGTTTTGGGCACCCTTTTTAGGGATCCCAGGGATCATATTTTTCCTTTGACCTCTCCAAGGTCATCTAAGGTCACCAGGGGTTAAAAACAGTATTTTGGAAATAACTTTTGACCTAATTAAGCTAGAGCGATGAAACAAACACCATCGTGTATGTCTCATCACTAGCTTTCATTTGATATACGGAAAGCTCACTTTCTGACCTTTAATGACCTCAGGTTATATGAGGTCACGAGGGTACCTCTGGAGGTCAAACCACTGGCGGAAGGTCATTACGTTCCAAATAACGGAGAAAGGTCTGAAATTTTCCTATCCAATGTAGTTTACCAGACCTCAATAGCTCTAATGGCGTAAGAGTTATGCCCAGTTTTCTTAAGCATTGCATATTTGAGTGAAAATAGCCTATCGTGACCTAACTTGACCTCTGGAGGTCAAACCATTGATCTGAGCGCTTAAACATGCAAAGTAATTTCTTACTGAATTCACGCGAGCTTTCTAATGCACTTTGCAGATTTGCGCTAACCCCATATTTTCGGAGTTAGAGGGGGCATCCATAACCCCCCGGTGGGGCGAAGGTGGCGCTGGAACCCCGGTGGGGCGCGGGTTAAGATGCAATAGTGCTACCAAAAATTTAAAATGGGAAGCTGGTTGTAGGACTACCCATTGTACCACCCATCAAGAACAAATAAAAATCCAGGACGGCATCGCTCCCAATATAAAACACTGATTCTTTATCACCCCTATACTGATCCCACCTGCACCTGAACGTCAATTCCATGAATCAAACAACAAACTCACTTTGAAGCCCTTGGGCAAGATAAATCAGACATTACCAAAAATGTTTTAGCCTTCACACAAGTCATATCCTCTGTTCGGCTGATGCTTCAGAAGCGTTTTGCCCGATCGCTTTAACGATTGCTTTTATCCACCCGACCTAAGTAAAAAAAATGAAAGAGGGTGAGGAAAAGTAAGCACAACCACAAAAATGGCATTATAAAATTAGGTACAAGAAATATATATTTGAGATTGGTTCGCCGTGTGCCTCAAGAATTGTGAGGAATACATATAAATATCCTTGGTAAGCATGTTTTGATATTTTTAAGTGTAGTTATTTGGCTATTATTAATTCCCAGGGCTAAACGATATTACTTATGAGGCACTTAATAAGGACAAATGCAGCACCTCAGATGCGAATAAAACAAAACACAGTTCTGTGTGTGGTATGTGGGTCTGTGTTTCAAATAATAATGTGTTTGCGTCTACCACCTACACTCGTTTAGATCATGACGGCCCATAGAAAACATAAATTACAATTTATTGGAAACAGTTTTCGAAGCATAGGTGGAGAAATAACATTTGTGAAACAAACGAAAGAGGGGGACATCGCAGTTTGTCTCGTACGATAGGGTAAACTCTCTGGTGCTGACCATAAAATAGCTAGGAACCTCATTATCATTGTAATTATGGTTTTTAGATGTTGCAGTTACTTTGGCTATTGGCGCCCATACGGCTAGATGAGTCTTCACATAGGTCGGAAGCTATAACTGACTGGTGGATATATCATTCCTCCATTGTCAGAAGCCGGTGACGAACGAAGTGAGAAATTGTCTTTATGCTTGGTATATTTTGTTAAGAAATATTTTATGCTTTGGGAGTATATTTCCTATCCATATGCTCAGGACCTAGCCAGCTTTGAAATTATCAGCAGGGCTGGGGTATGAGTTTCTATCTCTGGATGTGGAGTGCTCAGTCACCTCGTATTTTTTCATATCAGACAGCGCAGCATATTTTCATTTACTTAAGGGGGTGTTTATATAGTGTTTCTAATACAATGGTTCTCTTAACACTGTCATAGTTGATATGTTTTTTTGACAGCCGGATTTTGGCGCCCCAACGGATTGGACAAAAACATTCCCTTGCCTGTAACTTTTGGGTTTCACCATAGAATTTTAGATGTCGTGGTTTGACGTCTGAAAGGTGAAATCAACTAAAACATCGACAATGTTTTGAACTCCAAATTAAGTTAAGTATCTTTTAACCATCCAACATGGAACAAATCAGCATGTGCTTCCCTCTTCTGGTGGGTATATTATCTGGTTTTACTTCGGCAGCACTCTCATCAGTAAACTCTATAACTCGTCCGATGGTTTTATGTGCTTACGTCTATAAAGGATGGTGAGACAGATTTGTAAACAGGTGCTTACACGGAGGGATTATTGTATTAAGTTCAAGTTTTAACAAAATTTACAATTTAACATGCCTACGTTTAACGTTGAAGCATTTAATGCACAGCAACTATGTGATGCTGTGGCGAAACTAATAATTGAACAATGCGTTGATAGTTAGGTTATGTTGTGAACTGTTTCTGACTATTTTGTAAACTGTTTTCCGTTGGGAGGTTTTCATGAAGTGGTTTTGTTTTTTCGTGTATTTAATGTGTATTTTAATGTATTTCAATGCTGTGATCAAGGCGGAATAGCCGAAACGTAAGCATGCTAAATTGTAACTTTTGTTAAAACTTAAACCTAATACAAAAATCCAATTGTAAGCACCCGTGTCTCCCTCCTCTCCTTCTCTCGGTCACCTTCGGGCCGGGTCCCATCCCTTTTCACTCAGCAGAAACCCATCTCGCGATACTCCTGACTTCAGCGAACTCGGCCGCCGACTAACCAGTGAACCCTGCCGCTGTCTCGCCTGTAGCAAAGAATATCGGATGGTGGCGCGGATGTAGGGCAAACTATGGCGAGTAATGCTTGAAAAAGATCGTGTTAATGCATCTCCTGGTTTATGGCTTTAGCTCCAACATTCTCAGGGACAAATGTCCGCTGAATTCCGCGCGATACAAGTGAACGCGCCTCCACCAATCAGCAGCCGCCATCCGCTGGATGCCGATTGCCCGCGGAGCACAGAGCTTAGAAAGGTCACGCCGCTGGGCACCGCTGGCGCCGAGTTCAAACATTGGTGGGGAGGGGTCACGTGGCGGATTATAAAACATACGCGTGTGGTGTTGAGAATGGTGCTCGTTCTGCCAGCTGTTAGACTGAGGAAGGAGGACAGATGTAGGAGACAATCTGTGCCTATGGGTGGATGCATGGGTAAGGTGTGTGTGCACTGTGCAGTGTGCAGTGCCGATTTCACTAAAATACATGCGTAGGAGTTCGGTAGGTGAATACGCTTGACGGTAAAATTGCAGGTACTGAGTAGTATTTTTGTCATCAGCATAAATGATGCAGCTGGCACCTTTATAACGTGATTTAAACTGAGATAGCCAAGTTGTAAAGCATGCCGGAAAACCCGGTACTCAAAATATCATTCGTTTTTTAACTCAAAATTTTTGTAGAAAAAGCTAAAACCTACCTGAAATGTACCCCACATTTACCTACCCTTAGCAGCAGGCCACAGTTGTCTGCTGTTGGTGTGACGACGTATGCTGACGTCATGGTGAGTATCAGCCAATCGAAGCCCTTGAAGCCTATTGAATATGGAAGTGGCTGCCAGATCATGACATCATCCACAGGCAGATATTTATTTTCCCTAGAGGAGCATTTTAAAAATAAAAAAATATTGAGCTGATTGTACATTTTTCAGAGATATCATGGACGCTTCCATGATTTTCGGCAAAAAGTTCCCCTAATTATACTTAATTCCAGAATTAGACCAAGGTGCCACATTCCCTTTAAGCTGATGCAAAGGTTATTTGAGCGGAGGGATAAATAGAGCTCTTGAGCTAACGGTCAGAGCTCTCTGACCATTCAAACAGGGGATTCCAAGGTAAATGACAGGATGTACGAGGCAATTAATCGAGTAGGTATGTTTATTTTAATGACATTAAAATCACTCTTCCTTTAGCATGGGCCACTCCTCTATCACATTCTTTCGATGCTGCCGCCACGCGGCCTACAGGCAGCCAGAAGTCACTGTGCACCGCCGTCTAGCTATGTTTGTCCTACTTTCTATTTTGAGGCACACAAATTAATTTGTATACTGAAAACAAAACGGCAAAATTATAATGTGTTCGAAACATATACCCAGCAGCCGTGTGGGCCTAAGACGATATCTGGGTGCTGGCTCAGTATCCAGCTCATCATATGGATGTTTCGTTTTTAAAACAAAACATACCCGGGTTTACCGTTCGTGTGCACAATCAGACACACACATTGGAGTGCGAGGCACATTGTATAAATACATTTTGACGGTGCTAGCTTTTCCATAACACAGCCGCGCTGTGTTTTTGGTTCATCTGAAACGCTGCACTGGCTGAAATCACATTTATTCCGTGTCATTCGCCATGTTTAAGCTATTATTTCCGGTTCCGGGAGGCCAGTGCCATTGCTGAAGTGGGTGCGCTGGAGGAGACATCGCGGAGGGCAAGGGAGTAGTTTTTTGGTAGAATACTGTGATTTTTGGGCAGAATTGAGTGCCAAAAGGTAATTGGTTGTTTCTTAGCCAGTAGTTTTCCTTTAATTGTTCAAGATGAAGACATTGCTATCTATCTACCTATACATAGGTAACGCAGGTGCATTCCTGAGTTCTGGCGGGGAGAAAGGTGGCACGAAGTTGTCTTGAAGAGACTTTTGGGCACTTTTTCTACTGCAAAAAAATGTAGATGTTATACTTGAAGCTTAATTTGCACCGTCATATGGTGGCTCTGTCATGTGGCTCTGACACCAATGACCATAGGCAGATCCAGGGGTGGGGGCAAAGGGGAGCAAGTGTCCTCCCCGATCGACCCTCGACGCCCCCTTAGGTGGTCGCAGCGACCCTCTGAAAGGTGCCCCCTGAAATGACGCTTCCCAGCTCCGCCCCCTCCCAAGGATGAAAAAATCAGCAACCCGCGATAGGATTTAGCGCCCACCTTATATGTTGTGAACTGACCAAAATATGTGCCCCCTTGGCCCGGATGGCGCACCCTCCTATCAGTGATCCTGGATCCGACAATGCCAATAACTTTTAAACATTGGGAAGTGCCTGTCAAGGCAGCCACCGGGGCATTCCTAGCACGGATGGATCCGGGTGTGGGAAGGCGTTTTCCCACAACCCCCCATCCAATTTTACGTTTTTTTATAAGTTTTGAAGTGCTGCGGCGAGGAGCATGATGATAAGTTGCTAAGATGTTCCCTGGCCTGTCCCCTCGAATCTGGAAATGTAAAAAAACACTGAAGATTATATATTCGGGCACAGCCCTTCATCAGAATCATGGAGTAAATATCAATACTTCTCAGTCCTAGTATAGCCAGACCTCGAATTGAGCTTCACACAAATGCCTTTTAGAATGAATCGTTAAAAATAAGATTGGATGTCGTGACAACAACGATATTGGTACCTCTAATCTAAAAGCAATGCCGACAATACAACAAACCTAGACCAATATTTGTGTGACACACTTTTCTATTATTTCAGCCAAACACTAGCTTTTGATTACAAATTAAAAACTCGCTGAAGTATCTTAATCGGTTATTTGAATATTTCTGTTCTTATTATTTACTTTTTTCCGTTGACCGCAGCTAAAATGCTAACAATAACTACCTATTTAGCACTAGTAGACGTGATACTAGATCGGTGTAAGGACTGCATGCTTTCCCCTTTAACATGGTGCTATATTTTCTACAATAAAAGGCTCCCTCAAATCATTAGTTAAGATTGTGCCTAGTGGTCAGGGTCAACTTATCCCTAAACTCAATCCGTTGCATAATATATGGTTTGTAATTGATAACCCCTTTTTCACAGCCTGCACCTCTGGCCCAACGTTAAGCGTCGAAGGAGTATACGTCTGGCTGCAAAAAAAACATTATCAATTTTATATTATACTTATTCAACAACCCTTGCCCATAGTATGTACCTCTTAAGCAAATACATCTCTTATAGCTAGTTAATGTGATCAATCATTGGTAAATAATTTTCCTCAGCCTGTACATCTAGCCCAACGTTAAGCGTCAAATGAATATATGTCTAGCTGCAGAAAAGTATTATCAATAATTATTTGCATATTTCAAAACCCCAAACCCAGTACGTACCCCTAAAATCAAACCATCTCTTGCGCTAGATAATCTGATCAATCATTAATAAACCCTTTTCCCCAGCCTGTACCTCTGGCCCAACGTTATGCGTTGAATGAGTATACATCTGGTTGCAGAAAAGCATCATAAAAGATACATTACCTATAAAAAAACAATACCTGAGCCGTACCTGTGACCTAAGGCCATCACGTCTGACTAGTTAAAGTAATTCAACCATCATAGCCCTTTTTCCAGCCTGTAAATCGGGCCCAAAGTTAAACGTCAAAAGCATATACGTCTAGCATCAATAACACTATCAATAATGTATGAAAGTCCTACCCCAGGACACATATTCTTACGCTGGTCCCTCCCTTACCTCTTAAGCCTCTGCTGTTAAGTGATAGCCTATCTTAGACCTGCATAATAGGCCAGGACGTTCCTTGTACGTTAAGGCTGGGATGACGATCCTGAATGATTATGGATTCGGCTATCTTTCTAGCATCACGTGCCCGATGAACTACTTTTAGCTCAAGTGGTTCTGATATAGCCTGAGTGTCCTGTGCTGCATGTTTCTCGAGGAAATGATCTCCTAGAGGTGTGTTCCTAGTTTTATTTTTCGCGTCCCGCCAATGTTCGTTTAATCGCAATCGGACGGGCCTCATCGACTCCCCTACGTATTGAGCCCTGTTTTGATCCTGGTTACACAGTCTACAGTCTATTTGATACACTAAAATTTTCTGCGTGCAGTCGCCTTTAAAACCATCCTTGCATAAATGACTCTCTCTCTCTCTCTCTCTCTCTCTCTCTGTCTGTCTCTCTCTCTCTCTCTCTCTCTCTCTCTCTCTCTCTCTCTCTGTCTCTCTCTCTCTCTCTCTCTCTCTCTCTCTCTGTCTCTCTGTCTCTCTGTCTCTCTCTCTCTCTCTCTCTCTCTCTGTCTCTCTCTCTCTCTCTCTCTCTCTCTCTCTCTCTCTGTCTCTCTCTCTCTCTCTCTCTCTCTCTCTCTCTCTCTCTCTCTCTCTCTCTCTCTCTCTCTCTCGTCTTACTCGCGGGCCGCGGCGCCCTGAGCTCCAGTGTTGCTCAGCGCGCGCGATCGCCGACATGGGAGCGCCGTCTCTCACGACTTCGGTGTGGTTGGGCGCGTGCTGTTGTTTGCTGCTGACGACACTGACTCCCGCTGCGGAGGGCATCAGCAGGGGGGATGTGCCGCGGCGCCTGCATGAACACACTACTCTTCGCCATGAAGTGCTGCGTGTTCATGGACGAGTGCTGTTTTTCGTAAGTTAAAGTGGAATGAATGTACTTGTGCGGGCAGGGGTACTATTTCGTGAACCTTAGTATCACATAGTGAATGTGAATGTATTTTTGTGCACATGGGCTGCTAATTTTTATTTTCTGTCAGACGTTGGTGCTCGAGCACGTGTTTGGGCCTGTGGCAATCGTAGTTCTGAGGGGTGTTAATTTTTTAATGATTGTGGGTGGCCAAATTTGATACAATACCAATGACCGTGTTAAAAGAGATAGCGTGACATAACATGTAGCTTAGCCTTCCCAAAGGCCTGTTATATCAGCGTATAAACAATTTGCAGTAATTTGAGTGATCAACACAGCAAATTTGTTTTCAAATCGCCGGAAATGTTCACCAAGAGTCAGATTAAAAGATCTAGTTTTGCTCTGGTTTGTATACCTTTCATACGAAATCTCCTGCCTTTCGCTGCATTTTAGAAAATAATGAAATTACAGAGGGGGCAGCAGCTTTGAAAGATGCTATTTTTCTCTTTTCTTCCTAAGCAGTTCCGGTTGTTTGTTGAAAAGTCGTCAGTCGGTCGATTCCTCGCGGAAATCGTATGTGTGCACTGATTTATAAATCATTTGGCATGAATGCCAAACCACGTTTTCAGCCCTGGCAGTCATGACAAGCTTTTGAAAGGAACGTGGCACCCTGGTCACAATTGATGTTAAAAATGATAGATATGGCCTACTTTCGGCTGGAAAATTGCTAATAAGCCCAACATTTTGTTTTTCTTCTGATACCAATAAAAAGTCCCCAAATTAGCCTCACGTCAAAGCGGCGTTGGTAATACTATGAGGGTAACACTTTGTGCCGGATTGATCCTGTTTTATTTTGCGCCAAAATGAAAGCGAATACAATTGAAGAGTTTTTAGCTAAAAAGGGTAACCATTAGGAAGCGAAACTGAGATTTCTTAATTTGTTTCCATTTTTCATCATATATATTAAAGTTATTTCACGTTTCAAGGCTGGTCCATAAAGCAAGTTATACGCATCTATAATCAACAGTACCAGTCATGTTTATGATGTTTACCACGTGGGTTTTAAAGATGTCCAAACAAAAAATCCAAACATGGCGAGTCTGTAAGCAAGAAAAAATCGTTGAACCTCGGAGGTGTTAGCCTGCAAGATTCAAATAGTCTAGTGAATCAATTTTCACCTACAAGGAAGAACCTTGCGCACAGGAAAAATTGCTTTAAAATATATTTTACTGCCGGCCTCGTCCTCCACAATTGATCAATTATGAAACGCAAGTTTGCTTTGGGGGAGGGTAAAAAAGAGTTTGGTCTCCTCTTTATTCACTTTGGGGCATGGTCGGATTAACCCCCCCCCGATCCTCCCCTGAGGAATACATCATTTCCCATCATACCTCGATCTCCACGAAAGCTAAAGGAAAATTACGGGCGGCGTTCGAAAGCTCTTGACAAGACGAAGAGAATTTATAAAAAGAATTTTTATGCCAGGTCAATATTGAGGTCAGCATAGGTCAAAGAATGCTCCATAGGCTTACAACAGAGCAGTATATGTTTTCCTCTCTAGATCTGCCCTCAGAGGAAGCCAGAGGAAATCTTTAGGCATCATTTGATTCCTCTCATCGTGGCGAATCGAATGATGTATAATATGAGCTTGCTAGGTCAAATAGTCAAAATGACCTGACCTCAACCTAGGTTAGGATCACAGAGTAACCTGGTATGGTCATGTTGCATATCAATAGACTCCCCGTGACAATATAAGCACAATGCAAGCAAAACAAATGGGAGCTTTATCTCAATTCAGTGAGGAGTTATTGGCAAAACAATCACTCGCTGCTCCCGTGACCTGATATGACCTTTGAGAGGTCAGATGCTCAAAACTCAAGTTTATGGTCAAGATCGTGGTAAGAAAAGACAGTTTGAGGATTTTCAGCCTTATCTATCTAGTATTTCCTGAAAACGAGTCCATTCTGTTTTTCACCGTAGACTTATAATGGGGTGACCAAAAAATTGACCCCACCTTAGGTCACCAATATCAAAATTCCGAGATAGCAGATTTGTAGACCCCAATTACCTTATTATATTGTGGAAGTTTCAAACTGATCGGTTTGCTAATGTTCCCTCGGCGCTGCTTCAAACTCGCAATTTTAGGTTTTGAGGTAGGGTCACTTGACCCTGAATAGTTCCTTGACCTGACATGACCTTAAGTAAAAAATTTGGTCAGGTGTGTAAACTTGATCAGGAATAAGGTACTGTAAGTTTCGTTTTTTGCGTCTCTTCGTTTTCGAGCTATCTAGGAAAAACCAGGAGGGGGGCTAATTTTGCCCCCCCAGCGGGGCGCGTGTTAACTTTGACTTTTAAATTAAATCTTCATTACAGGAGTTGCTCGCTTCGATGGTAGGGCTAGGGTCTCCGCGACAAGTCCATTGATGACCTTAGTGAGACTCCGACTCCAAAAGCCGAACTTGCAACAACATACATCTAAAAAAGGCTCTGGAAGACAGACTAGTTAAAGGGGTTACGAAAGCAAATGTATCTAAAAAGACGTGGACGAGGCAGGCAAAAGCTGTATAAAGGAAGAAAGGCAGTGGGCATGACGACACCAGATATCTCATCTGCGGAGTGAGTTTTGTTCTCTCGTGCAAAGAATGGATCGAGTGCACTGCCCGGGAATGCTGGGCCTGTGTGCCTTGACGAGAAGGCTAAGGTGGCTGTGCGCCATAAATGATAGAATGGGAGCCTGTGATGGTAAGTGGGAGTAGGCTTCGAGTCACCAGAAGCCATTTTTGCTATCTTAAGTGAATGCTTTTGTACTTAACAGCTTCTGGTCCATATTTCTTTTGAAATGGGGAATTGAAACAAAGGGAACCCAGAAAAGATAAGGTAGGGGAATTAGGGCAGGTTCTCAGAAACCTCGTACTAGTTTACCTACTTCGTTTCATACTTCGTTGTTTGTGTGTGTGTGTGTGTGTGTGTGTGTGTGTGTGTGTGTGTGTGTGTGTGTGTGTGTGTGTGTGTGTGTGTGTGTGTGTGTGTGTGTGTGTGTGTGTGTGTGTGTGTGTGTGTGTGTGTGTGTGTGTGTGTGTTTTATATTACTTTTATGGAATGCTTTTATCCTTGGTTTTTATCGTTAGTTTTACGTAACTTTGTTTTATCATTTGACGTGGAAACGTCCGACATGTTTTATCAATGTGTGTGGACGCTTCTAAATACATTCTGACTTCTGAATAATACTTAAATGATTACCAATGAAGCTAAGAACTACGAAAAAGCTACTTCATCAACGATAGACTAAAATGGGGTAAGATGCCCAGGGGTGGGGCATCTTACCAAGCCTCAGGGGCGTCTTACCCACCCGATGGGGTAAGACGCTCCTTTGCAAGCCTCTAGTAAAGTCATAATAGTTAGAAAATATGATAATTATCAGCAACTTCATCGACTCTATAAGGAAGATAAATGACTATGCGACGACTTGGCATCTAAAACAGCGCTGTTGGTACCGCGGTTATTCTATAATCCGGATTTCCCTAAACCCTGGGCATCTTAACCCACTCTCCCCTACTCTCATGAATTTATTATTTTGCCAATAATGATTAAATAGGAAAATTGTGGAACTAAAATTGGAGGGCTGTACCATCGGACTCCTCGGCTCCATGCACGTCTCTCAGCTTTAATGAGTCTTGGTTCGACCTTTTCTAATTTTGTCATTGGAAGCCAGAGTGTGACCAACCTGCCAGTAATCATACAATTCTTGCAAGACTGATTACTCCGATCTGAAATGCAGCGCCTGGGTTGTGACGGATGAATACACAGGGGCTATATTTGGGACATCACTGGATAGCATAATAAGAGGCGCCGCTTTTTATCAGTTAGGTAATGGCTTCCTTCGCCCTTTGCACTGCTTTACCCAAGAGTATTTCTAAGGGGCATGATGCCGTTCACCATGCTGATTGATCTATGTCCTGGTATTTCGTGGACCCTGATCGGCTGAGTCATGCCACCGGAGCCTCGACCGAGGTCCGGCGGCACCCCTGGCCAGACAGTCCCGAAGTCGGGTCTCTAACGAATGCAGCAGCTGCTTCTGCTGCGTGGTTTTCACAATTGTTTCATTGCATCATTTACCAGGGATCCTGGAACGTGCAGCTGCAGCAGCTTCTGGATTTGTTTCAGATATTTGTTAGTTTTTAATAACACTTTAAGGGATGTCGTCGGCCTTTCAGAGGGGTGCCTTGACAAGTTCAAGGACGCCAAGGGTCCATGGGGGGAGACAAGTACCCCTTGGATCCGCTTGTGGTCTCAACAGACCCAAACGTTTGAAGTTCTATGCTTTCATCAAATAAGTTCATTCGTTTAATAGTGAATTCGAATAAATACAGTTTTAGGATTGCACCTTTGCTTCATTTATAACATTCATAGGCGGATTCGGGATTTTTACCGGAGGGAGGATCCGGAAGGGGCCGCCCCGCGATGGCCCTAATACTCAATTCCTGGGAAGAAAGGGGGACGAAAAAGCGACATTTCACGATGTGGGCGCCATTCTCTTTCACGGGGAGGGGGAGCAAATGTTCTATCAGATGTGGGAGGGGGAAGTACCCCTGTTACCCTCTGGTGCCGCCTATATTACTATTGATACAATTTCACTTCGTGAGGCATTCCATAACCTGCACATTGGTTATTGAGACTTTCAATTGTTCCCGATGCACTCCCCGTTGCGCATCGCGTCACCTCGTGGACCAGCTGACTAAATAAACGTCGGCTAAAAATATAAATCTAAATAGATTTCATGAACTCGGGGCCAAAAAGAACCATCAGCTCCTCGTTGAAGATTCCGTTTTTGAAAGATTTAGGTGTCCGAATTTTATATTGAAGTAGTACTTGATAGCCCAAAAATAACAAAGCTCAGCTCCTACCATTCACAAAAAAACACCAGGGTGACCTAGACGATCAGAGTGACTATTCTTCATACCACATTCCCGAATAGTGACTGTGGGCAGTGACATGACATGACGTCATTTGGTAGGCACAAGAGGCACAAGAAACAACACACAAGAGATTCCCGCACCGAGCCGTCAGAACCTGGAACGCACTGCCAACGACTGAAAGACACACCAAGAACAGCTACAGCTTCAAACAGAAAATAAAGAAACTCATCCGACCCTAAATCATAGTCTGTGTTACTGTGTCAATCCTTTATCAGTAAAATCCATGACTTTTCATTCAATAATTATAATATTAGTATATGTAGTATAGTATAGTAGTATAGTATATAGTATAGTATATATTATAATAATAGGCACCTGTTCAACCCTCCCCCTCGCCACAGGGCAATGTCAATGTTTCTCCACCACGCTATGCTCGTGTTTGTTCACGATATGCTGGATGAGCGTCCGGCAGTCATGCAGAGCGGTTGTTTTGGTGCGGCCGCTGCCGTCAGCCAAGCCCGGCGGTGGCGATGTTCTGGCCGGCAGCGCCGCCGCGCCCCGCCGCCGCTCGTGCAGGCGCGTCTCGCAACAGCGTCAGCCCTGTCGCAACACCCCTGAAACAGCCGGCGTCCCGTGCCGGCCCACCGACCGCCGCGTTTCACCACACGCCCCGGCTGTTCTAGTGCTCTAACCGGTGTCAATATCGGATGGCCCAAGCGACGGCCGCCGGCTCGCGTGCGTTGTCGTCGCCAGGCTTGCGCCACTGTGTCGGCGGAACTAACACGGCCGCCGTGTACCGGCAGACTGGCACCAGTGGGCCGCAGGCGACGCTCGCTGCAGAGGCTCCATTCACAGTTCTTCACGCGGCGCGATGCGACCTCGAAGGCCGTCCAGGCACGCGCGCCGGCCGTGGATGCCGACCCCGCGGCCGCCGCCGGGAGCCAACTGGGACGCGTGCCCGGAACGTGAGGGCTTCTTGGGCGGTAATATAAGCCGGTGTGGACGGAGGCACCTCAAGAGTGCACGTTGAGTTTAATTGGTGCATCCATTACAGGGCATCGGACATGTGTGAACTAAAATTAAAAAAATCAAAAGGGGTGAGACGACCCAGCCATTGTGTGCGATAAATCAAAGCCGATCTGAGGTGATGTGGTAGGCGCTGACCCTAGTACTCGTGGTGTGATGGCCGATCTGAGGTGATGTGGTAGGCGCTGACGCGGCCCCTGTACTCGTGGTGTGGTGGCCGATCTGAGGTAATGTGGTGGCGCTGACCTTGTACTCGTGGTGTGATGGCCGATCTGAGGTAATGTGGTAGGCGCTGACGCGGCCCTTGTAATCGTGGTATGGTGGCCGATCTGAGGTGGTGTGGTAGGCGCTGACCCCCTTGTACTCGTGGTGTGATGGCCGATCTGAGGTGATGTGGTAGGCGCTGACGCGGCCCCTGTACTCGTGGTGTGGTGGCCGATCTGAGGTAATGTGGTAGGCGCTGACCCCTTGTAATCGTGGTGTGGTGGCCGATCTGAGGTGATGTGGTAGGCGCTGACCCTTGTAATCGTGGTATGGTGTTTTTAACGATTTCCCGATTTCACAAACATATCAGCAGAAAATGCGTCAGCTCCTGGTTTTGTTTGCGCTTCAATTCGGGAGTTCACACCTCACATTTGTGTAATGTTGTGAATGATTGACTGTGGGTATTGCTAATACTCTCACATACCGCGGTCTCTGATCTTTTCCACACCAACGCTTGGTGTCACAAGTGCTACGCGACAATAGCGGCTTTTCTTTTCTGACAATAGTGTGGGTTCTTTTGTTTGTTTTCTACGGGCTCTGAAGGTGCTACAATGAATACGTGTATAGTGAGATTAGGGTAACGGTATCTGTTTGCGCCTCGGAAAGCGGCACCGGAGTTTTCTTGTAAGAAGCACTCTACGAAAGGATGCAGTATTGTTATCGTTGAGACACTGAGGCATAGATAGATCAAGGATTTCCTATCGGGGGGGGGTTCCCGATCAGGGAGTAGCACTCTTAGATGGCAAAACGTATCATTTGGGCGCCAAATTGTATCCTGGGGGCGTTGAGACTTACACCCTGTGGGAATGGCGGGGGGGACGGGAAGTGACGTCAGGGGCCGCCGTACCTATGGCACGGGGCGCGGAGGGTCGATCAGGGGGTAATTGTCCGCCCATGCTCCCTGGATCCGCCTATGCACTTAGTACTCTTCGGACGCGTGTAAAACTTAATTATGCTGTATATATTTAATGTATATGTATGATTCTTTATTTTAGGCATGTATTTCTTACCTACAGGTGTCAAACTTACGGGATGGAATCCGGCTAGGTTTAAAAATTGTACGCGTATTCAATCAATATGTTCGAATACGTGGATAGACTTTTACTCGTAATTAAGCTCTCAAATTTTTCAGTTTTACCAAATAACACTATTTAGTCCATAAGCGGTTCTCCTTGCCTGTGTTTCGTTGTTTGAAGGGAATGTGGCACCTTCATAATGTTATTTGAACAGCGATAGACATGTGATAGAGTGTGCCGAGAAACCATGGGATGTAAATTTTATTTGCCTCAGAACTTACTGTTCTTGAATAAAAGGCTAAAACTCACCGTCTATCGACACCCTTCTTCCCTCGGTAGTCACGTGGTATGAGTTTAACTTGGGAACGAGACGTAGGTAAAGCTCAGGCCCGCTGCGCAGACAAATCTGTCTTCCTTGGAGCTCTGTAAAACCCACGTGCTTAACGTGCTTTTGGTATTGGCGACTAGAAATGCGTATAACTTTTTTACAGACTGATGTGAAATGTGGAAACGTTTTAATGAATCAAGAAATGGCCTAAGTTGATACCTAAGTGTGAATTTGGCTCCTAATAATAACATTTTTAGCTAAACACGCTGGATTTGTATTTGTATTCATTTGTGGTGCAAATCAAATAGACACGATCTGGAAAAAACATTACCAAATCGTTCGCCGATTTGATGTCACGCGATTCTATTTTTTACCTCTAGTAGAAGAAAATAAAATGTAAATATTGTAAAAGCTATTAGCAGTTTTGCAGCAGAAGGAATGGCACCCTAAAGTGCTACAGTCTAGAATAACACCAAGGTACCATATTCCCTTTAGACTTGTATGAACTTTTCACTTTGCATTTAGGTGGGTACAGCCTGTCATGTTTTCTTTTATTACAAACATTTGCACTTACAAATAGTTATCCAAATGATAGGTAAGTGCTTGCATTGACGTGGTTGGAGACTTATATGAATTTATGGTGTTGACAGCAGAAATAGTGATTTTTTATTATTTTTCCACGAGCCTTCTTAATAGCGACAGGCTAGCGTAAGTGCTGGAAATCAGTGACATTTGAGTAATTTTTTCCGGATGCCACAAATGCTTGAGGTTTGTGATCGCAGGAGAAGTAGCGCAGACGCTGGCTGCCATGCAATCCTCAATGTCAATTTTGTAAGGCACCTGCCTGGCATGACTGTTGACCCTTTCCTAAATGTAACGAGGCTGTGGTGGGGTACTGATTACGATGGACATAATGTTGTACTGGTGAAGAGAATGCAGCTGGGAAAAGAGGATGTACATGTTGACGGGTGTGACTTGACTGACCCTGATTCTGTTTTTGCGCACACTTATTAAAGGGAATGTGGCGCCTTCACAACGTGATTTTAACTGAGACAGCCAAGTTGTAGAGCAGGTCGGAAAACCCGGTACTCCATATTTCATTTGTCTTGGAACTCGATGTTTCCGTAGAAAAAAACTAAAACCTACCTGACACCAGCCCCCTCAGCCCCCCATTGCCGGCGGCCATTGTGAGCTACTGGTGTGACGACATATGCTGACGTCACGATGAGCATCAGCCAATTGAAGTCCTTGAAGCGTTTCAAGTATGGTAGTGGTTGCCAGATCGTGGCATCATCCACACGCTGATATTTATTTCTTTTTCTAGAGGAGTATTTTTAAAAACCAAATATTGAGCTTATTGTACATTTTTCAGAGAAATCGTGAGTGGTTTCATTATTTTTGACAAGAAGTACGCCTAATAACACTAAATTCCAGGATTCAACCAAGGTGCCACATTCCCTTTAACGCCCACCGGGGGCCATCGATGGCCCCCTAAGGTTTTCGGGGTAGCAGAAAAACGACGAGGCCAGCACCACGGTTGAGGGCTCTACCTCTCACTGCATTATTTTCCCATCATCCTGAAATTTTTACCCGGCTCACCCAAGGTCAGGTCACCAGACGAGGTCAACCAAGGTCACCTCACTTCAACTTTAGAGCTCTGTAAGAGCTACATTTCAAAATCGATCAATTTGAAACTTCCTACACTTCATGACCCCTCCAGGGTCTACAAGGTGTATATCCGGGATTTTCGATTTCGTGCCTGAGGTCAGGTCACGAGGCGACCTCTCCCATTGGAAAAGGATGGGAAAACCTGTTTCATGATATAAAAGCCACAAAAATGATTGCAAATACTCAGACTGCTCAGAACAGCGTTTTTGGCACCCTTTCACGGATCCCAGGGGTCATATTTACCCTTTGACTTTTCCAAGGTCATTCAAGGTCACCAGAGGTCAAAAACAGTATTTTGACAATAACTTTTGACCTAATTAAGCTAGAGCAGTGAAAAAACACCATCGTGTTTGTCTTGTCACTGGCTTTCATTCGATATACGGTAAGGTCACTTGTGACCTTTCGTGACCTCAGGTCAAATTAGGTCACGAGGTGACCTCTGGAGGTCAAACCACTGGCGGGAGGTCTTTACGTTCCACATAGCGGAAAAAGTACTGGCAATTTCCTATGAAATGAACTTTACCAGGCCTCAATAGCTCTAATGACATAAGAGTTATGACCAGTTTGCTTAATCATTGCATATTGAGTGAAAATAGCCTATCTTCCTAATTTGACCTCTGGAGGTCAAACCATTGACCTGAGCACTAAAACATGCGAAGTAATTTCTTACTGAATTCACGCGAGCTTTCTATTGCACTCTGCAGATTTGCGCTAACGCCCATATTTTGGAGTTAGAGGGGGCCATCGATGGCCCCCGGTGGGGCGAAGGTGGCGCCGGACCCCGGTGGGGCGCGGGTTAAACAAAAGTGCGTTTTCAACAGCTTTTTGCATCTTTTACAATTACTGCCCCGATTGCTCAGTTGGTAGGGCGCTGGTCTCCGGCCTACTCGGAAAACCGTGCATTGCACCGATAAACCTGCTGCTGGCATTACACCGGTAATGGTTTGAGAACGGATCCCCTGACACGCTCTAGTGCTCAATATTTACTAGACGTAGGTCGCCTGACAAACTGCCTTGTGAGAGGGTGAACAGAGCGGGGCGGCCGTCCCTGTGTTTTGTGGGACATTACACGTTGACTTCCAAATTAGCCTACCATTACGGGAATCTCTCGTTCGGATTGTGGGGTTGGGGGCTCTGAGACAGATCGCTTGAAGCCTTCATTGATACCTCCCAATAGCTGAGCGTCTAATAACTTGGAAACAAATTTGATACTTTTCACTCGATGCCTGCATAGGTCCAATCCAATCCAGCCTGAGCCCCACCAAATGCAGCCTCAGTAGGTCAAGAGGGCAATCGCCACCATCCAGGATTGTAGCCCCGCCAAATGCAGCCACAGTGGTCCAAGGAGGGGGCCATCGCCACCATCCAGCCTTGTAGCACTGTAGGTATGCTTTTGGGGGTGAGCGGAAACCCTTGTGGCACTCGAACAATGTCTTTCACCTTTTCTTGCGGTTATAGACGTGGACCTCGGTAAATAGTCCCGTTTTCAATCGTAAAAGTTTGTTTTAGGTGAGTGACATAAGTGGTACCCTCCCGGACTAATACATGTCTTGACTGCGCTTCTCAGCCCCTCCCCCTCCCCGATTGTCACCAGGTAGAATCAGAATTGTTGTTGACTCAAATTTTTTGAGTTGACTCAACTCTGACTCACGGCTTAAATACTGACTCTGATTCTGACTCTACTCACTGTATTAAAAATGGTGATCCGACTCGACTCAACCCAAATTCAGAAGTGAGTCGACTCAACTCCGACTCAAATAAGCATTGAGCCAGAGTCGACTCCGACTCAGAATGGTGGCCAAGTATGTACACAAAAAATGCACATTTCCTTTCATAGTACACACATTCCACTACATTTATTCATGGGATCAACTATTTAATAACTGCACATTTCTTCCCATAAAATGTCAATTGCAATGCAACTTCATGACATAAATTATGTCTGTATACGAATGAAGAAAGGTGCTAAATGCGAACATGTGAGTGAGATGAAGGGCCTGAGAGCTTTTCATTTTGAAAGTATTTCCTTCATGACTAGTCCTAATTGAGGCAATAAGTGAGGTTTCAAACACAAAGAACAGGACTCAATGTTTGAAAATTTGACATTTTGAGTGGCAATTCCTGCCCCAGTGCATTATGAACAATCTTGTGACAAATTAAGCTTCAAAATAAATACTAAGCCAAGTCGAACCGACCCTGTACACCACCTTAATCAAAAACAAAACAAACAATGAACGATGCGTCATCCTCCCGCGAAAAAGCTGTAGTGAATACTGCAGATGGCGCACTAAAGACATTATGCGAACCTAACCTCCAAGGACACAAAAGATGACGATAAATAGCGCTTCAAAAGTCACGTGACTTACAACAACTAAGAAAATCATCTTGCCCTCAAGCTACAGTCAGGCCACAAAATAAAGAAAAGCTAACATATTATGGCGCACAATGATGGTTTTGTGACTGGCGTGGCGCACGTGGGGTGCAGGGGGTGCTGCAGTGGTATGTTGTGCAGTGGGCGGGCGGTAAATAGGCAAATAATAATCAACATAATTTAAAAAATGGTGGTTTGTGAGACTTGATGTGTAGGGAATGCCATGGATAGGACTAAGTTGTACTTTCCGTATACAGAGGACAGTAGGTACAGTGCTGTGTCGTCAGTGTTAATATTATCTACCAGTTGATATCCTCAAACCATGGCCAATCAAGAAAGTGCTTTGAAAAAAACAGCTAATTGAGGCTTTCAGTTCCCGTTTTGACCCATTTCAAGGCTTATGTGCAAAACAATATTTTTGGTATCCTCTATGTGGCGCTTATATTACCTACTTAATTTTTTTGTTGTTTTCAGTCGACTGAAACAAGAAAATAGAGAATAAAGATGTGGCTTCCTGATGGTGAATTATTGCATGATTATCAGCTTAGGACTTTGTCTGCTGTGCACCCTCAAAGTAAAAAAGTCTGAATGTGTGACAAATTGCATTTTTCAGTACGATTTTGCATGCTATTGCCAAAATTTGGTGGAAAAAACTAGCAATTGTGTGTGGTTTTGAAACTGTATATTTTACACAACTTATTGTTGTTAATGACTGAGCCTGGGATGAGTGTAGTGGAGATATGAAAATAATAAAGTACCTACTATTAGCAAATTGAAATATGAAATCTTTCAAAATTAGTCATGAAAATTTCTAAAGTGTCAGCCATGTTATCACATATTTTAAGAAAATAGAGTGTTGAGTCGACTCAACTCCTGACTCACAGCTCAGAGGTTGACTCTGATTATGACTCGACTCAACTGGTCGAGCACTTGAGTCGACTCAGACTCAACACAAATCTTGACGTGAGTCGACTCAACTCTGACTCAAGAAAACTTGAGCCGACTCAGAGTCGACTCCGACTCTGAGTCGCGACTCAACAAGTCTGGGTAGAAGGCCCCCATCCCGAGGAGTGAATCGGAGCGGACACATCTGACCACCAGCACATTGGCCTCACTAGACAGTACCACTCCGCCGCCCACGGCTTTGGGTCCCCCGAGTTTTCGCGATATAGCGTCAGACTGGTTACAGCGCACTAAATCATCGACAATGTTTTGGGTGGGGGCCAGATTATTGTCCTCAACACCAAATATTATTCATACAACATAATTGGTGGAGTTTAACCGGCAAGTAAATGACGTTCCCAACGCAGAAAAACAATTTTGATACCATGCTATAAAATGGCATATTGCACTTTCACGAGTATCAATCTCACCAGTACCATTTTTTCTCAAGTTTTTGCTGCGGCTCAAAGGGTGGCGCCATCCATACCAAGGGAGCCATTTTTTAACCGCAAAACATATCAGGTGGGCACCAAATCCTATCGTGGGGTCAACCCGCATCCTGGGATGGAGGGTGGCTAGCGATATTTCAGAGCAGCTTCGAGGGTCGATGGGGAAGTGGGTCGCCTTACCCCATGTATTCGCCATGACCAGGAATTCGGATTTCCAAAAATCACTAGGGGTGCCCAAAATTGAAAAAGTAAATGACCACCACATGAAAGGATAAAACCATAATTTCGTTTTTGTTTTAGCCATCACACAGTCCTCTGAATTCTGAAAATGATTAACAATAAAATTTAAAGGATATTTTAACACTAAATTAACATTTCATTACAAGTACCCGAGCTCCAAACGGATATAAATTCACCATAGTGGATCCAGGGTTGCCGATCGGGGGGGCACCTTACTGGGGGGGGCGCCATTCAGACCAGGGGCGCCACTTTTGACCGGCAAAACCTATCAGATGGGCGCAAAATCCTATCGGTGGGCGCCGATTTTCGCATCCTGGGGGAGGTGGGGGGGAGGGTGGGAAACGACATTTCAGGGGGCGCCATCGACCTTTCAGGGGGCTTCGTGACCATTTCAGGGGACGCCGAGGGTCGATCAGGGGACACGTGCCCCCTTTGCCCCCTGGATCCACCTATGAAATTCACACTCTTATATGGTACTGTTTATTAACCCGGTAACGCCTGGGCTCTTTTCATACACACCAACGCCTGGGGTGTGATGGGACCCCTACGATCTCGTGAACCGGAGGTGATACGAAAAAAAATCCGGCGCTGGAAGCACCTTACCCTCTTCCACTCTGGATCCGAATTTGAAGTGTATCCGTTAACCAGTGGCGTTACAGAGGATCACAATGGGTCAAATTTAGACTCATTTAGAACATTTCTTTCACCTTGGGAACCAGCAACCAGAGACCTATAATAAAAGTCATCAGTGTGTTCGTCTCGACCTAAAAATTCAAATTATATGCGTCATGACCTTGTAAGGTCGCAATATTGACCTTGACTTTAGGTCAAGTTTAAATAATAACCTTGCAAGGTCATGTTACATACTTTTTGAATCCTTGTGTCATGCTTATTATTATGATACCAAATTTAGGATTGTATCTTGTTTGGTTTAAAAGTTATAGGCACAAACAAACTTGCAAACCGTGACCTTTGGTGACCTCTTGCGACCTTGGTATCGATCTGAACTCAAAATGGATGACAGCATGCATATTTTTCAAGAGCTTTCGAACAATGTTTAGAAACTTTATCTAACTTTTGTAGAAGCCGGGTAACGCCCTGGTTGTGTCGCCTCATTTAGAAAAAACGGAATTACCTTAAACGGGCCTAGGAATAACGTCACAACTTGTTGACCTGACCTCCCTGATGTCAATTTTTGATTATAAACTTTAGAATTGATATCCCATAGGCCTGTAAAGCGACGCGGGTCTCATCTGAATCGGCTCAGAATCATTTGCGAAAAACCGGGGGAGGGGGAGGGTCAGATCGGGCTCCTAGGCGGTGATGGGTTCAGGTCCAAGCGAAAATTCATAACTATTCGAGACCGTTCAGCTATCGTTTCCACTCATATGTACCATAATAACAAGATTTCGCAACACAACTTTAAACATTTTGAACATGTTTAAAGGTCTAGCCGTTCAATAGCTACCGCCGCTCGAAGCAATTTATAGAACATTGCTTGATGTTCGTAAGTGTCCTCTCCTATCCTCGTACCAACATTTCCGTGTGCTGTATTGTTTCGGTCAATACGAAATTTTTGGATTGAAAAATCAAAATATACCAAAACATATTTATCTTGTTAAGATTCACCATTTGCAATACTTGACATGACTTGTGAGGTCACTCACTGCCCCGGTTCCGATAACTTAGGTAGGTATAATTCGAAAGCTGAGTGCTGAACGTCAAGTCCAAAGAAAAATGAAGTAAAAACAAATGACATTAATAATCAATAACTAACTAGGAACACGACGTCATCCGGGAGATAAACAGCGGAGTATTGTAGCATACAAACTGTTTTTGTGCCTCAAGATAGAAATTCTGACAATCATGGTTAGACGGCAGTGCACAGTGACTTCTGGCTGCCTGTAGGCCAGATGGCGGAGGCATCGAAAGAATGTGATAGGGAAGTGACCCATGCTAAAATAATACAATGATGTTAATGCCATCAAAGTATACATGCCTACTCAACTGCCTCGTGCATCCTGTGATTTACATTGTACTCTCCTTGTTTGAACGGCCTTGTTTGTTTGTTTTATCAGTTTAAACTTTGCACACACATGAAAAGTCAGCTAGCCATGTACGTCACATGTACCGTGTGTGTTGTATTACCAACAAATGTTTATCAATGAAAAAATGAAAATCTGCATCATCTACCCTGATACCGAAAAATGCCAAGGATTCTAAATCAGTATCTTCAATTTCACCCGCCAAGCGCATTCACATACCGAACTCGTTTAGTGAACTCATACTCATGTTTTCCAGTGATATCGGCACCGCACACTGCACAAACACCTAACCCATACATCCACCCATGTGCACAGAATGTCTCCTACATCTGTCCTCCCTCAGTCCAATAGCAGGCAGAACGAGCCCCATTCTCAACACTACACGCGTACGTTTTATAATCCGCCACGCGACCTCTCCCCACCGATGCTTGAACTCGGCGCCAGCGGCGCCCAGCGGCGTGACCCTTCTAACCTCTGTGCCCTGCGGGGAATTGGCATCCAGCGGATGGCGGTTGCTGATTGGTGGAGGCGCGTTCACTTGTATAGCGAGAAATTCAGCGGAAGCTTCTCTATGAGAATGATAGAGCTTAAACCATAAGCCAAGATATATATAACAATATGATCTTTTTCAAGCATTACCAACCATATTTTGCCCTACATTGGCTTGATTATCTGCGCCACCATCCGATACCCTTTGGTACAGGCGAGACAGCGACAGAGTCAGCACTGGTTAGTCGGCGGCCGAGTTCGCTGAAGTCGGGAGAGTCGCGAGATGGGTTTCTGCTGAGCGAAAAGGAGTGGGGCCCGGCCCGATGGTAATCGACAGAATGAGAGGAGAGAGACGTAGGTACATAAAACTAAACCTTAACCGTCGGACGAGTTATAGCGAGTGTGAAGTAATGAGAGCGCTGCCGAAGTAAAACCAGATAATATACCGAAGATATACAGAAGAGGGAAGCACGTGCTGCTTTGTTCCATGTTGCATGGTGAAAAGGCACCGAACCTAATTTGGGACTCAAAACATTTCCGATTCTTTAACACATTTCACCTTTTAAACGTCATACCACGACATTTAAAATTATATGATGAAACCCAAAAGTTGCAGGCAACGGATTTTTTTGTCTAATGAGGGCATTCTTAATCGATCCACCATAATAACGTGGATTTTCGAAAACCATTGGGGGCGCCCAAATCCGAAAACTGTCAACTACGACAGCGTTAAGAGAACCACTGTATTATAAACACTTTACAATACACTCCCTTAAATACAAGAAGCACTGCTGCACTGCCTAATATGAAAAATAAGAGGTATTCCACATGCAGAGATAGAAACTTATACCCCAGCCCTGTAGGTAATTTCAAAGTTTCATTTGGCAAGGCACTGACCATATACCTAGGAAACATACTCCTAAAGCATACAATGTTTTGAAAAATATAGGATAAGTGACAGTAGAGCAATGATATATCCACCAGTCAGTTATAGCTCCACTCAGCGGGAAGATTCATCTAGTGGTATGGGCACCAGTAGCCAAAGTAGCCGCAGCATCTAAAAACTATAATTATTAGACAATGAGGTTCCTGGTCATTTTAAGGCCAGCGCCAGAGTCTACCTAATCATACGAGACAAGCTGCAAATTCACCCCTTCCGGCTTTTTCACAAATATTACTCCTCCGCATATGCTCCGAAAATGGTTTCCAATAAATTTGGAGGGATATTTTCTATGAGCCGTTATGATCTTAACAAAAGTTGACCTACCACCTGTGGTAGAAGCAAATGCATTATTACTTGAAACACAGACTCTCATACCAGATAAAGAACCAAGGTTCTGTTTTATTTCAGCATTTTTCGTTATTAAGTGCCTCGTAAATGCTATCATTTAACCTTGTGAATCAATAAAAACCAAATAATTGTATTTGCAAAGCATAAAAATGCACAAAAATATACTTATATGTATTCCTAACAATTCTTAGGACACACGATTGATTCATGGGATTATTTTTCAGGTGCAGGTGGGATCAGTACAGGAGTAATAAAGAACCAGTGTTTTATATTGGGAGCGATGCCGTCTTGGATTTTGATTTGTACTTGATCATTCGCACAATGGGTAGTCGTGCAACCAGCTTCTCATTTTGCATATTTGGTCACACCCCTCCAAACGGAAAAGCTCGGACAAAACTATGTTTCTCCCCAGAGCTGTCGACCTCAGTTTTGCCCTGTCTCATTTTTAGTTTATAAACAAGGTTTTTGTGCTTCAACCCGCACATTCAAACAGGACCAGTCAACTTTCAGTGTAAACATTGGGCCTTGGACAGCAAAACAAGCAACTTGTGACATGTTTGACACCGCGACATTGTTTTTTGCTTATCGACTCTTGGGCTTACCCCCCAAACCTAGCGCCTAGCTAAATTGTGGCATACTCTCACTGCGTGACGTTTTTTATCGACTTTGGCTTGCCCCCAAACTTACCGGCTAGATCCGCCACTGCCCATTATGTGTGAGGATTTATGTTGATTGCTAAAATATCAGGTTGTAAGTCAGACTCATGTCATTATAACACTATAACACGTATTTGTTGAAAATGTCCTACTCTTTAAGCACTTCATTAAGACTGCTGTACATTTTGGTTGGGGGAGCCCAAATCACCATTCAGTGGCGGACCCGGGGCGGAGGGAGGACAAAAAAAGGCACCAAACGGAAAAGCTCGTGGCAAACCTATGTTTTTGCGCCCTCCCCCAAGCGGTTGACCTCCTTTTTGCCCTGACTCCATTTTAGTTTATAGGCAGGATTTTGGTTATTCAACTCTCAACTTCAAACAAAACCGGTTTAGGTCAATGTAAATATGGGGCCTCGTATAGGAAAAACGTATCTTGAGACCATATTTTTCACCCCGTGACGTTTTTCTGCTATTCGCCTCAAACATCCCAAATTCTACCGTCAAGTCATATTGCAGCCAGGGTTCGCAGCAGCCGGCAGAAAGTGGTTTAAATCACTGGTTTAAACTGGTTTAAACCGGCTGGCATGAGCCCCAGTGGCAAAAAGTGGCAGAAACTGTGAAATTCTAAACATTAGCTGTTCTTCGCATTGGATATGAATGTAAGGGCATCTTATGGTGTGGAAACGTATCTGTGTATTGAGAAGCTTTAGGGCCCTCTTCTTCCAATTTATCACGCAACTTCAATATTCTGTTCAAACCAAATGGTTTCTATGCTAACATGCAACCTTCTTTGATCTGTCATAACCTCAATGTTGACCTAAGTAAAAAAAATGCCTGATATAGTTGAGCCTATAGATATAGTATATACTATACTATACTATAGATATAGTATAGCCTATGACCCACATTGCCATTGCCACGTTGACGGAACAATGAATGCTGCTTTTTCATGGATACAGAAGTTGCTGCCTACCAATAAAAAATCTGTATCCACCTAAATGAGGTCACATTATTTTCATGAGGTCACTGGTTGAAATTTGAAGCCTAGTTTTTGCGATTTCCCCTTCAAGTTCCTTTCCTCTCGTTGTCTTCTCTCCCTCAGACACAACATTGCCCCGGAGACTGCCCACCTGATGCTGACTGCCGATGCTCATAAAACGATTTTGTGCACTGAACTCGTTAGAAGAATGTCAAAAAATATGCTAAGACATCTGCGTTGTTGCCATAAGATGATGCGGCTTTTTTCGAACTTGGGAGGGCGGGGTATCCCGGTAATGGCCATGGTTCGCAGCTGAATCATCGCAGCACGCGCTAAAACCCGTTCGCCAGGCTGGCGCCGCTATGACTATAAAAGAAAATGAAAAAGTTTCGGGTTTTGACTTGATTTTGTTCCGTTTTCCAATTTAAGCACAGAGCAAAGCATCATCCGCCTTTGTATAGGATATGTTCGCCGAAAGCACTGGGTAGTGCTTTCTAGTACGGTTGTTAGACATATTTTTGTGTCACTAAGATCCAGGGATGTCTCGCCGCGGATCTTCTGATTGAAGGACGGATTCCGACAAATTGGAGGGACGGATTCCGACAAATTGGAGGAACGGATTCCGAGAAATTGGAGATACGGATTTCGACAAATTGGAGGGACGGATTCCGACAAATTGGAGGGCCGGATTCAAGAAATTAGAGGGCGGATTCCGACAAATTGGAGAGACGGATTCCGACAAATTGGAGGGACGGATTCCGACAAATTGGAGGACGGATTCCGACAAATTGGAGGACGGATTCCAACCCGGCAAGGACTAGGGCGGGATGTGAGGCGAAATTAAATTATGTCCCCACTTTCGACTTCATTAAAACACTGTGTGCCGCTATGACTATAAAAGAAAACGAAACAGTTTTGGGTTTTGACTTGATTTTGTTCCGTTTTCCGATTTCAGCACAGAGTGATTTAAGCTCAGCAGAGACGGCTTAAAAGCTGTCTGGAAGAATGCCACTAGGGCAGTTCACCTAAAAGAAACTTGAGAACATTTGCTTAAACCCTCGCTAACCTTGCTTACTTACTTAAGGGCTTTTTTAAGGCGTTCTGTACAAGGCACCTTTGCCCGCCTCTTAGTACCCTCGCCGACCAGGAGGTGATATGGCTAAATAATCAGGGGAGTGCCAACATTTTGGAGGACCACCCCCTGGTTCACCGCGTATGTGATACGTGTCCCCTCCCCTACTTTTAGACGCGCATACAAGCAGTCCCTTCCTCCATCGCTTACCGTCATGCCGGGCCCCATTCCTCTCCACTAATTAGCGTCATGCCGGGCCCCATTCCTCTCCACTAATTAGCGTCATGCCGGGCCCCATTCCTCTCCACTAATTAGCGTCATGCCGGGCCCCATTCCTCTCCACTAATTACCGTCATGCCGGGCCCCATTCCTCTCCACTAAGCAGATGCCCGCGTCGACGCTGCCGACTTCAGTGACCTCGGTAACTGTCTCACCCACACCGGGAGTCAGCCTTAAATAGTGAAGACAGTAAAGCAGATAAAGAAAAAAAAATATGGCTAGAAATGCATCAAACTGACATTCTTAATAATCGCCAAGCACATACCTTGCGACCTTGCGAATCCCATTAACAAATTTCCGCCGAATTTGCTGCAAAGCCCGCGAACGCACCTCCCCCAATCAGCGGCCACCATCCGTCTGTGGCTGCAAGCCCGCGGGGCACAGAGGTGAGCGGGGTCACGGTCGCACGGCATCGGTGCTGTGTTCCAGGTTTGGTTGGTGGGGAGTAGTGTGGCGGATTATAATGCCTACGTGTATAGTGACGGGGGAGTTGGTGCTGGTTTATAAGTGCTGGGGAGGGGAATCGAGATGAGGGACATTCAGTGTAGGTATGTGAACATTTCCGATCGGTAGGTATAAAAGTGAGGGGGGGGGGTGTTTACGCGGTGGGCAGTGTGGAGAGCACTGGAGAACAAACGTGAGGTAAAAAAAAAAACGCAGAGAACTCGTTGGAGGTCAAAAGGGTTTGGCAAATGTATAACATGAAGTAACTCCTAAGCATTAGTAAATCAAACTTTCCAACCAGAACGCACCTCGCGAATAAAATTTAGCTGTCGGAAATAGCCTGCCTGATGCAGTGCGTGAGTGCTTGAGCGCCTGCGGGCCACCCGCGTCACCGGGGCAGCGTCCATGTAGCTCAAAAGCACGCTACGGACGGGGGCGAAGACACGCTTTCCAAAGATCGATATTATTATTACTGGGGCTTATCGACGCACCAACTGCCATGGTCATATGGCGTCGCCAACTCTTCCCTGTTGGAAGGGTTTCTCGGAAGCCAGCTTGCTCCTTGTTCAGGGAAGCCGCCGAGCCTTGAACCCGGGTCGATTGCGTGGAAGCCAGCTGTGCTGACCACTCCACTACCGCGACCCTCCCACTACCGGCCTTGTGTTCTTATTCTCTGTGTCTTTTCAAGGTCAGCACAGGGGGGGCCCTGATGTGGATCAGAGCCCCCCAGAGCAGCTCATGCTTCACCCAGGGACTAGACTAGCTCAGTGGCTCCAGGGATGGTAGTCATTAGACTAACTCAATCGGCCACAGATAGGCTCATAGGGCCTTGAACCAGCTCAAGGAGCCCAGAGCAATTTAATACGCGCCCCTCTGGGGTCCCTGGCATAATGCGCCCCGCTGGGGGTGCGTTTTTCGTCCCCCTCCGTATCTCATTTCCAAGAAAAGCTTAAGGAAAATTAAGGAGGGCGTATGAAATCTCTTGATGACACGAAGAGAAATTATACGAAATATTTCTATTTCAGGTCAACATTGAGGTTAGCAGAGGTCGAAGAAGGTTCCATAGGCTTACAACAGGGCGGTGTATGTTTACCGCTCTAGATTTTTACTCAGTGAAGCTGGAGCAATTATTTATGCATCACTTTTTCCGATGCAATTTATTAAACACGCGCCCCACTGGGGTCCCTTGCATGACGCCCCTCGCCCCCTCTCCGTATCTCCTTCCCCACGAAAGCTAAAGGAAAATTACGGGCGGCGTTCGAAAGCTCTTGACAAGACGAAGAGAATTTATAAGAATAATTTTTATGTCAGGTCAATATTGAGGTCAGCATAGGTCAAAGAATGCTCCATAGGCTTACAACAGAGCAGTGTACGTGTCCCTATCTAGATCTGCCCTCAGGGGAGCTAGAGAAAATCTTTATGCAGCATTGGATTCCTCTCATCGCGGCAAATCGAATGACGTATAATATGACCTTGCTAGGTCAAATTGCCAAAATGACCTGACCTCGACCTAGATCAGGGTCACAGAGTGACCTGGTATGGTCATGTTGCATATCAATCGACTCCCCGTGACCTGATATGACCTTTGAGAGGTCAGATGCTCAAAATTTCAACTTAATGGTCAAGATCGTGGTAAGAATAGACAGTTTGAGGATTTTCAGTCTTACCTATCCAGTATTTACTGAAAACGAGTCCATTCTATTTTTCACCATAGACTTATAGGCAATGGGGTGACCAAAAAATTGACCCCACCTTAGGTAACCAATATCAAAATTCCGAGATAGCAGATTTGTAGACCCTAATGACCTTATTATATTGTGGAAGTTTCAAACCGATCTGTTTGCTAATGTTCCCTGGGCGCTGCTTCAAACTCGTAATTTTAGGTTTTGAGGTCGGGTCACTTTATTTTTTTTTAACATCCGCAGCTCAGAGCTTCGCATCAGGGTCTGGAACCCTCCAGCTGCAGCTGCGGCATCCCAGCCTCGCTCTGACCCTGAATAGCTCCTTGACCTGACATGACCTTAACTCAAAAATTTGGTCGGATGTGTAAAATTGATCTGGGATAGGTACCGTAAGTTTCGTTGTTCTGCGTCTCTTCGTTTTTGAGCTATCTGGGAAAAACCAGGAGAGGGGGGGGGAATTTCGCTCCCCCCAGCGGGGTGCGTGTTAATAGCCAACTTTAGCAGACATTGACACTGACGTTGTTCATCGCAACCTAACACCCAACCTCCCCTCCCTCCCACCCTCCTTCCCTGTCGTCACTACACACATCTTCTCCACACGCACAACGAGCTAGCAACTGGTGTTTTTCGCTCATATTGTGTTACCGCTCGACACACGATGCAACGACACAATACATATCTAACATACAAAAACTTGACACACTTCAGAAAACCGCAGCCTCTCGCCAACCATCATCAGGTTCCATTTTCAGCACACATTGATCCCCCGCTCGTCTGTACGGTAATGGTTCCCGCGCCGCGCCACTACCCGCGCCCGCTCTCGATCAGAGGTTCACTAAATCGAGAAGGACTAACAGTGCTAGTGGGACAAAGGGTACGAATTGGAAAAGAGATCCCAAATTTTATACGTATTTTACGCGCTCATTGGTTAGTTTTTTTCGTAAATTGTTCCCCACATGTCATGAAAGTCTTGTTCCCTACCTGGTATTTTTGCGATGTATTTTTCTATATCTAGGCACTGTTTGATGTATCTGTTTCTTTAAATTGAGAGTAGTTAGCCTAATGCACTGGGATCTGCACTTTTCTTTCCAAATGAATTGACTGGCAAGGATAGTTATCACGCTTGTTTGGCGGGATTGCTTTTCATTAATGATTTGGTTCCCAATACAATGCTTGGGTACAAAATATTGTTTTGCAGTCCTAGAAGATTTCGAACACCGTGCCGGATAGCCTTTACCGATGGGCAGTCATAAAATTTGTGCCTCAATGTCTCTGACACTGATGGACATGCATGGCATCAGTGTCACTCACAATTATTCCGTAATAATATAAGAGGCGGTTAGTCGAAAGTATTCTCCTTATTTAGCGATACTGAAACCATTTCAGATTCACATCCGATGTGAACCAGTGCATGCGTTCGTATACCTGAGACCATTCGATTTCGGGCGTACTCAACTCATCCTGCCATTTTGAGTGACATTTATATGCTGCTGGTATGTTTTGTTCAATAAGCTTGTGATATGACCACTTAGATACCTTGGGTATGGAACGTAAAACCTTCATGCATTCTGCTTCTTCGGGCTCCAGTGGTTTTTGGGTGTTTACTTTCCTTTTTTGTTGTACTGGTATAGCTCGTAGAATCTTCAATGCCTGAATTTTATGCATCATTGGATTCCTCTCATCGTGGTAAATCGAATGATTTATAATATGACCTTGCTAGGTCAAATTTTGAAAATGACCTCACATCGAGCAGGATCAAGGTCACAGGGTGACCTGGTATGGTTATGTTGCATATCAATCGACTCCCCGTGAAAATATAAGCACAAAGCAGGCAAAATGGGACCTTTATCTCAATTCAGTGAGAGGTTATTGGCAAAACAATCACTGTATGTTCCTAGGACCTGAAATGACCTTTGAGAGGTCAGATGGTCAAAAACTCAACTTAAAGGTCAAGATTGTGGCAAGAATACATTGCTTGAGAATTGTCAGCTTTATCTATTCAGTTTTTACTGAAAACGAGCCCTTCCTATTTTTAACACGGATTACGTGCCCATACTCTTCCTGGGCGCTTGAAAGGCGACAGAATGCCCTAGCTGACCGAAAAAGGTACTAAATTGTCAAACAATAGTTTTAATCGCTAAATGTGGTCTAGTGCCAGGGCAGTTGAATAACGGGTACTTCAAAGTTTTGTACCCAAAGTGATCAGAATCATAGTTTAGTACCAGTTTTAGTATAGTATACTAGGAATATGCCAAAAATAATACTAGTTTAGTGCATTGATATAAGGTAAACACAAACGGCTGCAGCTGGTGACTGTGGTATTTGTTTGTACCCAAAACAGGATGGAGAAGCAGTGCATCACATATGCTATTCGAATTATTTTTCGTGTTGTTTTGTCATGTCGGTATTGAGCAGAGGTGCGATTTCGGCCAGTAGCGTACGCGACCAGTAAATTAATACGACTACGTAGCGGGCATAAGCGGATCCAGGGTCGCAGATCGGAGGGGCATGTTACGGGGGCGCCATCCAGATCAAGGGGGCGGCACTTTTGGCCGACAAAACCTATCATGTGTATGTCAAATTCTATAGCGGCGCGCCGATTCTTGCATCGGGGGAGGGGGTGCGGTGACATTTCAGGGGGCACCATCGACCCCACAGAGCACCGCCATGAACATTTGAGAGGACGCCGAGGGTTGATTCATTGTCCCTTTTATTAGGACAGGGGCGGATCTAGGCCATACGTTTGGGGAAGGCAATCTCAGGAAACATTGCGAACATGGTGTCGTTTCGATGACAATCGGCTGAAAGTGGGTACAATTCAGTCACTTTGGGAACCATGGCAGGGGCGGATGCAGAATTTTCTCAAAAAGAGGCTCGGTTTTCAATTGTAGGGGCCCCCGCTCGTGGTTTTCATTTTTCATAAATTGGGCGTTAAAAGTGAATAAATCATCATGGTGGTGTGTATTTAAACGTACTTATTAAATAAAGTTTGATACTTTTGGGGGACTCCAGGCCAGCTATTGGGACCCCCGAGACCAGTATCCGTGGCGTTTGGGCTCCTTGAATTTACCTAAGAAACGCCCACTGAACATAAAGGGAGCCCCCTGCTTCATAGGCGGATCCAGAATTGCCAATCAGGGGAGGGGGCGCCATCCGTTCCGGGGGCACCATTTTTGAACGGTAAAATCTATCAGGTGGGCGGAAAATTCTATCGGTAGGCGCCGATTTTCGCATCCTGGTGGGGATAGGAAGCGACATTTTAGGGGGCACCATCGACCCCTCAGGGGGCGCCGTGACCATTTCAGGGGGCGCCGAGGGTCGATCGCGGGGGCACGTTTCCCCCTTGTCCCCCCTGGATCCGCCTATGCCCTGCGGAGGGCCTTTTGTCGTGCTCAAGGCCAGGCTAACGGTACGCGGTCGCCCTCATCATCTACCATGCCCTTAGATCTGCCCCTGGAACATGACGTATTTACTGCTGGATCCGCCTCTGCACTAGGCAAAAGCATCCCTTAGAGCTAAAAGCATGAAGGGCGCAAAGTTGCATGAATTTCAAGCGAATACATTGTGTTTTTGCACATTCGGACTTTATGAAAAGTTTGGCCGCTTCTAGGATTCGAACCCACGCCTGAAAATGAAACCAAAACATGGGACTGGTTTTCACCGTCTAGCTTTCTGGTTAATGTCACGGCTGGCGGTTTTGACCCTGGAAATGAAAAGAAAAATGTCCTGGCGTCCATTTGAACTGCTTTTCGTGAACCTGCGCCTGGTTTAAGATACCCTCCCGAGGCTCTAGATTGCAAGCTTTTAACATGTGTTCCCTATGGACTAGTCGAAAATGCCAGCCGTTTAGTAGGAAAAACTTTGAGCCCCCCGGTCTAGTGCATCTAGGTTCAACGGCGCAAGGGCGCTAAATTTCGAGCGGCACAGCCCAAACGGGGCACACCCAAACATACTTCGGCCCATCACTCTTGAAAATGGGGGGATGCGCCCCCTCGAGCGGCGGGACCCATGTGTGGAAGGGCAGAAATTTTCCCTTTGGTCCCCAGATGTAAGAAAATGACGAACTTGAAAAACAAAGGCTGATGAATAATATCAACTCGAAATAGAGTGGGGTAGTTCATAGGCGGATCCAGGGGGCAAAGAGTATCAAATATTAAAAAATATCAAAATATAAAATATTGTTTTGCAGTTCTAGAAGATTTCGAACACCGTGCCGGATAGCCTTTACCGATGGGCAGTCATAAAATGTCTCTGACACTGATGGACATGCATGGCATCAGTGTCACTCTCAATTATTCTGTATTAATATAAGAGGCGGTTAGTCGAAAGTATTCTCCTTATCTAGCGATACTGAAACCATTTCAGATTCACATCCGATGTGAACCAGTGCATGCGTTCGTATACCTGAGACCATTCGATTTCGGGCGTACTCAACTCATCCTGCCATTTTGAGTGACATTTATCTGCTGCTGGTATGTTTTGTTCAATAAGCTTGTGATATGACCACTTAGATACCTTGGGTGTGGAACGTAAAACCTTCATGCATTCTGCTTCTTCGGGCTCCAGTGGTTTTTGGGTGTTTACTTTCCTTTTTTGTTGTACTGGTATAGCTCGTAGAATCTTCAATGCCTGAATTTTATGCATCATTGGATTCCTCTCATCGTGGTAAATCGAATGATTTATAATATGACCTTGCTAGGTCAAATTTTGAAAATGACCTCACATCGAGCAGGATCAAGGTCACAGGGTGACCTGGTATGGTTATGTTGCATATCAATCGACTCCCCGTGAAAATATAAGCACAATGCAGGCAAAATTGGACCTTTATCTCAATTCAGTGAGAGGTTATTGGCAAAACAATCACTGTATGTTCCTAGGACCTGACATGACCTTTGAGAGGTCAGATGGTCAAAAACTCAACTTAAAGGTCAAGATTGTGGCAAGAATACATTGCTTGAGAATTGTCAGCTTTATCTATTCAGTTTTTACTGAAAACGACCCCTTCCTATTTTTAACACGGATTACGTGCCCATACTCTTGCTGGGCGCTTGGAAAGGCGACAGAATGCCCTAGCTGACCGAAAAAGGTACTAAATTGTCAAACAATAGTTTTAATCGCTAAATGTGGTCTAGTGCATCTAGGTTCAACGGCGCAAGGGCGCTAAATTTCGAGCGGCACAGCCCAAACGGGGCACACCCAAACATACTTCGGCCCCTCACTCTTGAAAATGGGGGGGATGCGCCCCCCTCGAGCGGCGGGACCCATGTGTGGAAGGGCAGAAATTTCCCCTTTGGTCCCCAGATGTAAGAAAATGACGAACTTGAAAAACAAAGGCTGATGAATAATATCAACTCGAAATAGAGTGGGGTAGTTCATAGGCGGATCCAGGGGGCAAAGAGGTAAGTGCCCCCCCCGATCGACCCTCGGCCCAGTCTGCAAAGTATGGCAGCAGGCCAGACGAGTCGCACCAGCAGGGGCGCAGCCAGAGCTTTCGTATGGGGGGCACACCAACTTTGAGGGACACCCCGGGGGAAAAGGGCACTTTTTAACGCAACCTAAACAAACCTACTATATCTTTGTTTATATCATTTTTTGGGCATCTTTGGTTCATTAAAAATGCAAAGAAACCATTGACGGAGAAGGAAAACTCGATTAAAACCGAAAAAAGGAACAAAATATCACCAAAATGCCATGGAAGTAGCCAAAACACTACTTTTTTGGGATAGGTTTAAGGACAGTCAACTCATGCAAGTACTTAACATCAGCGGAGCATGTGATATCTGTTACAATGTGCAGGTTAAGGCATATTGGAGTCGAAATTTTTTTGTTATGCCCACTGGTTTTGTCGTGACGAGTGAGCCCTGGCTGAATGCGGATTAAGTTCCTTGCCTCCCACAATCGCCGTGGGACGAGGAAAGGCAAAGTGTCTTTGGAAGAACACATTTTTTGCTGCCGGAAAAAATTGGGAGATACCTTTTGAACTCGTTTATTAAGTTCCATATTCTCAAGGATCGGTCCCAGTTAAGAGTAAATACAAGGTGAACAGGCCGGTGGTTTAGATGGGGATGGTGTGACAGAGCTGAAAATTGTAACAACTAGTTCTTCATTTAAATTAATTAGTAGAAATCCTGGTTTAGGGGGCTGTGCTCTGAGCTCAGGGGCACATGCCTTTTTATCATCCCTTCCCAGAATCCAACAGTATAATAAGCAATTTATATAACCTGGGGTGCCTAGGTATCACAAGCCGTTTTAGAGATTCCTCATTCCTCGTTAGCTCCGTTTTACAAGGGGAATTTCCATTGTGTTCTTATTCCCCATCTATTCAAGACCAGCTCTGGGGCCCCCAAAAAGTGGATCAGAGGCCCCCAGAGCAGCTTCCCCATCCCCCAGTTGTGCCTCCAGGGACTAGACTAGCTCAGTGACCCCGCCCCGAAATGATGGGAGTTGGCCTTGTGTTATTATTATCTGTCTATTCAAGACCACCTCAGGGACTAGACTAGCTCATTGGTCCCAGAGATGAGGTCATCAGACTAGCTCAATGGACCACAGATAGGCTCATAGGGCCTTAAACCAGTTCAAGAAGCCCCAGAACAGTTTAAGGCGCCAGATCACCTCAGGAGGCCTCAAGCCAACTTAGGGGCTCTCACAAGCTCAGCGCCCAGACCAGCTCAGGGTACACTCAGAACCTAGACCCACTCTTGGGCCCCAGATCAGCTCTTGGGGCCCCAGATCAGTTCAGGGGCCTCAAGTCAGGTCAGGGGCAGGATCAAGTCAGGGCCACTAAATCAGCTCAGGAATCCCTCACCAGCTCGGGGCCCAAGCAGTTCAAAAACCCCAGAGCTGCTCAGGGAACACCAGATCGACCCATAGGGCACCAGATCAGCCTCGGGGACAAATAATCAGATCATTGGTCCCCGACCAGCTCGGGGCCCAGATCAGCTCAGGAATACCAGATCAAGTCAGGTGGCACTTAATCAGCTCAGGAGCCCCATACTATCTCAGGGGCCCTCACCAGCCCCTGTGGGCCCAGTTCAGCTCAGGGCTTGGGAGCTGCTCAGGAAATCACGTAATCAACCCAGGAGGCCCGGGTCAGCTTAAAGGGCACCATATTAGCCATGGGGCACCAGACTAGCTCAGAGGGAATAAGATGGGCTCAGGAGACACACTGATGACTCAGCAGGCACCAGATCGACTCAGGGGCATTAGTTAAGTTCAGGAGGCAGTATATCTGCTCAGGGTGCACCAGATCGATCAGCACAGGGGGCATGTTCAAGTCAGGGGCACGAAATCAGCTCAGGGATCCCTCATAAGCTCGGGGCCCAATCAGTTCAAAAGCCCCATAGCTGCTCAGGGCACACCAGATGCCTATAGGGCACCAGATCAGCTCCGGGGACAAACAATCAGATCAGTGGTCCCCGACCAGCTCGGGAATACTAGATCAAGTCAGGAGGCACTTAATCAGCTCAGGAGCCCCATACCATCTCAGGGGCCCTCATCAGCCTCTGTGGGCCCAGCTCAGCTCAGGGCCTTAGATCTGCTCATGAAATCACGTAAGGAGGCTCAGATCAGCTTAAAGGGCACCAGATTACTCAGGGGGCATCAGATTGGCTCAGGAGGCACCAGATCGACTAAGGGGCATTAGTGCAGCTCAGGTGGCACCAGATCGATCCGCTCGGGGTCCAGATCAGGTCCCAGTCCCCCAGACTATGGCAGGAGCCTAAATCAGCTCAGGGAGCAACATAACAGCTCAGGGGACACAAGGTGGGCTCAGGGCCCACCAAACCAGCTCAGGGGAGGGGGACCAGACCATCTAAGGATACATCAATAATCAGTTGAGGGGGCACCTAATCAGCTGAAGAGGCACCATATTGACTTAGGAGACAGAATCAACTTGGGGAGGCATGAGATCAGTTCGGGGGCCCGAATCAGCTCAAGGGGCACTAAATCAGCTATTAGGGCACCAAACAAGCTCGGAAGCATTAGACTAACTCAGAGAGCATTATATAGATTCAGGAGGCACAATTATTTGCTCAGTGGGGCACCAGATTGACTACGAGGGCATCAGATCAGCTCAGAGGGCACATGATCAGCTCCAGGGTTCAAGACTCAGGGGGTACCACATGAGCTCAAGGGGCACCAGATTTGCTCTGCCCATACGATTATTGGCGACGATGAGGCATTATCTGGAAACGGATTACGTGCCTATACTCTTCCCGGGTGCTTGGAAAGGCAACAGAATGCCTTAACAGACCAAAAAGACACTTAATTGTCAAACGATAGCTTAAATCACTAAGTGCAGTCTAGTTCCATCTAGGCTCAACGACGTAGGGTACTAAATTTCGAGCGGCACGGCCCAAAGAGGGCACACCACCTGGCAATCAAAAGGGCACCCCGGCACCGATGGGGGGGGCACGTGCCCCCTGTGCCCCCTGGCTGCGCCCCTGCGCACCAGCCATCTAAAATTCTCGCACCACCAGCCTCCAAAAATTCGCACCAATCTGCCACATACTAGGGGAAAAATGCACCCATTCCTACCCCTACAATGCAATGCTACCTCAATCATTAGTCAGTTAGTTAAGGACTTTTTATAAGACACTCTCCTGTGTCTTAATAGCCATTCAGTCATTATTTGTTTAGTTTAAGTGTCACTAACCTCGCAAATTCGCACCAGGTTGATAAAATTCGCACCACTTGGTGCTGTCTCCAAGGGCACTCGCACCGACGAGATCTCGTCGAAAATGCCACACTTGGCACACTGGCCCTCGGCGCCCCCCTGAAAGGTCGATGGCGTCCCCTGAAAAGTCGCATGGCATGGCCGGAATCCCTCCCGCTACGTCCACCAATGCGGCGCTTCTGGATCCGCCAGTATCTTCAATGAAACCAATCGTGAGAAAATCTGGTGTTTCCCGTTGTTTACCTTTTCTGCTTCCGAACAGCTGATGAGTCTTTCTGGCGCGCTAAAAACAGTTGTCAAGGAAACGCCAACTGCTGACATGCAGTTGGCAGACACGTGACCGGACGTCAATCCGCGGCCAGCTGAATATGAGCTAAAAAGATGCAAATTCTCGGGCCTGGAAGCACAACTAGAGATGAAAATCTATAAGACAAGAAACCACCGACCACTACGGGCATGGTTCGATCGCGTTTTTATATTGCCTTGGTGCATTAAAAGAGTTTCCAGTCAACTTCAAGGGGAAAATAGTTCAAACCATGCTGAAACACTGTTTTTTGGTAAAAAAACTCCGAAACCCGTGCCTATGCCTTAACAAAGGATTGTTGCTATCGCTGCTACCTTGAGAAATTATTGATAATTATTACCAATTGAATAATCTGAATTGTTCTATCTTAACAAGACTTCAAAGTATAGTTCGATAATTCATAAAATTACCTGACCAATCCCGGATAAGGAGGGACCTGCGTTGTTTTCAAAGTCAGCTGACCAAGGTCATTCCGTTGGCATAGTCTCGAGCAGTAACTCCTATCTTACCATCCTTTACTCTATTGCCTTGAACTACCCAGGACGTAAAGGTATCTTGACCCAGGACCAGGTGTATCTATTGCCTTGGAACTACCCTTATCTTACCAGTAGAGTAATCTTGTATCTTACCTGGTGTACAGTATACCCAAGATACCTTGATATTGTAAAATTGAACATGTCGGATAACGCTGGACTAGTATCGCTAAAGTGGTTCACTTAAAATAAAACAGGGTAGGTAAGCAAGCCTGGTAGGTATAGTACAGACAGTAGTTTGGGTGGATCGCAGATTTTTTATGGGCATTTCGTGGTTCCTAGCCAGGGTAGGAACCTACCGAAGTGCCTTCTCGACTAGGCAACTTCGATTGCTTTTAAAACAACGCATTTTCCTATGCATTTACGTACATGTGATCAGGAGCGTTGGAACTATGTTCAAAGTTGGGGGTGGGGAGCGGAAATTTTCAAGTCATTTCTTTCCAGTAGGGTTAACCTTCGCCCGGGTGGGGGGTCTTTTTAGACCCCCCTCGGGTTTTTCCAAAGTGACCAAAAAACGGCGGCGCGCAGCGCCGCGAAACTTGGTCTAGCTGTTCCTTCATCATTTTTACATCTTTCCTGAAAATTTTGGCTCAAGGTCATATCAGGTCAGGTCACCAGGCCAGGTGAAGTGACCTCACCTCAAAAAATACTTAGGACGGCATAACTAAAAGAAGGGTTAATCGATCAAGATGAAACTCATACCACATCTTGGGCCCACCAGGAGCTACAACATTTGTTCCGGGATTTTTGATATTGGTGACCTAAGGTCATGTGCAGAGCATGACCTCCCCATTGACAATGCATGGGGAAAATCACGAAATGAGCTTTTCTCAGTAAGTATGGATGGAATCAACTTCAAACATCGGTTGCGACTTGCTCTTAGCCCATTTCTGAAGCTGATACCAAAATTTTTGACTTGTGACCTTTAAAAGGTCACCTTAGGTCAAATAAGCATTTTTTGGTGTTTTTCTCTATAAATTTTGAATAAACTAAGATAGAGCTTTTATTTTGTCACCAAAGTATTTGTATAGTCACTGGAAGTCAAATGATATACATCATCACTATACCAGGTCAAGTTGGGTCAGACCGTTGACCTGGGTCAGGTCAAATTCTGAAATTTGACCTGGCATAGCAATATCATATATCATTCGATTCGTATTGACGAGAGGATTGCAATGGTGCATAAACTATGGCTGTATCTTGTTTGGTTTGGAAGCTATTAGCGAAAAAGTAAACGCCCTTATGCATGGGTGGCTATGGACATTCCCAAGAATATGCCCAATGTTTAGTGACCTGTAGCTCCCTAGGCTTTGACCTGACACGAAAATGAATGCCACTGTAATGAAAGTGCATCTCAAGAGCTTTCGAATGGTGTTAGAAAAATGTTTCTAGCTATCATAGTTTCTGAGATATAGGAGGTTTTCTTAGTACACCTCATATTAGCGATTTTGACCTATTTTGACCTCTGGTGACCTTGATATTGACCTGACAAGAAAAATGACCGAAGTACTTTCGATATCATTTTCGAAGAGCCTTTGATTGCCGTTTTGCGCTTTTTTCTAGCTCTCTTAGTTTTTGAGATCGTGGGGGGGTCTTTTTAGCCCCCCCCACCATGGCGAAGGTGGCTCGTACCCGCCACCGGGGCAAGGGTTAATGGTTAAGAATGGCCATAGGGTTAATGGTTAAGAATCATGAAAGTTGGGGGGGCAGCTGCCCCCTGCCCACCCCGGTTCCTACGTCCCTGCATGTGATCACTGGCGGATCCAGGGGGTCGGCAAAAATACATTTCCCTTTTAACCCTCGCCCTGGCGGGGTTTTGTTCGAACGCCCCCTTGTGTTTCTCCTGTGGCACGAAAAGCGGCGCGAAGCGCCGCCGTACTTAACACCCCTCGTCCTTGATCAATTCTGCCACTTTCCCCAAAATTTTAAGGTTGGGTCATCTCAGGTCAGGTCACCAGTGTAGGTCAAGAGACCTCACCTCCAAAAATGTTTAAGGTGGCATAAGAAAGAAATGGGTTAATCTGTTGGATTGAAACTTATACCACATAATGGGCCCACCGAGAGCTACAACATATATTCAGGGATTTTTCAAACCGATGACCTAAGGTCAAGCACAGACCATGACCTCTCCATTGGAAATACATGGGAAAAAGAGAAATTAGGCTGTGTTTGTGTAGATACAGATGAGAATACCTTTGTATTCTCCAAATCATTGTATCCTGGGCCCCTTTTAAGGTTAATGTTGCAATTTTTGACCTGTAACCTCGTCCTCTGAGAGGTCGGGGCTACTTAAGCAGTTTTCAGGCTAAGGTCAATAACTTTGCATGGAATGATGATACCGCATTTATTTTGATATCATTGCGTTTGGATTACTATTGCGAGTCGATCGATATGCATATTGACTCTACTAGGTTAAAAAGTGACCGTGACCTAACCTTAGGTCAGGTCATTTTGTGTTTTGACCTAGTATAATCATATTATACATCATTCGATTTGCCGTCGAGAGAAAGCGAATGGTGCCTAAAATGATCCCAACACAACTCTCTCAGATGCTAGAACCCAAAGACTACTAAAAATGCCTCCTTCTTTGGCCTGTCATGACCTCAACATTGACCTGAGGCAAGAAGTGACAGGTATAGTTTCGTCGTGAATTTGTATGAGCTATCCACCAGCTTAAGCGTTTTTTCGCTATCCCGCATAGGGGCCGAGTTCGAGGGGGTGTTCAAACACCCCCCACCAGGGTGAAGGTGGCTCGGAAGCCCACCGGGGTGCAAGTTAAACCCCCAATTTTCGCTGATTAATAAACATATTTTTCACGATTTTAGGGCCATTGCCCCCCAAGCCATGGACCTGGATCCGGCACGGCATGTGATACCCCAGTCTGCAGAACGTTGCAGGCTTCTCAACGAGGTGCTTAGGGCAGCCCAAATCCTGCTCCAATTGAGGCATAATTTGGTTGCTAAGGCAAATTTGTTTTTTAATGATGATACCTTTTTTTATTTTATGCCGTCGGAAGGCCACTTAAAAACAATAATCGCCGTTTGTTTTCCGTTTTTTGTTTTCCGTTTGTTTTCCGGCCCTCGCTGTCAGTACTGCCCCAAGTGTCAGTTTCTGCCCGAAGGTTTCCTTACCTGCCCCAAAGATGGGCAAAGGCTGCCCCAACGGGATTTCGTCTAAATCTTCCATCTTCCGTCACAGGACAAAAATCCCACCTGGAATCTTTGAAAGGGTGAAAACTAACGTGTTCCTGAACTTTTTAAGCCTTCGCATTCGTTTTTGTGACTTTTTCAGCATAGCATAACAGATACAGATATCTATTTATTCGAAGAGGGTCCACATCAGGCATGCTTTTCACCCATTCACCTCAGTTGTTAAAAAGTAAACAAGCAGATTAAATTTGAAAATTAGATAGATGAAGAATTTAATTTTAATTTTTAAAATTAAAAATTTTAAAGCAAAAAGCTAGTTATCAAAATGAAACCGATAAAGGAACGCTAAAAATAAAGCAAAAAGTAAAAAAGCTTAAACAGAGCCCAAGAATTGCGTTCCCTTGAACCGGCCAAAAGCACTGGTTAAAAATATCTGGTCACATTTCCTCGAGCTGTGCCTGAACGCGCGCATTGACGGGGTCTGAGCCACCTTTGCTTTGACGAGGGGGGGGCGGGTACCCGCCCCCTAAGATCTCGAGAACCACGGTAGGTAGCGAAAAACGGCAAACGGTGTTGGGTTGCCCATCCACTTCTCCATCGAAAATATTTGTACCATTTTTTTGTCAGGCCACATTCAAGGTCACGAGAGGCCAAAACATGTAATAGGGATAACATGTAAATTAAGTTTTTCGGCCATTACATCTGAACAAATAAAGATAGAGCAAAACGACTTAAACTGTATGAATCCTTGCAGCAAGCCGAATCGAATGATATATGATTTAACCTTGCTAGGTTAAATCAAGGATTTAACCTGACCTGAGGTCAGGTCAAGGTCAAATTATATAAAATGCATATCATTAGAACCGCAAAGCCAAGGCGAGTCTAATAAAGCTAAAATAAACGCTCTATCACTATCCGTTACTGAGTTCTACAAAAATTCCTATGTATTTCCAATGGAGAGGTCATGCCTCGTTCCTGACCTTAGGTCATTGATATAAAAAATACCGGAACATGTTTTAGAGAACTCGGTGGGCCCATTATATGACATAAGTTTCAATCGTATAAGTTCACCCTGCTCCGACTTATGCTATCTTAAACTTTTTTTGAGGTCAGGTCACTTGACCTGTACTGGTGACCTGACCTGAGATGACCTAACCTTGAAATTTTCACAGAAGTTGTAAAAATGACGAGGGAAAAGGTATACTAAGTACGGCGGCGCTACACGCCGCCGTTTTACTGCTACCTCCAAAAAAACCCGAGGGGGCGGGTACTCGCCCCCGTCAATGTGCGTGTTGAAGGGAATGTGACTCCTTTATAACGTGATTTTAACTGAGATAGCCAAGTTGTAAAGTATGCCGGAAAACCCGGTGCTCAATATATAATTTGTCTTGAAACTCAAAATTTCCTTGGAGGAAAGCTAAATCCCTACTTGAAATCAGGGTTGGCACTGCCCACTACCCACTGCCGGGGTGTTTTGGGTTTTTAGTGGGTTTTTAATGGATAAAACCCACCTGGGTTTTTTCATAAATCATTTTCCAGAAGACCCTGAGTGAAAATATTGTCTTTTTGCTATTCAAATCACTTTTAAAGCTACTAAGCCTCGGTATGTGTAGAATATGCCAAAGTTTGGCAGAATTGGTACCATATGCCACCTCATACAACCCGCTGGAATAGTGCATTAAAAGTGCATTTGGAAATTCTTACCGTCTTACCAGGGAAATCATTGCCAAGAATCCACTCTTCGTCCAAATTGCACATTGTGCAACGCAGATTTCTATCAGATACAACTTGCTTGCGGGGCCTCCTTCCTTAGGTCTCGGCCCTCTGTGGCTTCTACATCCATCCTGAGCCGCCTTGGCTTTAACGGGGGGCCTAAGATCTCAAGAACCACGCTGGTAGCGAAAAACGGTAAACGGCGTTGGGCTGCCCATCCACTTCTCCATCGAAAACATCTGAACGATTTTTTGTCAGGTCACATTTAAGGTCACGAGAGGTCAAAACATGACGTCATAGGGATAACATGTAAATTCAGTTTTTCGGCCATTACATCTGAACAAGTAAAGATAGAGAAAAAAGACTTAAACTGCATGAATCCTCTTAGCAAGCCGAATCGAATGATATATAATTTGACCTTGCTAGGTCAAGTCAAGAATTTGACCTGACCTGAGGTCAGGTCAGGGTCAAATTATATAAAATGCCTATCATTAGAACCGCAAAGCCCAGGCGAGTCTAATGCAGCTAAAATAAATGCTCTATCACCATCGGTTACTGAGTTATTCCGTAAAAAACATTTTCCCATGTATTTCCAATGGAGAGCTCATGCCTCGTACCTGACCTTAGGTTATCGATATAAAAATACCGGAACATATTTTAGAGAACTCGGTGGGGCCATTATGCGATATGAGTTTCAATCGGATAAGTTTACCCTGCTCCGACTTATGCTATCTGAAACTTTTTTGTAGGTCGGGTCACTTGACATGTACTGCTGACCTGACCTGAGATGACCTAACCTTAAATTTTTCACAGAAGTTGTAAAAATGATGAGGGAAAAGGTATGCCAAGTACGGTGGCGCTACGCAACGCTGTTTTTCTGCTGTCTCCGAAAAACTTTTATCGGAACTGTTAACCTATTTCGATGATAAGTGAGTGGCCTCCCAAAATTTTGCCGAAGATACAAAAATAATTGATAGTCTCGTAATAATGATTTTTCAAATAGCAAGAAACCACCATAATAATTGTTTTCGCGTATCTCGCTTTAATCTATAAACATCTCTGCAGGGTCAAAATATGTCAAAGTAACAGTGCAGTCTCAGATTGTGACTGACTGACTTTCACTTGAGACACACAAATGGTTTCTTTGTCCAGCTCATGGAACCTCTAAGGCTTATCGTGGTGGAGTCACATCGTGCTGTACTCCAGGCGCGCAGCCAAGTTGGGGCTATCCCTCACCTTGGGCGAACTTACGCACTGTTAAGAGCTTCCCGCACGGCCTCCCGTCGCGACGCGTCGTTTTCTGATTTATGTTCCCCAAATGGATTATAAGAAGACGGACACCATCACAATGTTTGTCTTGGAGACCCTCAATAGCAAGTCTCAAGGGCCCAAGCGTTGGTCTGGCAGGGCCCACCAAAATTTTGAATTGGGGGCCCAGATTCGGCGATCGGGACACCAGAGTTTATCTCTTGCCCCCAGACTTGGTCTCTGGAGCAGCCCCAAAAGTTTTCCCGGGGTGTCCAGAGTTGGTCTGGCGGACCCTCAACGTTTGTCACGGGGGATGGGGGGGTGGGGGGGGCAAAAATGAACTCTGAGGGCCCCCAGAGTTGGTCTCGGTGGACCCAAGAGTCTGACTTGGGGGATCCGAAAAGTTCTCTGGGAGAGCCTTGGGCTGGTCTCGGATGGCCTTTAACCTTCGCCCGGGTGGGGGGGGTCTTTTAGACCCCCCCTCGGGTTTTTCCGAAGTGACCAAAAAACGGCGGCGCGCAGCTCCGCCAAACTTGGTCTAGCTGTTCCTTCATCATTTTTACATCTTTCCTGAAAATTTTGGCTCAAGGTCATATCAGGTCAGGTCACCAGGCCAGGTGAAGTGACCTCACCTCAAAAAATACTTAGGGCCGCATAACTAAGAGAAGGGTTAATCGATCAAGTTGAAACTCATACCACATATTGGGCCCACCAGGAGCTACAACATTTGTTCCGGGATTTTTTATATTGGTGACCTAAGGTCATGTGCAGAGCATGACCTCCCCATTGTCAATACATGGGGAAAATCACGAAATGAGCTTTTCTCAGTAAGTATGGATGGAATCAACTTCAAACATCGGTTGCGACTTGCTCTTAGCCCATTTCTGAAGCTGTTGCCAAAATTTTTGACTTGTGACCTTTAAATGGTCACCTTAGGTCAAATAAGCATTTTTTGGTGTTTTCCTCTATAACATTTGAATAAACTAAGATAGAGCTTTTATTTTGTCACCAAAGTGTTTGTATAGTCACTGGAAGTCAAATGATATACATCATGACTATACCAGGTCAAGTTGGGTCAGACTGTTGACCTGGGTCAGGTCAAATTCTTAAATTTGACCTGGCACAGCAATATCATATATCATTCGATTCGTATTGACGAGAGGATTGCAATGGTGCATAAACTATGGCTGTATCTTGTTTGGTTTGGAAGCTATTAGCGAAAAAGTAAACGCCCTTATGCATGGGTGGCTATGGACATTCCCAAGAATATGCCCAATATTTAGTGACCTGTAGCTCCCTAGTCTTTGACCTGACACGAAAATGAATGCCACTGTAATGACAGTGCATTTCAAGAGCTTTCGAATGGTGTTAGAAAAATTTTTCTAGCTATCATAGTTTCTGAGATACATGAGGTTTTCTTAGTACACCTCATATTAGCGATTTTGACCCATTTTGACCTCTGGTGACCTTGATATTGACCTGACAAGAAAAACGACCGAAGTATTTTCGATATCATTTTCGAAGAGCTTTCGATTGCTGTTTTGTGCTTTTTTCTAGCTCTCTTAGTTTTCGAGATCGTGGGGGGGGGTCTTTTTAGCCCCCCCCCACCAGGGCGAAGGTGGCTCGTACCCGCCACCGGGGCAAGGGTTAAGGAGCCACGTTCCCTTTCAACTGTTTTGAACCAGGCACCAGTCCCGTTCTGTTCAGCAGGGATACACCTCTGAAACACAGCTGCCTCTTACCAGCCTCAGTCCGGATCCGCGGCAAGGTCCCTTGACCAGCATTCCTCGTGTTGTGCTGATGCACATATTTGGCCCGGTGTCCGATCGTTTCTTTCAGATAACGTAGCTGACCTGACACCAAAATTCTCTCGGTGGTAGTTGGCACTCACGGTATGGTAGTTAACCATCTCGTCAGCCGTTGACCATCCTAGCTGTCGGACTACATCTGATATATGGTCGTAACGTCGCTTTCCAGTGACAACACGTGCACAAAAATTGCTCACCCTTTGCACACGATGCTTTTGTGTCACGTCACACGAACCATACAGAGACAAACAGTACCGCAGTATCGAAATAACGAGCGCTTCTACAATGGTCTTCAGTACGGCTTCGGGTGTCACGTGGCGTGTGGGACTCAAGGCAGCGAGGAGTCCAGTACACTTGTGCGTGATATTGTCAATGTGATTTTGAAAGTTGAGATGCCGATCCATGGCTAAGCCCAAGTTCTTGACTATTCTCTTGTCTTTGATAACTGTGCCACAAAAATTAAGTGAAGCCGGAGGCAAATCACGAAGCATCGGAGGCGAGAACGAGCATTTGAGTTTTGTCAGTGTTTAGTTTCATACCGTTGTGGCAGAACCAGGCAAATATTTTCCCCATACTATTCCAATGGAGGAGGTCACCCCTTGACTTGACCGCAGGTCATCGAAAGGAAGAATCCCAGATATACATTTTTTAGGTTCGGAAATAATTATCAAGTAAAGAGCATTTTCAGTCAACCAGTTTAAAAAATCTAGGTCTGGTAGAGCTCAAAGTTGAAGTGAGCTCACCTTCACTTGTTTAACCTCATCTGGTGACACGACTATCATGACCTGAATCTTGAATTTTGTGAGAAGCTGCAAAAGAATTGGGTGACAGGTATATCAATTACGGCGGCGTGGAGCCCCGACTTTTTTCCGCTATCCTTGAAAACCCTTGGGGCATCGATGGCCCCCCCAGCGGGGAGCGGGTTAAATACATGAGCATCATACAGCCAAACACATATGACACCGAGGAGTTTGCCCAACATACTTTCCAAACGCAGGACACACACGCCTAATGAACTAACACCTTCTGCCGACAGATCCCGTCACCTTGCACCATGCCGGCGGCGGCGAGGCTAGCGCATCAGCTGAGTCCGGCGTCCGCCCAGTCCCCCCGGCTCCTCCAACTTTCGGATTGTCGAAACCGAGAGGAAAGGGCGCGGAAAGAGATCCACCCTAGCACAGCCGACGGCGGAAATGACGGCAGAAGCCCTGGATCAGCACATCTCCCAGCACCTCTTCGTGGGAGATATCGAACCGGACAGGAAAACATCCAACCTCCGGCGGATTCGGTAGGTTTGTGAACACATGGTTGTCTGTTGCATTGTCCCGTTTTTGTTTGTTGTTTTTTTAGGAAAGTCAGCTGGAATTCTAGAACCTGGTGGACAAACTATTCAAGGAAAGAAAGGTATGCATATTTCGAAGCATACACTTCGGAGAAAATTGCTTCTCATAAGCTCATTCGGAGCGGATTTTGTATTTGAATTAAGCGTTACATTAGACCAGGGGTGGATGCACGATTTTTCCGGGGGGACAAGGAGGCGTCTTTTTAGGGTACACTGGGTGGTAAAACAGAGTGCCATGGCGCAAGGAGGCGTCAATTTGTTCATAGTCAGGCAGCTTTAGGAGCATGTTTTGTCAGTTTTGGACATACCTATATTTCATAACTACAAAATAACTGTTTCTATTTTTCACCCATACCAGGAAGAGTATCTATTCCATGACCGTAACCTGTCTATAATGGGCTACCTCATACCATTTGAACCCGTCTGATCTAAACTCATTTCGGTGAATGCCCTGGGCATGACATACAGGCTTTCAGGAAACTACGACAAGCTGAGAGTGATGTGCTGTGGAGATGTTGGGGTGACGCGATGGTGCGCCGGCCGTCCAGCCGCGGGTTCGTCGACACCTGGGACACAGGGGTATCGCCTCAGGGTGCCGCCATGGAGGCCGCTCTTCCGTATCGTGTCCGAGCAGATGTATTTCGTGTGAACTGGGTGCAACTGAGCGCTGCCAGGACGGGCCCGATTATCATGGAGCAGCGTTAGAAAGATGAAGCCGGCACCCATGATCTCGGACTGCGTTTAAGGTCGAGGGACCGCCCGGGAACGGGGGTCGGTAATTTGCCAAGGGAGGAATGATAATATTGGCAGCCACGGCTGATTCGGGGCAGCTTCAGATTATCAGAGCCCAAGCGCAGCACTGATTTGGGACGGTGCTGGCGATGCGTCGGTGGCACCACCTCCTGTGACGGTACTCTGCTTCAGGTGCAACATCGATGAACCGAATGCGGCACTTACGTCGAGCAGATGTGTAAACGTTGTACTTTGGACCCACACACCGCGTGGTGTAAGTACGGTGTCCGGGGGGGCTAAGTGGCTATAGCTGTTGGGTGCGGATTTGTCGACGGGCACGCTTGGCAGGCGCGGCCACAGCGCGCCGCACGTCTCACTGGCTGCTGGTGCTGCACCGCACCCATCGGCAGCAGCCGGAAACGACACCGGCACTCCGTTCACCTGTGAAGTTCTCAGTCTCTGGGTGATGGTGCGAATTAAAGTGAAACGTATGTACGTTCATTGAGTTATCCTGCGTTTATTTAGGTGCCGTAGTCTCATCGATCTGTCCATGTACAAAATGTCCCAAACGCATTCGTTTGCCTAGGATTCTAAAATATCTAACGCCGCGGAATTGAACACGTTGACTTCCGTGTATGCTTGCCGAGAGACTCTCTGGTAATATTCTGATACATCCATCAGTGCCTGCGTTTCCACATTCACACAGCGGGAGGAGTTCATGCCTGTGCCTTGACCTGAACAGGGTCGGGTACCATTGAACAAATGCAGGAGGTGAATGAATTCGCGAACTAATGTAATGATGTAGGTCTGCGGTAGTGCAGCGATTGGTATCACGTCCACCGAGGATGCCGAGCCATTTTCAACAGTCATCGGCTCACTCTCATCAGCGCCGACGGCTGACGAGGCAGCTGCATCGGAGCCAAAATTCGGGGGAAGATAGGAAATTGTGAGGGCGATTTTACAGGATAATACCTCCCGCCAGCCCCCTCCGGTGAGACCGTGCCAGAACACGCAGTGGCGGGTGAAGAATTTCCCTGGGTGCGCAAAGTTTCAGGGAGCAGCAATAACCATATTCTGAACCATACTGAATATTCGTATTGACGGACTGAGCGTCAATTCCACACGCTGAGGTGTACATAATTTTACACCTGCACATTCTTTTGTGCGATGAGGGCGATAATGCCGTGCTTTGAAACTTGGAAGAAGTGCCAACGGAGCGAAAAGGAAAGTAGTACGTGTTTTGGCACCGCGTTGGCGTAGTCGCCGTCCGATGACTGAGTGGGCGGGGCATAACGTGGTTTTGGAGAGCTGCTGAAGTCCGCATTATCACTCGCAGTGTATGGGGTGCCCCTCGAGAATGACCTGCTATAATGATTTTTTATGTATGTTAAAGAGGAGTCAGAATAAAACAGAATTTTCTTTCGCGATTGCTTATCGCACAAATGAATCCGCCGAATTTAATGCTCAAAACTGTAAAGTGACCTAAATATTTTTCACCAGGGCTGCGGGTGAGTTGGCACTTTTTCGACCTCTGTTCCTGGCATTACGAGAGTCACCCTCCCAGTGCCAGTTTTGTGATAACGTGTTGGGTATTTCAAAAGCCGAATCGAAAAATAGGGGTGAAAAATTTCCAGAAAGGCGGCAAAATAGTCCAGCAGGAGTATGCTGCTTACAGTGAACTAGCAACGGTAAACACGGCCAGGCGGAAGACAAGGCGCCTGTGCCTGGGACACCTCCAGTCGGTTTGAAGTTGCCTATCGCCCGGTCCACACCAGTGATGGTATTTGCCTGCCACTTGTCCGGCCGACTTGCACAGTGCCACCACTGACTGGGGTTGGCTGTAGGATTGGGCGACAAGGCGAGTAATGGCCGTTGCTTTCTTCTGGGCTCAACTTGCACATTTTAAAAACACCGGAATGAGTGTTGTCTTGAAGCCTCACCCATCGCGGTGTGATGTTCGCGCCTCGCATTGCCAAGTGCGCCACAGGCCACGACATGTGGGATATGAAGGCAATGCTTGATTTGGTGCTCTGAACATATAGGAGTTGAGTCGAGGAGAACGACACGGCCATTATTCGTTCTGTAGCCCAATCTTACAGTTTGCCTGTAAGACAGTCGGCCCGACACCGTGCAGGTCGGCCGGCTGCGCGGCCGGCCAGTCCCATCACGCCTGCAAGCAGGACTGACATCCGACACAGGATGGATATCTTAAGAGCGTTTAGCTGTCCGTGTAGGTCACATTCGCCGTCAAACACGGGTGCCTGCCGTGGACTGGCGGCGCTTCCTCCGATGTAGGGGGAGGGAGCGCCGACCTTCCCCCTGGGAGTGTCCCTGACAGCGGGTCTGCCGCCTGGCCAGGTCGACGATGACCGGCGCGAGCGCCGAGGTGCCGGCAGCCAAGCGAGCCCAGCAGCTGGCCACCCACACCCCCGACGTGCTCATCAAGGACAAGGAGACCAAGATGCCGCACAGAAAAGACACGCTGGCTATCACATTCTTCGTGGATGTTTCCGGTGAGAATCCAGTAAAGATCGTGTAGCCGCGAGACAGGTTTTCGCGCTCGAGAAGGGTACTGGCTCGGAAAAGTTCTGGACGGGTTGAAACTTGTGTGGTCTAAGAATCCATTAAACGCCTGACCATTTCACTTATTTACGTGCGCTGGTCTGCTGCACCTAACGGACCAGTTCGTTGAGACTGCTGACTCCTCACTTGGAATAGCTCTGGGCCATTTAGATAGAAAGTTGGCTGACTTCAGGATGCAACAAGAAAGTGCTGCGCAGAAAGTTGTCTTGGCGGATTATCATCTTTGCCCCTCGTCAGCAGCGGGTCAGTCTTTTTACCTTGAAAGTCAGGTTTCTGCTGGTCTGCTCGGCTTGGAACCGGGCGGGGAATGGTTAATCGAAATGCTACGCTATATTCGTTGCGGCCTTACGCTCGAAACGGTAATGAGGGATGAACCTGGTGTGTTTGGACTACCGTAAAACCTTTGTCATTTATTCCGCTATAGAATGAAAAACGTGGACTCTTGCCAAAACTCACGGTCCGTTGCAATCTACGTTGACTTCTTTTGATCGTGACATGAAATATCCACGATAACAGTATCACTTACATGAACCCGTTGAGGAGAGCGATAAGAATCTTCTGAATGCTTCACATTTACTTCATTTTATTAAAGCTGATAGCAGATCTCAGAACGATACAGATCGTCTGATGCATGTAGTCTGCAAGCTTCCTCTTCCAAACATGTGCGCGGGTGGCCACTGGATCAGACGATGTCGGAGACAAACGGTCTTCAGCCGACTCTGTTATCCTCCATAATCGAATCGAGGGGTGGGATATAACGCGTCATTTGGTCTCGCTGCTGTTTATAAACCCCCTGAGCCGGTATGATTATTATTGTGATAAGTCACTGCATACCTTTTGCATGGTCAATAGTGTTAACATAAGCTGTACGAACGGACTCAATTACGTGACGCATGTTTGTGTGATTTCTTACCCCCATGTATCGCTTTTTATGTCAATGGGTAACGTTTGATACGCTGTCGGTTTCTCCCCCTCCCCCTGTCGTTGCGTTATTCACGGACGGCCCGTGACGCCCCTGAGAATTCACGGACGGCCCGTGACGCCCCTGAGAATTCACGGACGGCCCGTGACGCCCCTGAGATCGCTGCAGCGCGCCGCTGACGTGTGCCGCGGACAGGCTTCACGGCGCTGACGGAGAAGTACTCCATGTCCGGCCGCGGCGGCACCGACAAGCTGACCGAGACGCTCAACAGCTACATCGGAGCGCTGGTGGAGTGTATTCTGCGCCGCGACGGAGACGTGCTACAGTTTGCCGGTGGGTCGGTGGGCGGCCTTCTGATCGCCCGAGGCGAGGTGTCGGATTACCCCGGGCGGGGCGGCGGCGGCGCGGGTTCGACAGAGGGATACCGCTTCGATCGTGGGTCGGGTGGGACGCTGCTCATGCGGCCACTTTGCCTTTGGGGAGGTCCCGAGTCTTGGTTTAAGTGGGGAGTGAAATGCCTTCTGCCGGGTGTCCGCACCAGTTACCTGGTAGGAATACGTGCGGTGTCCGGCTTGTGTTGCCAAACACCCGCGTACCAGTGCGCATAAATAAGGCTTCATAATGATTAAGCTTGCGTATTGCAAATGTTAAGCAATCCAGTGGCCAACCACTGCGCTTACTTATCCGATTCTTCAGCTTACGAATAGACAACTCGTATTCTGCCTTTTGCACGCACTGTTGTCGCTGACGTGCCGCAGGCGATGCTATCCTGGCCATGTGGCCTGTGAACAAAGAGGCGGAGCTGCCGCAGAAGCTGGAGGAGGCCATCGCCTGCGCCATCCACATCCAGGAACACTACGGCATACGCATGGTGACTGACGTCAACGTGGAGCTCAAAGGTGAGTCGCGCTACAAACGGATCTTGACAACGCGAAGACTCCAGTGCAGGATCTGTTGGGGAACATATCGAGTTGATAGGGACCCTCTGAAATTTCTGAGTGCCCGTAGTAATCACGTAGTAATAAGTTATTCGGGGCAAAGGCTGGGTAGTGTTGAGCCTCTGCCCCATCCCCCTCCGGATGGAAATTCTGGGTCCGCCACTGCCAGAAACTCTGGTTACTGGCAAAGATCACGAAGCTGTCAGGTTAAACAAGCCCACAATGATTTCATGTTTTCATCTCTAAGCCGCGATAGAGAAAAGATATCAACTCGAAATGCAAAGTAGCTCGTAACTGTACGAGTACGAATAAGCTTTCCTGGAAAGCGAATTACTTTGACAGACTTAATTCAGGTACCGACCAAATACACTACTATTGGATGCATCAGATCCTCTGTTCACCAGGAGTTATATTTTTATTATACATCATTCACCCCACGCATTTATAGGTAAGCCGCAGTGTTTTCCGATACCCTTGTGCCCACCTACGTTATGGAGAAAACAGACTGTGGGAAAATTTGGAAAAATTGAAAAATCTGCGTTGCACATTAGTTCTGCCGTGAAAGGGAAGGAAAGGGTATTTCAAAGGCTGATTTTTGTGTTTTGGAATTAGGCAAGAGACCGTAGAGGTGAGTGTCATTGAACGATTTTTCTGGTGTTAAAACTTGATCTTTCTGCAAAAAAGTTCTTCGATTCTTCGTGCTGGGCGGGCAAAATTTGGGATGACACGGTACCGCACGTATCTAAATGAATTTGCTCACCTCACCTACTCCAAATTTCGGTACAATGGTGGGACTGCTATAACGTGAATGCTAGCTTAATTTCGCGTGTGTAAATACAGCCGTTCAGCCGAAGCTAGCTATGACGCATGGCGAACGGACGGACGTTCTTGCTGCGCCTCCCCTTGACCCCTCCCCGAACTGTCCATGGCGAGCTGGCTCGGATAGGGGCGAAGTGAGGCTCGCGAATTCGGGAACTCGGCTCTGAAGACGCTTATTTCTACCTAGTTGTGAGTTTTGGGGTAAAATATAAACCAAAGGGGTCTACGCCCTGTCCTCCAAGGCTGCTATCTCAGTTCAAAGCGCAATAAGAGTGTCACATTTCCCTTAAGTTATTTTTGACGGTCCATAGGGGAATCCAAGGGAAGGTAAAACAAAAATAATTTGACCCGAGTCTTGTCTGTTTTTCTTCAAAAACACTTTCCCGATTTTGGGCCCAGTCTCCCCCCCACTCAAACGACGGATGCAGATCCGCCGAAGTGCCGGTCCGCGTTTGTTGCAACACTCGCAGCTAAGGCCAGTGCCGCACTCGAGCAGATGAGTGCTCGGCCTGTGATTCCCGACTTAACACAGGAAACATTTGGACGTGAAGTCTTGGGAATGTATGACACAATTAATTATAAAGGCTCAGTGTGGTAGAACAGAAACAGCTGTGTGGGACTTTTTACATTATTGTTCTTGCACACCAAAACACCCAGCATAAGCTATTTGCATCATCCTTGACTTTATTCAGACTTTCTTGAACTCTCAAATTCACCATTGGCCAAAGAGGCTCAACACTTTGTATGCATACGTGCAGTACTCAGTAGCATGGCTGAAGCTAACGGCAGCTGCACTGCCCCGTCCCCTTCCCCTGCCTGCTGCGGCTCCGTGCGGCTGCAGTGAAGGTGGGTCTGGCGTCCGGCCAGGTCACCATGTTCTTCATCGGCATCAGCAGCTGTGCGCAGTTCGTCATCGTGGGGTCGGCGGTGGACGATGTGAACGCCAGCGAGAACCACTGCGTGTCCGGCGACGTGGTCATCTCTCCAGGAGCCTGGAAAGTGATGAAGGCGGGCACAGCTCACGAGGTGGAGCCCAAGGGCGACACCGGGTTCATGAAGGTGAGGTGCTGCTGATGGTGCGAACGATGGACGACTGCCTTCGCGTGGTGGCGATAGGATTTTGTGTGAGTGGTGCCTGGTAAAAGTATGAAGCATGCTGATTACCTCCAAAATTGAGAGCTATGATTAAACTTTATTACGGGAAATAAATGGGACGAATGGTCAGGGGGTGGGGTGAGCTAAGGACACGGCTGGGTTCTGTCACCATTTTTCTGTTGAATTTCATCACCCTTCAACTGTCGTGGCTGATATAGGCGTCCTCGTTTCCAGCACTAAACAGCTTTTCAACCGAGAAAGCCAGTCTCCACGTCAAGCGTTTGCGTGGTGCCTGGCAGACACCCAACATCGATATCGGCCATCAGGCTGCGGCGGTTCACGACGTGCTGCTGTGGGCAGGTGAAGCACCACGTGCGGGACGACAGTGACCGTGACAGCAAGGAGGCCATCGACATCGGCTCCGTCCGACCCACCGTCAACGTGCCGGCCAGCATGGAGGCCAAGCTGACGCCCTACGTCATCGCTCCTGTCCTGAAGAAGGTGGGTCGACGCAAGGGCGCACGAACCGTTTGAAGAATGGGGGGAGGTAACCTTAGGGGGACCTACCTCAAGGGGGGCCCTCAGCTCAAGGAGGCCTATGATTATGAACAGTTTGAAAACTGTTTATTGGGTGCTAATACGGCACGTATGCACACCGGCCTACATTAGGTATTTCGGTGTATGACTTCCACAGTTTTTTCCCGCCGTTTCCTTTCCTGGAACAGCTCCTGGGTGTTTTTTTTTATTATTTCGTATTGGAAGACGGCCGGCCTTGTCACGCCTGTCGATGTCCGAGGGGCGGCTGCTGCGCGGCGCTTAGGCTGCGTGTCCGAATTAGTGCTCTGTGCTGGGAGTGGTCTGGGCTGGAGTTAGATTGGGTCCAGTTTTCGGGGCCCACCTGGAAGCACTGTGGAGCAGGTGCCTTGGCCTTCTTTTGCAAGCCCCTCGTCCAGGGGCTTGCATAGAGCGTACCACGGAACTGGTCCATGTCTTGCTTTGAATGGATTGGAATATTGACTAAAGCCTGGCTCGACACTCCAGGGTCGAATACCGAGCCTCGGTCATCTCTCACGAGATTGACTTTCATCCCATGGTGAGTCCTGGGGTGACTTAAAAGCAGTGACTGAAATTGCATCCACGCGACGTATATCAGACCAACGTGAAGTGGTCTGACTGAATTCAGTCGACAGGAAAGGAAACAGAGATGGACGCTGCTTCCCGTCCACCCCCATGGTTATTTGGGTGCATAGTGTGGTATGATACCTATAGAAATCCTCTGCGCATTCACATAATATAGGGGAGAGGTACATAATATGATTAGAAAAAATGAGGAGGAAATCTTTTTCGAATCGACTACGTGGAGTTGAGCAGGGACGGAGGCGGCGCTGGTAGTGTCCGAGAGGGAGGGATGCGGAGCAGCCAGTGTGCGGGTGGGTAACGGACACGTGAGTCATGGACCGGGCGCGGGAAGCCGTGAACGGACGCAAATGTGAGGGGCGGCTTCTTGTGGGGATTAAGCATTGCGAAAGTGCGAGTGACGGGATGGCGCGCACGCAGCGTTGTGGTACCGGCGAGCGCACGGACAGGTCGACCGGGGACGAAACACGCGGGAGCGATTGTTTGGGGGACTCTGGTTCAGGGAGGAAGAAGATCATTGAACTCGTCTTGAACCATACATTATTTTGAAATAAGAAAGTTTCAAACTTTTAGAACTTTTGACTTTTAATTCGTTTGACGTTTTCTTTTTCACCTAGCTTGATCTTTTCGCAATTGAAATTGACCTTTTAGACACCTCAAAAATTTTGCTTCACAAAATACATTTCGATTAAAAAATTAAAAAATAGGTTCTTGCTAAAAATTCAAAAGTATGCACATTGGTGGACGCAGGGGGCCATTGCAAAGCGCTGGAGGGGGAGCAAACTATCTTTTGGCCCCCAAACGCCGGAGAAATTTTTGAAAAAAGGTGTTTACACTAGGTCTGTAGAGCAAAAAATCCTCGCTCCCACCCCCCCCACCCGGAGAGTGATCATGTACTTGGAGAGGTAGCTTATACTAGGTCTGTTGAGCACTGAAAAAGGTGTTTACACTAGGTCTATGGAGCAAAAAAACATCCGCTCCCACCCCCCTCCCCAGGAGGAGAGGCAGACATGAGTTTGGCCCCTCCCAAAACTCGGGTCTGCGGCCGCCCCTGAGTATGCAGACGGTTTTTTACCACTGCAGTAGTACAGCCTTATGTGTAACACCGCAAACAAAGCGATTGCTTTTGCAATCGGTTGCCTGCAATCATATTGCATTGTCTTGACGAAATTTTCATCGTGCAAGTGTCAGAATTGATGGAAATTAACACGCGCCCACAAGAGGGGGCGGGCAACCGGCCTCCTCAGGTTTCCACAGGCAGTAAAAAAAACACCTTCGCGTAGCGCCACCGTACTTCATCTACCTCTAACTCGAATTTTTTTTACAGTTTCTGGCAAAATTTTAGGTCTGGGTCATACCAGGTCAGACCGCCAACCCAGGTCAAGAGACCTAACCTCTAAAAAACTTTCGAGGTACATCAGTAAGATGAAATTTAACCTATCGTGCTTAGATTCACATCACATAGTAAGGTCACCGAGCAAGATAATTTTGCGTAGCAGGATTTCTATATCGATAGCCTGGGACAAGGTCAGGGTCACGATCTTTCCATTAGAAATGTATGGGGCAATTGGTAAATTTTGATAACTTGCGAGAATTGAGAATCGTCGAGAATTGCGATGGAGGTTTTATATTTACGTTGTCTTGTCTGACTTGCCACTGCAGTTTGATTAATATTCTTTTTACCATACAGACCTAAGCCCGGGTACAGGTCAAAGCAGGTTTATTTTGAAATTTGACCAGACAAGATTATAAGATATTTAATCCGATCGGGCTCGACAAGAGCATTCCAATAGTGCTGAACTTTTTTTGCGGCTCCCCTCTGTCAGCTATTATGCCACAAAATTTAGGTTTCCACTTAGTTCCTGTAAGAAATACTTTGACTTCGAGCAACCTCAAAGGTGACCCGACCAAACGCTTGTATGTAACATTGTCGGTAGTGATTAACACTGGCTATTTAGCGGCGTTGCTCCCAGTGCACTGTCCATTCTACATGGTTTACTGAACAGCAGGGACGGAGCCTGTGTGATATAACATGCCTCCAAACAAAACACTGCGATGGCTCGTGTTTTTTTTCAGAACTGGTTATGCCTGGAGCATGAAAGCGAGAGAAATGACTGAAGAATGTACATCTCCTGACGGAAAGCTGTACTGCACAATGCAAAAATATTTTTAACTTTTCAGAAGAAAATTTTAAATTTCAAGAATATTTAAGTTCCAAAGAATACCAGCGGTAAATAAGACTGCTCATGAAATCTTTACAAACAAAGGAAGAGAGGTCCGGGTTTCGTATAATTATGTTCGAACTAAACAGTGTCATGCTGTGTAAATATACTTTCCTTTATGAGTGTTGCGTGAATGGTCGCAAATTTAGCCATGGCGAATGTCCAGTGCAAAGTGAATATTAAACATACTGGCATAGATTATTTGGCTTAAGTGATGAGTGATCTTACGGCCATCATTGCAGTGAATGAATGCGTCTGTACAAGACAAAGTCAGTGTCAGTGTTGAAGTCATCTCAATGTATTCCCTGATTCTTCAATGATTATGCAAGGCACCAGGAGTGTGGAATTATATATATATATATATATATATATATATATATATATATATATATATATATATATATATATATATATATATATATACATATTTGTGGGTGCCCAACCACCTCCAATAAACCGTGGAAACAGTGGTAAAAGTGTAAAACATCCTTTGAATGTTCTGTTTTTATTTCAAATACTACTTATTGGTGCAATGTAGTTCAACCGGCCTGTGAGAGGGCTAAACACATGATACATTTTGCTATCTATTTTCACGTAGTGACTCTCGATATTGATTCAAATTTTCCCACCCCTAATCATTAAAAAAACAATCAAAAGCCTTTCGAAGTGGTGTTTTAACTGGGATCTGTGTCAGCTATAAAATTATCACCTTTTAAAAATATAATGTGAGGCAGCCTGTTCAAGTGACCAAGTCGAATGCGTTATGATTTCAGGACATTTTTTCGCATAGGTATATGAGCAGATTGAAATTTCTTCCTGGTAATGAAAGCCTTTCGGACATTTTTTTACATTGTACGAATCCTTTCAAACGTATGCTGTACTGCGCTGGGACACCTTGTATTGATACTATTTTTCCATCTCCGGGAACGATGTAATTGTGTGAGTTAGTGGTGCTTATAGGATAAGTTATACTTGTTTCAATTATGGATAAAGTCGCGGCATCTTTGTAAATTTTCGTTTAAAGCTGCAAGGCCCATTACTAATAAGTTCCTTTGCCCTCGTCTCCCTTGAAACAATGGATCCCTTTCATCACTTTTAATGGCTGCTATTTTTCTTTTTACACATCTTGTCCAAGTTGTTGCCAATTCAGTTTTAGGAGTCGGAGTCTCAATAGAGTCATCAAGGGACTTTCAACCGAGACCCCGACCCCACCACTCAAACGAGGAACTCCCACGATGAAGGGTTGATTAAGGAACCAAAGTTGAACGTCCCAGAATGCATAACGACGGCCATCTACCTCAGGTCACCCCCTCACCAGCCAGTTTCCTGCTGACCTACGGTATTTACGGTACCTACCATCTGCCAGTAGATCGAAATTATTTTGCCAGAACTTAAAAAATGTCGAGTTAGAGGTAGATAAGGTACGGTGGCGCTGCGCGAAGGTGTTTTTTTACTACCTGTAGAAATCTGAGGAGGCCGATTGCCCGCCCCCTCGTGTGGGCGCGTGTTAATTTTCATCATTTCCGATACTTGCACGATGAAAATTTCGTAAAGACAATGCAATATGATTGCAAGCAACCGATTACAAAAACAATCGCTTTGTTTGCGGTGTTAAACATAAGGCTTTACTACCGCAGTGGTCAAATACCGTCTGCATACCTACCTTAGGTGCTAAAATTTTGAATTTATAGTAAAAACGTATTTTTAAAATTTTTATCGAAAGATATTTTATGAAGAAAAATTTTTGAGGTGTCTAAAAGGGAAATTTCAACTGAGAAAAGGTCAAGCTAGGTAAAAAAGAAAAGGTCAAGCAAATTAAAAGTCAACATTTTCAAAATTTTGAAATTGTCTTTTTTTCAAAATAATGTATAAATCAAGACGAGTTCAATGATATACAGAAAATTGTTAATAAGGCAATGCGTTTTGGAGTTATGAAGCATCAAAGATGAGTCTACAAGGTGACCTCCCGAAAATGCCTCGGGCTATATCTCGGTCACCGTTGGTCGGAGGGGGCTAAGATTCTCACAGGCGTGTTTCTGGCCCAAAACTACCCCGGAGACAAAGTTTAAAATTTTTCTAGAAATGGTGGTGTCAAATTGAAATATTTTTGGTCGTTTTGTCCTGGGATGTCCCAGCAGTCAGCAGTCACTCGCTATCTCCGGAGAATGGGAATATACACAGAGCATCAGCAAAGAACAGTTCTCAGATTTCTGGTTATTGACTATTATGGCCAAGAAAATGATACCACTGAAGGAACCTGCTTGCACTTCACGATAACTGAAGATAGACGGATTCGGTAACAACATTCCAATGACCTCACAAAACTCGGACACGCGAGAGTCCGTACTGTGACTTGACGATGGAATCGCCGAGGAGAGCCAGAGGAAGCTCTCTACTCTCTGCATGGAAGAGGCTGACACGCCTCATCATATTCTTCTGCGGTGCCCGGCCCCGACCGGCACTCGTCTCCGATCCGTTGGAAATATTCACTGGAATCCCACTGATGTGGTGGGCGTGGTGGCGTCCTGGGCTGCTGCCTAACGTCTCACTCGGAGTCACACAGGTACGGGGTCCCTGAGCCGGGACCGAGGGGGAATACAGCAACAACAACAGGAGAGTCTGAGAATCCTTCGGGGCGCACGCAAATCTATCGTAGCCGCTCCACGATGTAGCAGTTTCTGCGCTGCAACGAGTCCGCATCACCAGCGAGCCGTGCCGTGTGTGCTCTGCATCCAACATCAATTTTCCCCTAAAACCAAACATTCTCACCACTCCCCTGTTCCTCAGAACACAATCTTAGGTGATGGCATGTCACGAGCGCGCCCACGTTGGCACCACGTGTAGCTAAAACTAGTGCAAGCATCAATCCCGAAAGCGAAGACGTACGGGTTTAAAATTCTGCGGTTAAACCTACATTTTGCAAATAATATTTCATCGTTGAAATCGGGAAATTTACTCGTTAGCCGATATAAAAGTGTTTGGTCCATTTTCTGCTGGCTCTAGTGGCAAACGGTACCGTTACCTATGCCCTCAACAGCGTTCATATATTATGAAAATAAACACCATCGATGATGAATATTTGCGAAATTTCTCGATAACATATTTTTTGATAGCGCAAAATGAGTCAATCCTGAAAACCAGACATCCACTGTATTCCGGCACGTGCTCAACCCAGACAGAGTTCATTTTGTCGGTCGACGTAATGACAGGGGTCCGCTTCGGCGCGTGCCTGGGGCAGACCGTGCACCCCAGTGTCTCCAAAATCTAACACGATGATGGGGCCGCATTAGTGCACGTGCGTGCTAAATTACAAGGTCTTAGCTTCAGCCGTTTTGTCCCAAGTAACTTGATAGTGCTATGACGTACTATTTTATGCACTCAAGTCAGTCAGCTCAGGGGACCCCAGACCAGCTCATGGGCCGCCCAGTTCAGCACAGGGGGCCCCAGATCAGGTTAGGGCACATATTAGCTAAGGGAATCCAGCTCAGGGGCTCCCCAGGTCGGCTTATACAGGATCTCAGAATAGCTCAAGGGTTCCCTTCAATTTCACGGCCCCCAGTTCAGCTTACTGACTAAAGCATTTCAGGGGGTCCCACACCATCTCAGGGGCCCCCAGTTCAGTACAGGGGCCCAAATTTAACTCCGCCGGCCAGATTAGCTTTGGGGCCTGGCTAAGCTCAGGCCCCCCTCCCCCAGGTCGGCTTATGTAGTGTCTTAGACCAGGTCAAGGGGCTTAATTCAAGCTCACGGCTCCCTGCTCAGCATAGGGATCCTTTAAAAGTTCAGGGGGCCCAAACTAGCTCAGGGACTCTCAGTTCAACTCAAGCGCCCCAGCTTAGCTCATAGGGTGTCATAGGCCAGTTCGTGGTCCCTTAAAAGGTTTTCCTGACAAGCTATCGGGCCCGTTTCAGTTTCTTGTTTCATATAACAGTTACTGACATTTTTACATTTGTTGCGATGATCGACCACAGAAAAGTGGGGGGGAGGGGGCAGTGGTCCTCCCTCCCCCCTGCTCCGGTTCCTACGGCTATGGGTCGTCACAGCTCAGCGCTTCGGCGTGGGGGAATGCGGATGGTCTGCTTCACACGTGTTGAAACTGCATTGCTGGCACGGTTCCTGCTCTGATATTCCGTCCGGGTTGTAAGCAATACTGGTTAACATCACCCGCTCGGCTCTCACGGGAGTTATGCTGTTGGGAAGGAGTGTCAACAGCTTGTTAGGGGTAGCCACTAACTCGCCGTGAGGGTTACTTTGAAGTCTCCGGTGTGAATGGTGGAGTGTCTTCATCTTATATGAAGATTAAAACCATGCCATCGAGCGGCTCTGATTGGATTTTGAAATAATTTGAGTTTGAAGCATATAAATGAAAGCGCATAATAAAAATCATTCACCATGGCATATGTGATGATGCCTTGCGGGCTGTGACTTCGTCACTCTGTTGACCACGGGCGTCGAAGCACCAAACTCGCGAATCAGGGGGACGTCCCCCCCAAAAAAATTGGGGCTCAGCCCACGGTTGTATGTATGTATGTATTTCTAGAATCACCAACAGGCATGGGCACCGACAGGTGAAGTCAAAGGTTTAAAACAATAAATATCGATACAGAAACAGGCACAGTCAATCGTCATTATCCCGTCACGTAGGTATAAAACAACGCGTTTCTGAATTCGTACACATGGTACCACATCTACATGCGGTTGCATTTAAAAAGGCGTTGCACGCCCGGTATTCGACAAAATAAACCGTTTCGACGGTATTTATCCGGGCGTACAGACAGAAATGTAGCCGGTGCGGAGCTGCCGGGTGGGCACAGCCAGTGGGAGCTTAGAAAGCAAGAATGGAGAGTCTACTTTGGCGATGGACGTCCTAAAACATCAAATCCATCGCTCCGTCGGGCCGCTAAAGAGCTCATTCCACAAATATCCATCAATCCCATACTGGAGTGAGGGCCCACCACTCGACATCGAGCACACAACCACATCAAAATTTATGCGGACACGTTCAATCCGTTCATGTGTCGTCAGCGCCCACCCCACACCACCTACAAAATTCCAAAATTGATCGAACATGGCACAGTATGTGCACACAGATTTTGCCCGTCATGAACGCCGCCCGTTTTGCCGGTCGCAAAACCCAAGAACCCCAAGGCCCATGGCCTGCAAACAGTGGTGTTCACGTGTTCGCCGAAAGTTAGTTTTCGTCCAGAAAACGCCAGATCACGCATCACGACACCCAATTCACCCCGCCATAGTGAGCCAGTGACAAGCACGTCTCAGGGATAAAGTTAAAATTTGCATTTCCGGGTTAAAGTCAGACCCCACGTCAGACCAGCAACAAAGGGAGTCCAGCTGTCCGTGGAACTCAACATCTTCGTCGCTATCAATTTGCGATACATTTCACGTCATCCGCGAACATTAAGGTGTATGTCGAACAGCTTCCGCAAATCATTAACGAAACAGGCGACAGCACGGCGATACAATCCACCTTCCGGTGTCCCCGGGAACAGGCATCCATCGCGAGCACGCCCTTACAACGACTCGCCCCAGACAATATGACACACCATTTAAATCTGGTCCGAAATAAAATAATGTTAAGTTGGGAGAAGCAGTTTATGGTTCACACTGAAGGCCGAACATAGTCGGTAAATCACACCGAGCCACCGAGATGTTCCCAGGCAGTGTGCAACAACGTGCCAGGTTGGGCCAGGAGCGTCCGGGCATAAACCATTTTTAAAGACGGGTTCCACACGAAACAATGCAGTAAAAAACCGCCCAGTACCTTACTAAAACAGGTAGAAGGAAACAGCGATATGGGCACGCTCCACCTTTCTGTGTATGGAACGATATTTGCGCCCCATGTCGGGGATATTCCTTGCTCGAACGACAGTTTACACAATTCCAAGCACAGACAGCTCATCCGCACATTCATTTATAACACGAGCACATATTGTCCTTCCACATGCTTGTGCGGGTTAACACTGCTAAGTATTTCGGATAATTTCCCAGACACGGGAAGCACCGTAGTGTCTCAAGTCATAATCAGGAGCGCGGAAGCTCTGTACTGTCGGATCTGTAAACTTAGCAGCAAACGCACGGTTTAGTAGCTCCGCTTTCACGGTCGTCGGTGATAATATGGTCCCCACGACAAATGCGATAATTCACTTGTTTACCCTGACACATTTCAGATAAGCCAAAACGCTAGGTTGGTTTAAGATCATCGATCAGGCCCGTAAGTACTCATAAAATCTCGAGCTTGTCATCCGCTTAAAAGTCTACCTTATCACGGAACGTTGCCTCTCGTGGTTTTTACATTTTATCACTATGGCCTGCGTGGACCAACACAACACACATATACCTGCGTGTAAATGTGTGTTTAAGTGTGTCGTCGTCAGCGTTTTCAAAGACAGCCATTATTATGAAAAAATCGCCTCCCGCAGCTATTGCCAATCCGCCCCCCCTCAGGAGAAATTCTGCGGCGATGCTCCTGCTGTTGACCAGCACTATAACCAACCGTCCGAGAAGCCGGGTCACTGGGGCGGGAATTTCCTGCAGGAGAAGCTGCCTCTCAGCGTTTACAGCACGGAACATAATGGCGTGATGCAACTCGGAACGTACAGCTAGTTTGGCATCGGGCACAAAGTTGCGACGTGGTGCCCTCAGAAACGCGCGCTGCTTTTGATGTGTTAACGTCTTACTGCTTCAGCATGCCCCGTGGATATCTGAGGAAAAAATTGCATTGCATTGACTGGTTTGGTTGTAAATCTTAAACAAAATATTTGGTTATCTCGTAGCAGTCCCTGGTTAAAGCAAATATAATTGCGTAGTGAAGAAACCAGAGGTACGTTCTTGTAATCCCAGTGCAACAGCTAGCTTGTGTTGTTTGTTTGCAACGAAGTTAACAGCCAGCCGTCTTTAAGAAACAAATCATTTTCCAAGATTGTTAGGTCTGATCTCATAAGTCATAGAATTGGCAAATAATAAGTACTGATGACAATATTTATTTTGGTTGATAGGACGAGTTCCCATTTTCCCCAGCATTTTCCAAATGTTTTGTCATCAGCAGCATACCCGAGAGCCGTGCATGGTCGACATATGCAGCTTCTTTCTTACGCATCTGGGATTGCTGAGTAATGCAGAAGTGGAGAAGGGTGTAGAAGACGCCGGTGAAACGACTACAGTCTGCACTGATTGAAATTATGAGTCGCTATAGGGAATACCGTGGTAAGTTTGGACCAAAAAAGCTTTCATAAACTGCCGGTGAAAATTAAGCCGTTGAATAAAAGAATTTCTGAACTTATAGGTACTAGGAACGATATGGCACCCCTGGTCTTGTATGGAGGCAGCGAGGGACTAACGGCGCGGTGCACCGCCGTGCGCTGTGGCGCCGTGCCTGGTGTATGTACCGAACTAACAATCGACAACTCTGTCAAAATCAGACATCATGTTTGTAACACGAATACCAGAGGATGGCGCCGCTACCACCCTTTTGAAAGCGCTGCCGCTGCTTTTGCTACATTGGCTAGCTGAAACCACTACCGCTACTAGCGCTTCTTCTGAAAGTCACGATAATGCCACTCGCCGCTCCGCTTCTCCACTATTCCGCTATTGCTACTTTTGGATTATAAAGCGCTGCTTAAGTCCTGCCCTAGACACAGTTTTCGTTGCTGCTTTTGAACGAATTGAAGGAAAATCACTTTTGTCTGCGATGTAACTTAATAAAACATTATCGGTTTTAGTGTAGGGAATACAAACAAAATCACACGACAAAAACATCGATTCAATCTTCTTTGGTTTTCTGATGGGGGAAATTATCTTTCCCTGCACATGTGTTCGATTGTAGGTCTGTGTATTTGGTCCTTCATAAGGGAGAGAAAAATGAAGGAAATGTCGGCTAGTCGAAAATGTATGCTGCGAATGTATCCATTGGGGAAATATGTTTTTGTTATAGTTAAATGTGCAATTGTTCGTTTAAACCTGAATATATCTATAAACGGAAGAACAACGAATATTTGTTGGCCTGCCATTTGGACTGGAAAAATACTCTTGGCATGTTAACGATCATCAAAACATGTTTCATTCCTAAGCCAGTATCCATTCCATATTCACTTCAAGCAATTAGAAGATATCAATGAGAGGAGGGCGCCACCTCACAACTTCACCCAGGGATTTGGTCAGTTCTGATCAACATATGCACCAAGCGGAACCTTCTATTCACCCATGGTTATCGACTCGTGCCTCCCCTCGCGAGCTGTGCCGCTTCCAGAAGGGGTTCGCACCGGCTGTCTATTGTGAAACAACTGCCTAAGCACCGCAGTTGCAACAGCGTAGTGCAACAATTGCAACAAACAGTGCAGCAATTACCTAATCACCCGTCTGCCGTGAACTCCCGGCGTCTGCCGTCGGGAGTCTACTGCAGGCCGTCGCATGACTGCTGGCTGCAACTGTCCTGCTCTAGAACAGCATTTAATACAAGTGGCCAGACTGGGAGTGGTAAACATGGCACATTAGGGTCAGATTATTCAGCGATCGTCTTGCGACATGCGGTACCGTTTACACGCCCAGCAGCGCTTCCGACGGGACAGCTTGCACATGGCGTTACGTTGGATGGAACCGTGAGTCATACCACTCCGTTTCAATGACTGGGATTTCGATCATTTCGGTATACGCACATCGGGGGAGAGGTGTTTGCCACCTGCTGGCAGGATGATGAACGGTGTCCTACATCTGCTTGGAACGCGCGGCGATGTCGCTGGCGTTACGACACGGCCCATCTCGGCGGCTCGCCGCGTAATTTGTGACCTTCCAGTGGACAGACGCCAGCGACAGAGCCGGGCGGCGGCGGCGTCCTGCAGCGTCCCGACCGCGCTATGGACGGGCAATGGACTGCAAGTCATCCAAATACACGCAACCGCGGCGCTCCGCACTTTCACGAACACAAGGACGATGCGATGAATCAGGGTTTGGTATGGCAGGGCGCAGGACGAATCGGATGACATGCATGGTGCACGCAGAGTCGTTCGCGTTCTTGTAAATTATCGCGCCTGCTTTCGCCACAGCTCTCCGGAATCTCCACTCTATTCACTCCTCCGCGCTCCCAACCCAGGCTTTGTTTCTATGCGCCATTGTTGCGGCTAGTTTGAAAGTGAAGGTGCTGAAATACTCGTGGCATGGGGGAAAACTCAATGATACAGCGTACTAACTGGATGTAATTCCGACAATGGCCGACAGACATCCTGACTAGAAACTCCACTTTTTTCCAGCGTTTTATCGTGGCGCCGGTTCCGGTAAGCGCGTGCCTGGTCCCGGTAGAATCCAGACGGGGCGTTGCCAGTACTGGCGCTAGCCTCGGCACCAACATAATATGTTAAAGGCATGGAAGCCTCAGTGGCTTAGTTATCGAATCTGGAGGACTGAAGCTGTCGACAACGAATATGTGAGGAGATAATCGGCCCTACATGGGCCATGGGCATGGAATGTCTACCGGAAAAGTGAGAGAAAGAAAAAAGCCTGCTGGTGTCAGGTTATATTTCGGTTGTCTGCATGCATTAGAGTTAGAACCAGTTCCTGTTTTTGAAGCGACTTGCGCCGTTTTTTTGTGCCTTGTAAGACTGTTTAAACGTACAATTATAGCTTATATGGTCAATGCATCAACTACAAACATTCTATACTGACCAATGGCTCCCTTGCGGCGGGTCATGAACCCATCAGGCGTCCCTGAGCAGTTCCCTGGGGATAAGCACTAAACAGTCCTGCAGAGAAAGTGTGCTAACATACATCCAGCCGGCGACGTCGTATGACTTTGGCGGTTGGTGCGTCTTTGAACCCCGGCAATTATTGTCATACATACATCAAGCCCATTTGTAAACAATCTACTGTAGGGATTGGCTCTGAATAGTTATATTAAAGATCAGGGATGGAGTTGCGCAGTACCTGGGATGTTGAAAAGGCTCATTATGCCGGATGACCAAGGAAATGTCCTTTATCCTGTGGCCTGAGACCAGCAGCGAGCCCCAGCGCCGGGACCAAACCTAGTCTCTGACGGTCGCCTCCTATCTCACCTCCCCTAGCACTGGGGTGTTGTCCCTGCTGTCCCCCCCTCAGCCACCGTCTGAGTAACCCAGCGTGCCCGCAGCTGGCGGACGACCAGCCTCTGGAGTACCTGTCCGAGATGCGTCAGGTGTCTATCGTGTTCTGCCAACTGGGCACGGACGGCGTGTCATCAGAGTTGCCCTCCATTCTACAGGACGCGTTCGTCGTCATGCACAGGTCAGTGTGTTGGCAGCAGCGGGGAGGGGAAGGGTGGCCTGAGTGTGGTTGGCTGGACTGGCTCCGCACGGTCCAGCTCTCTGATCTGTTTTTGCCACCCACTAGCTGACGACAGGGATCGCACACTCCCGCCTACCTCTCTATCTCTCTCGCAGAGAGCTTGCCTGCGCTTCGATGTCCCATCCACCACCCTCGGAAAAATTTGTTCTGGCTTATTTAAAAGACCCGTATAATTCCCATCCTTACCAGAATTCTGCTCTCTGGAACTAATTCCCTGACAGATCAAAGCCATTTCTAGAGCTACAGTTCCGTGAAAAGGGCAGATTTGGGGAGGTTTTCACTTGGCGCGGCTCGGGCTGTGTGACGGCCCCCTCAGGCAAAGCCCTAAGGCTTTGCCCCCTCTCCCCAAGCGAGAGCATAGAGCCGTCACTGAGCATCAAGATGATGTTAATCACGTGACGTAACTGGCCGGGTGTTATTTCAGCTCGCCCGCTGTACTGTCGTGTGTTTAAGCAGCTGTGGAGAGCTCAGGTTCGTGAGAGCCATGCGTCTGATGCGGGGCAGCAGCAAATTCAGTGAGCCGTGGTCCAGTGTAAACAGTAGCGCCAGGCATAACACGCACCACACTCAGCTCCGAGGCACGTCCTGCCTCGGCCTTTGAATGTGCCGCAGCGTTTTCAGTGCTCAAGACTGCATTGTGGTCGGCAGACTCGCCATTGATTGGCATGGTCACTAGCATCACTGAAGCAAGTTCGACTCCTTGAAGGTCAGCATCAGTGTGGTTTCTCTTCGAACGTGTGGCCAGCACCGCTCCCGCCTCCATGAAGGAGAGTACGCCGACGACTCCGCTTCTATATCGGACACGACAAGCCTGGTCGGGCAAACGACTGGACTTGACGTTAGCTCTCACCGCCTGCTTCCTGGTCCTGCTGTACGTCCACCTCTGTTACTTCATCTCCGTCAGACTCGGTCACCAGCCGGCCGTCCTTCCCAAAGTCAGCGATCTGGGCGCGTGCTACCCGGAGAGCGTAGTCTTCACTGTTCTTCTAACGCTGCAGGCTGTGCTGACCTCTATTCTGGGCTTCAGATATCTGCATCAAGCTCTGCCGCATATTCGTCACCAGCGGCAGCGAAGACTGCACGTCCTGTCGCGCTTCTTCCTGTTCATGTGGGTCGCCGGAGCGTTGGTGGTGGCGTTCGTTCCCTCTCGAGTCAACGACACGGTGCACACGGTGACTGGGTACGTCACCTGCTGTGCGATGATCTCCGTGTTTGCCGTGGTGACGGTGGCGACGCCGCCGACGCAGCCGAACGTGCGACGCTGCAGAGGCGCGGTGTTGGCTGTGACCGTCGCCTGCCTGCTGCTCGCCTGCTTCCTGAGGATGCTGATGCCGACCGACTATTTGGTGGATCGTGTCAAGCTCGTATCTATGTGCAATGCTACATACACGGAAACACAGTTGCAGGACAGGTACGGCTGGGACCTTAACGTAGGATTCGCCTTCTTGGAGTGGATCGTGGTCGACTACGCACCGGCAATGTTCGTTCTCACTATGTATAAAGGCTTTATTTGATGGACAATACAACTACAGCTAGAATTAGTGATGTGAAGTCCGGGCATTTCCAAACTTATTACTGGTTGTGTTCTGATTTGAATCCTATTTTAGGGTTTGCGAAGTGTCCTACCGTATTATCTGTCGGGGAAATTTCCCATTTAGAATAGTACCTAGATGGACTAGAATAAGCCCGATCTATCTGTGCGGTGAACTTGCAGAGAATATATAAATATTTCAATGTAATACAATAACAAATATTCCATCTGACATTCGAAAGTGCATGCACTGCTTCAAACATAAAAACAAAGAGCTCGTGCAGTGTTCGAAATGTGTCCAAAGTTCAGGACCTGTCCGGCCAATGTCCTGACCCATTTCTCGGTTTCCAAACGGACCGGTTACTGATTGACTGCACTAAGGTCGACACATTATTGTCGTGGTCAAGCCACCAACTGCAATACATGTCCAGCAAACGAACAGGGTGACTGGCGGTGGTGACCCGACATGCCCCCATTGATAATTGGGCTATTTTGGTGCGCGTACTTCCTGTCGTGACTGCTGCTCTCATTAGGCGGAATGGTCGGTCTGACACCCGCCACTAGGTAAGTCTGACTACCAGCACATATGTTTCTGCCTGGCCGGTGATGGTTGTATCTTTGTGTTGCAATGCACTGTGGGTGGAAACGGTCACGGCATATGGTTTCCTGCCGCGTGGATACCTCAAGCCTGGTGTATGGGCTTCTACGCTCATGAAAAATAGCTTCACTTTACAGATCACTCGGCGGATGGCGAAATTATACACATATAAAACGTGTTCCCTTACAAACACCTGGAACTTTAGAGGCGGACAAAGGTGCCTTGCACAGAACGCCTTATAAAAAGCCCTTAATTAAACACCCGGGGCCTCCTGCTAAGTAATGTACTTTTCTGACTCATCCTTATCCTCTAAGAAGAACTTCAGTACCTCAATTCGCATCCTCCACACGAAATGGGGCGCTCCCTCCTTCGGACATCGGTATTTTATACAAACTAGTGTAAGAAAGTATTCGACTCGGCGTTCAGCTTTCCTCACCTGTTAATGGGCCATGGGAAATGCGGGAAGGCTGCGATTGTCCAGTGACTTTGTCAGCTCTCCACCCGGCCGACCCAGACATCCATTCAGGATCCTTCCGATGGGGAGAGATGGCAACAATATGTGAACCTGACACTTGGTGCGTCGATAACCCCAAAAATTATGACAATCGTCATAATTAGTTTTACACCCCTGACCGGAGCATTGAGTCTGGAGGACATTTAAGAGAATGAGCTTCCCCTAAAAGGCTTTATATACATCATGTGAAACTAACGCTGTGGCGCTGCTCGTTCTTCAGAAAGATCACGGCCGTAAGTGGATCACTCAACAAAGTGTTCGCCTTCGACAAGGGCATCACCTTCCTCGTAATTTTCGGCCTACCTGGCTTCAAACATAAGAACGAGGTTGCCCACGCACTCCAGTGTGCTGATGCCATCTCCGGCGAGCTGATCAAGGTCAAAGGCATCACTCGCATCTCTATTGGTGTCACCACAGGTCAGTCTGGACCATGACAGATGAGCTGGGTGTGGCTGATGCCAATTTGTCGGGTTTACGAGTTTGCCGAGGTTTAATTTGTGATGAGTAGTGTGATGGTGCGGTACAATAGGGATGATTTTGTTGTGTTGGGGTTTCGGCTTTTTATCCCCTCTTCGGGCTTTGTGGTCAGTGGCCACGCTGCTGCTTAACACGTGCCCCGCTGGGGTCCCTGGCATGGCACGCCCCGCTGGGGGGGCCTATTTCGCCCCCACCCTCCGTATCTCATTTCCCAGGTGAGCTAAAGGAAAATTACGGACGGTGTCTGAAAGCTCTTGACGAGGCCAAGAGAAATTATACAGAGTATTTTTATGTCAGGTCAATACTGAGGTCAGCATAGGTCAAAGTAAGTTCCATAGGCTTACAACAGGACGGTGTACGTTTCCCCCTCTAGATTCTTACTCAGCGGAGCTATAGCAAATATTTATGCATCATTGTATCCTCTCATCGTGGCAAATCGAATGATATATAATTTGACATTGCTGGGTCAAATTGGAAAAATGACCTGACATCGAGCTAGGTCAAGGTCACAGGGTGACCTGGTATGGTCATGTTGCATATCAATCGACTCCCCGTGACAATATAAGCACAATGGAAGCAAAATAGGAGCTTTATCTCAATTCTGTGAGAAGTTATTGGCAAAACAATCACGGTATACTCCTGTGACCTAACATGACCTTTAAGAGGTCAGATGGTCAAAAACTCAACTTTATGGCTAGAAGATTTTCAGCTTTGTCTATCCAGTATTTACTGAAAACGAGCTCTTTCTATTTTTCACCATAGACATATAATGGGGTGACTAAAAAATTGACCCCACCTTAGGTCAACAATATCAAAATTCCGAGATAGCAGATTTGTAGACTCTAATGGCCTTATCATATTGTTAAAGTTTCAAACTGATCGGTTGGCTGATGTTCCTTAGGCGCCGCTTCAAACTCGTGATTTTAGGTTTTGAGGTCGGGTCGCTTGACCTTAGATAGCTCCGTGACCTGACATGACCTGACCTAAAAAAATTGGTCGGATGTGCCAAATTGATCAGGGATAATGTATTGTAAGTTTCGTTGTTCTGCGTCTCTTTGTTTTGCATTATCTGGGAAAACCAGGAGGGGGCGAATTTCACCTCCCCCAGCGGGCGCGTGTTAACTACCACTACGATACATTGGATAGAATTCTTCCGTCTGACAATATGAAATGGCTTTCACTCTTAATATATCAGTGGCTTTCTATATTTACCGGCACTCATCTCAGGTGTCGTCGCATTGTTACAACGGATGTGATAAAGTGTTATCTGTTATATCCTTGCCGCACGCTCGCTAAAGGAAGATAAGATTATGTTGAGAAGTCGCCAAGGATTATCACAAAATCAGTGGAGGATGGTTTAACTCCGTCCCACTTTCTTCTCCCGGTTTCGGTGTGGGCTAGCCTAGCATCCCTCTCTCCCCGGCACCCGTTCAGACCCGTCTCTGTCCCTCTCTCCCCGGCAACAATGCGAGCTAGTCTATATATCCTCTCCGCGGCACCAGTGCTATCCGCCTCTGTCCCTCTCTCCCCGGCACCAGCGCGGGCCCGCCTCTGTCCCTCTCTCCCCGGCACCAGTTTGGGACCGCCTCTGTCCCTCTCTCCCCGGCACTAGTTTGGACCCGCCTCTGGCCCTCTCTCCCCAGCACCAGCGCGGGCCCGTCTCTGTCCCTCTCTCCCCGGCACCAGTTTGGGACCGCCTCTGTCCCTCTCTCCCCGGCACCAGTTCGGGCCCGCCTCTGTCCCTCTCTCCCCGGCACCAGTTTGGGACCGCCTCTGTCCCTCTCTCCCCGGCACCACTTTGGACCCGCCTCTGGCCCTCTCTCCCGGCGCCAGTGCGGGCCCGTCTCTGTCCCTCTCTCCCTAGCACCAGTTTGGGCCCGCCTCTGTCCCTCTCTCCCCGGCACCAGTTTTGACCCGCCTCTGGCCCTCTCTCCCGGCACCAGTGCGGACCCGTCTCTGTCCCTCTCTGTCTGGCACCAGTGTAGACCCGTCTCTGTCCCTCTCTCTCTGGCACCAGTGCGGGCCCGCCTCTGTCCCTCTCTCCCTGGCACCATCGTGGGCCCGCCTCTGTCCCTCTCTCTCCCCGGCACCAGTTTGGGCCCGCCTCTGTCCCTCTCTCCCCGGCACCAGTTCGGGCCCGCCTCTGTCCCTCTCTCCCCTGGCACCAGCGCAGGCCCGCCTCTGTCCTCTCTCCCCGGCACCAGTGCGGGCCCACCTCACCGCCCTGGCGTCTAATCTGCTGTCGCAGGTCCCACCTTCTGCGGAGTAATAGGACACCCGGCCCGGCACGAGTACACCGTCATCGGACGCACCGTCAACAAGGCAGCCCGCCTCATGACCAACTATCCGGGCGTCGTCTCCTGCGATGAGGTAGTCCCGCCGGGCTGCTCCTAATTCTCATGATGGCCGCACTTGCGCGGCCAGCATTGTCTTGTTAATACCTCTTTCATATATCTGTTTGGACGTGCTCTTTGAGGTGATCGTTTCAGGCATGTTCTGCAATTTTGGCTCCTCCATGTGACGCGTTAGACCCTCTCTCTCTCTCTCTCTCTCTCTCTCTCTCTCTCTCTCGCTCGCTCTCGCACCTGTGGCTCGCGCCTCATATTGACGCCGTATGTTTATGTGCTCCTTCCAGGACAGCTACTATCACTCTCACCTGCCTATACAACAATTCAAACGGCTCGATTTCAAGCCACTCAAGGGCATCCCCAACCCTGGGAATATCTATCAGTTCCTTGGAAACGATGGGTGAGTGCACTGTCCCGGCATCTGATGCGTTATAAGCATTTGACAAAAGGATGCAATGCTTTCTTCTGGAGTTTTTTCTATTCCGTCAGTTTGACCAGTTCTGTCGTCGCTGTGCTTCAGGGGCGTAGCCAAGGGGAGGGCGGCAGGGACAGCCGCCCCTCCCTGAGGGCCCGAAGGGCCCCCCCGAGGACACGAGCCGCGCGAAGCGCGGCTCGCCCGCGTTATGCACTGTGGCCAAATTTGGAATTTTATACCAGACAGGGCCCTCTTAAGCCCTCTTCAGCACTCAATTATGTAACAAGCAGGGCCCTTTTTATCCATCAGGGCCCTTTTTGCGCTGTCGCAGGGGCCCTTTTCGGGGTGCCGCCCCTCCCTGAGCGAAATCCTGGCTACGCCCCTGCTGTGCTTCATTGCTGTCGATTTCGTTGTTGTGAAACCAAGCGGGAGTAGGAACTGTTCAGTTCGAACTGTCACAATGTTGCATCAGATTGGTCACTGGGCCGTCAGCGTTGACATTTATGAGCTGTCGGACCCGGTGTAAGTGACGTCACAGGTCACAGCGCTACACGCGACGGGGAACTTTGTCCTAAAAAGTCGATTGCGTTTCCCTTTGTAGTCCGACCTTGCGTTGTGTCGTGTGAGCTTGTCAGGTTATGCCAGATAAAACATTGGTTCATTGTCATGCGGATCCTTCTTTCCCATTGATCGGCCTTTAATAACTGGGATGCAATGCAATGAATATCGAACGTTCACTTTTTCAACGACTCCTCCGAATAAAACAAAGAAACTGGGGAGTCGGGCGCAATGCTGGGGCTTAGGGGAATGAATGTGTGGAATGTGACACCAAATCTCATTTAAGGGAATGTGATATCTTTTAATGAGGTGTGAACTGAGATAGCCAAATGTTATGTCAGGAAACCCCCTGCTTCCCATTTCATTTATCCCAGAGCTCTCCGCTTAAGGGTGCGTTCCCTCGACACATGCACCACACGACATGACCCGTCAGAACTAATACCCTGTTTCCCCAACAACAGATGTCAGGTCATTCGTTCATTCATTTCGATACACAGACCGCCCACGTGACACGTTGGTTGTAAACCGTAGTACGCTTCCGCATTCCACGCTTTACGACCCTTCAGGTAAACAAGAACCGCTGCGGGCAGGGTCAGACGGGTCGCAGTAACAGGTGCTCTCGCAGGGCGGGCCCAGTATTTGTCCGAGAGCAGACTGCTAAAGCCTTTGTCTTGATTTCTCTAAATAAGAAAGCAGTTGCAGCTCGCACAACTGTCACCTGGGATGGACCAAAGCTAGCCAAATGACATTTCAAGCATGGCTGTGGATTGGCTACGCTCTTTGCGTCAGTTAGCAGCTAGTTAGTTGTAGGATCCTCGACTACTTTGTCCACTTTCGTGACCAAACCTTGTGGACCCATTTTCTTCCTCCCAAACTAAGCTAGTCCTTTTCCATCCTGGTAAATATATCAGAAATATTTCCGTAATATCCTTGTTTACTATTTTCCGTGAGAACCTCAGGGAAATTTAACGACTTCTTCCATCCCGAAAAAAATATAAAAAACGTCGTCCACCCAGTCACATAACATCCCCTCTTTATGCGGAGGGTCCTAACTTTGTAAACATATAGTGTCTTCTTTTGAAAGCTATCGTTTTTCAGCACTATTGCTCGGCCCGCCTTGCGTCGGTGGTGCGTCATTTTCCGTGCGTGTGTAAACACACACACACACGCACATACACATGACACATGGGCCGGGTGCCCGCATTTGTAATCGCCTTGGGGTCTTCTTAGAGATTCCCCGCCCCGTGGCGGTCACGGAAAGGGGCGTGCGTTCGTACGGGACTCACTGACTTGCTCACCCACTGAACCCTGAGGCGCGCAGCTCCATGTGTTTACCAAAGTATTTATTATGGAACATTGTTCTGATGCTCGGAGATGGGGGGGCGTGGTATCCCTCGATCATGTGCGGAGTTTTCCTCACTGTGATCGAGAAGTGTTTCTGATCATAGGGTAGTTTGTGTTGTAATCGACAAAACACGCGTTCTGTCTCAATCCCGTCCAGACGCTTTCTGAACACATCAGTTCGATATAAACCAAAGCCTCTGTAATGTATTAGAAGCAGTTTCTTTAGGTATAGGCCCTGACCTAGGACAGTATCGAAAGATGGTCTCCGAAACATATGAGACCGTCCATAAAGTACAGAAGAAAAAACAAGGGGGAGCGGGAAGTCAGTAACCGTTTTGGTAGACATTACAACAGGGTGTAAGCAAGTATTACCATGAGGGGGGGTTAGAATTATAAGAATACATGTAACGTAATTTATGGATAGGCCCTCAGCTCTGACTTAGAATTAAGACTGATGTGATTCAATGGAGTCCACACATCATCACCATTGAATTTTGGAATTGTTTGTGTGACCTTTTTATGAGGAGAGGAACCGTGAGAAATTCGTGTGAATACGTGTGCTGACGTCCAAATAACCCTCACATGCCTCCAGTCATGAGTCAGTAGTTCCCTGATGTTAGGAGCTAAAGGTTTGTGCAAAACACGCGCAATAAATGTTCCATAGTCCGTATAGATTTTCAAGACCTGAACGACGATCCTGAAATATTCGGCAAGTATTAGTGGGTGATGCAAAACCACCTCCCCTGCCAAATTTCAGTGGGGGTGTCATTAGCCATTTCAAGGAGTATCGTAATCATTTCAGGGAAAGCCGTAGTTCAATTGGGCGAGAAAGTACCCTCTTTCTGAAATTTACAGGTCCAAAAATGACTTTTATGGAGTCTAAAGGATACAGAAAACACGTTACTGTGTCAGGGGACGAAAATATATGTTTTCATCACAGCAAAAAGCAGAATAAACTGATATTTTGCTAACAAACTGCAAAGTGGCAACATCAGCAGCAAATAATTGCATCGGGCTTGAGCTTCACGCCCCGAGGAAGAGGGTTTACCGGTCGAAAATTCGGAACATTGAATGCGATAAAGCTGATGGACTAAGGAACGAAACACTCAAGTCATCACATGGCTGCCCCAAAGTGGGAGGATCATACGCAGATCCAGGGGAGCAAAGAGGGGCACGTGCCCCCTCTATCGAACCTCGGAGCCCCCTGAAATGGCCATGGCGCCCCCTGAAAGGTTGATGGCGCCCCCTGTAATGTGATGATGATGATTGTTCCGGCCGTCGAATAAAGATATCCATATGGGGGGCGCTTCGTTAAAGTCGCCCCAATCGCCGAAGGAAGCTCTGGCGATTCCGGTTTGGATGACAGCCGATTAGTGGCGAGGACCCGCGCCGTTGCGCCGTCCCCGCCGTCCAGGTCCCACCTGGCCCACTCTCGGGACCGGAGTAGGCTGTCTTCGGGACCGTTTTTGTGATGATTTCCCGGGCTTGGATACCCGCATTGCATCCTCGATCAGCTTGGGTGATCCAAGGCATAGGCGTTGGCCGTCAGCCCAGTCTTTTCGGTAGTCGGTTTGGTCGACTGAGTGGAGATGCATTCGTGAGTCTGTCGGTCCTGTTTTTATACAAGTAACTAGATATTTCGGGTACGAATCTCCACCCGCTATGCACGATATATGCACAAATACCAAAAATAACAATATCTTTAGAAACCAGCTTCAGGGAGGTTCCATGACGGGAGTATCATAAAGAATATTCTTCCGATATTTTTCCGATCATAAAAAAATTAATCGCAGAGACAAATCTAAAACAAGTGCGGCAAACTCGACAACAATTGAATCAAAACTGACCTCAGTCCTTCCATTTTCATTTCAAGAAAAACGTGACGTCTTTAACAAGACTCCCCTGAAATGTCGCTTTCCATCCCCCCAGGATGCAAAAATCGGTGCCAACCGATAGGATTTTGCGCCCAACTGATGGATTTTGCCGGTCAAAAGTGGCAACCCCCTGGTCCAAATGGCGCCCCTCGGGAAGCTGCCCGCCCCCCGATCGGCAATCCTGGATCCGCCTACGGGGAGGATACCCTAGTCACCAGCCTCGGTGATAACAGGTGCTGGCAGAATATGATACAGAAGTCTGACTCGGCACAATTGCTTGCCTTTCCGTATGAGAAGTGTACTACGGGGACACACTAGTTGAGTTAATCGCTGCCCTGAAGTCGTCGTCGCTAGCACTCTGCTCACAGGACAATCGCTGCTTTCTTTTCCCCTGAAAGATCTTGTCACTCCAGCCCGGGGTGGCCAGAAATGGGTCTTACTGATATTGGTAGAGCCTGGTGTTCTGCCGTTGTATCCCGCTGAACGGAAAGTGTCATCCTTGATAATGGCGATGGAGGCACAATGATCTAAAGCCTGGAATGCTTAGTAGAGTGTGACACCCAGGCGCCCTGAATTTCCCCTTCACTTTTTCCCCTTCATTTTTTCTAACTCACTTTTCCAAACACCTTTCCTGGGGATTTTTTTAGCATAATTCAATAATCCTAGTATATATAAAACCATCTAGTGTGGAAGGAAAGACAAATTTGATGAAAAATGCGCGAGTAAGGGCTAGTAAGGGCTGTAACCGAGTTTCAACTAACTCCCACAATATTATAGCGTTTGGACTTTCTACTCGCCTTCCATATTTTCAAGCGTGAATTTTACACTCACTATCCCAATGCAAAACCAGTTTTGAGACACTGCGGAATGGAGTGCTGCGAAATCCGAAAGATTATCCACTTACTGAACGCGTCTTTTTTTCTGAGTGTCACCTTCCCACTCTGCTCCTTGTCAGCAAAAGTATTCCATCAAGCAGTCGTCGGAAGTTCCACTTGTAGTGTATTCCGTGGACGCCATGGATCAAAATCTATTCACATTTAAACTTGCGCTGGTAACAGTGGCATCTCCATAAAAGTCCGGATCTTCCGGCTGCTGGTAAGGTTTTATTTTTAGACCTCTCTCGCTGTCGGAAGTTTTGCCCTGCTGAGGGAGGATGATGAGCAACAAATGAAGAAGGCTTCCATAGATCTTAGCTGACCCCGGAGGATAATTTTTGGGGGTTTCACTCGTTGGAACAGATCTCTCGCGGCGGCTTTTGCTTCTAGTGATCATAGACCAATCAATTTCTAGGTGTCCCCTAAAATCGATTATTTGGGTACCTAAAAGGTACGAAAAGGATTCGGGCGGGTCAATTCGGCGTAAACCTCCCTCAGGATCGTTCCCTGTCACCCGCCTCTCCTTGCTATTGCACACAGCTCACATCGGTAAAAACGCCGTCTTGGGTCAACTAGGCCATTTGACCCAAATCAGGTACAAAGTAGCTCAGCCTATTCTTCATGTGTACTTTAAATGTGTTAAGAATGGTCTATTCTGTCAATATTATTTCGGAAACACACCCCGTAGCTTTCTGTTACGATTTTTTAGCTGTAACTATGCAAAATGTATTTCATGCTGATTTCTCGAACGCGGACAGTGACCTGGTTAAGACCAAATTTTGATCGGATGTCCAAGATAAACCATATCATGGAAAATTTGCGGGGCGCTCATTTTTAAACAAACATAGGCAAAATATGAAGCTTCATCGATTTTAAAAAATACCAATGCAGCAACATTTCATATGTTAGTAGACTCATGAAGGCTCATATTGTCCAGTTGCAGAACAATGTGCGCTATCCAGCTTCGGCCAGGCAGGCCGAAACTGGCCAGAAAGTGAGGGGACCATAGACCTTCAGCCTCCAACTCTGGCACTACATTTTCCACTGCAAAACTGAAAGCTAACCAGATTTTGGCCTAATTTTTGCTGCCAGTTAATCACACTAAAAAATTTACTGTGCCCACAAATTCATTAAAAACGAAATAAACACTTTTGCTGGAAGTGAAATGGCCTGGTCTCACCTGAGGCTCATTTTGTGAAAACAGCCTGTTAGTTACCCTCACTGGTCCACAAGAGGAGGTAAGACTTGAAAGAAATGACGTGCTTGAAATGCGGTCATGAGACGGAGTAAGCTAGCGAGCGATAGCAAGGAAGTGAACGCAGGACTGCATTTCCCAAATGACGAATTTGTGTTGAATCTTCTTTGTATGTCATGAAGATTTATCCCCACTCCGTCGGATCTATGGGACCAATTGGAGCAAGGATCACATCGGCAGATCCATGATTTCCGGTATTGTTGCATAGGCAAAAAAACTGCATCCATGATTGTGAAAATGTAGGGTCTGCACATAATTGACTGTTTTTTGGTCCAAAACATGTGGTAGCCATCGGCTTAGTATGATGCTCAGTACCCCTGATCATGCTGTGTATGCTTTATTAGTCAATCATATAATTGGGATATTACAGCAATCGTAATATAAAAAATATAGGTAGAATTCGCAAAGCCCTATTAATGTTTAATGAGACCTCTTAGCAGGGCGTAGCCAAGGAGGGGGTGGCAGGGACAGCCGCCCCCCTTAGGGCCCGAAGGGCCCCCTGAGGATACGGACCGCGCGAAGCGCGGCTCGCCTCCACTATGATCTGTGGCCAAATTTGAAATTTCATACCAGACAGCGCACTCTCAAGCCCTCTTCAGCACTTGTTCTGTAACAAGCAAGGCCCTTTTTACCCATCAGGGCTCTTTTGGCGCTGTCGCAGGGAAATCGAGCGAACTCCTGGCTACGCCCCTGCCTCTTAGTAAATACAAATGTGTGATAACTGAGAAGTGTTGCTCCAATTTTTTCCTCCTGCCTTATTTCAAATTGCTTTATTTTATTCATTTTGTGTTTTATAACACAACAATAATACATGGTTGCTTGGATTTAAAACATCAGTCCCACTAAAATATTCGAATTTTGTTATGGGCTACACTTCGGCTGCTTTCGGTGAAAACATCACCCCCTGAGCGATGCTCCCCTGTAGAGATAAACCCTCCCGTCGGACCTTTTGTCCCCCTCTCTGTCTCCTCGGTCGATTAGTCATTCTAAAATTCCCGAGCATTTTTTCTGGGGGACGTTTGCAAGCCCGATTTAGCTATTTTCGTCTAATTACCACGATATTATTTCACAAGACAAGTAGCTATTTCTCTTGTTAGTGGAATACAGAAGTTACCGAAATATCATCAATCATGATTGGAAAATCGGTCGGATGAAGTCTGATGCTTTCGTCTCAGTTTGGAAATTGTAAGAGCACTGATCATGGTTTTTGAGAGACAACAAATTGTTAGGCGGACTTAAAATGATAAAACATCAGCAGCTAGATTTCACTTCTTGGTACGAGCAGGTGCGATGCACCGTTTTAGATTCTTTTAAGTTTTTCAAAGACAGAAGTGTAAATTTTATTATAAAACTTGAAAACTGTTTTATAGAACTTAAAAAACTTCTTCGCCGAGCCTTTTTTAATTCTTATTTTGTATGGGAATGGTATGGAAGAGATAGCCACAAAACATTGTTGTTTTCGTTTTCTCGATCGTTACCCTGGACACATCATTGTAGCTCACCTCTCGCTCGTCTAGACCATCGATCCAATAAGAAAACACCTTGCGGAGATAACTGAATGTTGGGGTGGTAAAAACTGAACCAGTTTTGATGACCGGGATGATGTAATATTAATTAGGGTGAGTCCCATTGTTTTTTTTACAATTCCTTCATATCCTCATTTCAAATATTTGATTCAACAACACGGTAGTCAAAGTTCATGCAAACTCTATGGCTGTGGCGGATCCAGAGGGGAGGGTAAAAAATATTTACCCCCCAAACGGACAAGCTCGGGGCAGAACTATGTTGTGCCTTCCCCTCCCCCCACAAAGTCATCGACCTCCTTTTTGCCTCGACTCCGCTTGAGTTCATAACCGAGATTTGTGTTCCCTTAACTCTAAACTTCAAACAGAATCAGTCAACTTCAGTGTAAGCATTGGGCCGTGGATAGCAAAACAAGCATCTTGTGCGCATATTTTTCACCCCGTGATGGTTTTTTGCCTTTCGTCTTGGGCATCCCCAAAAACTACGGTCAAATTATATTGCGGCAACATTTTTCACTGTGTGACGTTTTTTTATTTGTTGCGACTTTGCCTTGCCCCCCTCCAACCGACCGGCTAGATCCGGCACTGCTCAATGGAGACGTCCTTATCCACTCAGCAGGGCCTCAGCAGCCGGATCCCGTCCTCAGTCGGCTGCCACGTGACTGGCGCGCGCCCGAGGCGCAGAGGAACCGGTCACGCCCGTAAACAGGTGTCCGTGTGCCAGTGGCGTAGCCAAGGGGTGATCAGGCTATAGGCTCTCCTTTTGTTCAATATTTCCTATCCAAATTTTTTAATATATTTATTTTGGCTTCTAACTGCAGTTTCTCTGCTATCAACCACCTTGACGTATTTCTTGTAATGCCACTGCTCCTGTCCCATTCACCAAATCATGAATGAACAGGCCTGGCTCAGCGGCGACTCATGCGAATCTGGTACTGCCAGCGCCATCTATTGGGAAAGTTTTATAAAACTTGAAATAACTTTTCGCCGAGCCTTTTTTGGTTTTGATTCTGTATGGAAATTGTATAGAGGAGATAGCCGCAAAACTCTGTTGTTTCCGTTTTTCCGATTTTTACCCTGAATTTTTGGAAAACGCTTTCAAATTTCAGCTTCTAATATCTTTCTTATAAAGCAAAAATTCAAAAAAGTACAACAACAGAGTTGTGGAGACTGGCTCCTAGAACATAGGCCCACTCACACTGTTTCAATGATTATATTATGTAAAAAGTTATTCAAACTTTAAGTTTGAGAAATTTGAAAAAGAAAGTCAAATTGTACAAAAACTAGAAATGCGTCACGCTTGAAATATCAACTGCCGTAAAGATACATATATTGCCTACTTTTGGTGAAAAAATCACGACGATGGCCACCTTACTTTACGAGATATTTCACGAAATATGCTCCCATAGGGTTAACATTGATAACGCACCCTTAAACCGGATGAGGCCCCGGCGCCTCGCTACCGGTCGCAGTAATCAACCAACCGCCGACGTCAGCCGTAATGCTCGCAGGGGAAGGGGAGGGGAGCCGTGGAGAGGCGTGCGTCCGAAAGTAGTACGCCTGTGAAACGGGGTTTTCCGTAAGAGCTGAATTCTGCGAAAGCCTAAGCAGGAAGCTTGTTATTTTTCTGTGTGCTCTACGCGTCTTATAGCTCAGTTCATAAGCCACGGTGCCACATTCCCTTCAAGAAGTAGGACACTCTAATTAATGATCTCCCCTTTCCAAACAGTGGACTTGGTTCCGGTCTGCCACAGTACAAGTACCCCCTGTTGGGGCGTAAAGCCGAAATCAAAGACTTCACCGACAAAGTGAAAAACATCAAGGTACGCGAAACAATAAACGTCGCTCTGGATTTCATGAGTATAGAAAACAAGTGTAATTAAAATTGTGTTTTAAAGTTAGTCGCCCAACATTGTAAGTCGATATTGAACATAATTGTGGGAAATATATCCTTGGTTAATGGTCATGGACGTTTTCGAATTCACTACCCGGCCTATTTTGTTTAACGCACTTCCCAACCTATTTGTTTTTTTTCGAATGCGCCACCCAGCGTATTTTTTTCTTTCGAAGGCGCTACCCAACCTAGGTATTTGTTTGTTTTCGAACGCGTCACCCAGCCTATTTGTAGTGCGGGCTCAGCTGGAGCAGTTAGTCCCGTGATCAGACTGTGTGGGGCTGGGCTGTGTCCGCACTGTCCCCGTGACGTGACCGGGACGGTTGGGGCAGACGTCAGACGTGCGCATCATCGTCTACGAGGGCGAGTCCGGCATCGGGAAGAGCCGCCTGCTGGACGCAGTCGCCAACATCGCCAAGAAGAACGGCTGTCAGGTGAGGCTGCGCGCCAGCCTTCGCACCGACTTAGTGCACCGTCCGCAGTCTCCTCGGAGCGGGGCTGTTTATCCTTTTTACCTTTCTGCTCGGCCGCTATTTGTCTATTTGATTATCGATGGTGTATAGGTTTCACTCTTCGGATTGGTTGTAGAGCTGAATCATATTTCAGACATCACGAAATACTAATTTGTATTCTTTTTGTTGGTTTTCAAACAATTTTTCTCAAGGCATTTTAATGGTGATTATTATTTTGTAAGGGCGCTACATATATCCTTCACGATTTTTCGTGACACGTTTCTTTTTTCGTGAAAACATTAAACATTTGAATTATTAGCCTCTTTATAACGTGTCGTTAGACATCATTTCTCCATCATTCTTATTTCTGTGCGTCGTATTTACTGTAATCCCATGCGTAGAAGTGAGGAAAACAAAACATATGGGTCGTGCTCCCGAAAACCCTGTCATTCAGAGTAGGCATCACCAGTAACAATGGAGCTTTCGCTATTTGGCAACACATCTCCACCTCGCATCGGCACCGAGGCCGCGATCCGTTGCAGCTCCCATCCCGGCAACAAAGCGCCGGGGGAATGGCCTGGCCACAGCCGTCGCGGTCAGGTGGAGGCTTCAGACTTCATTGTTGTGACATATGGATACACACAGCGGCGCAGGCGGGAACTCATCCAGGGGAGTATAGCGCGTTAAGAGCAGCTGGGTCACAAAGAGGGGAGCCGGCTCGATGTCGTTACGTCACTGGAAACATCGTATAGTTATTAATCGTGGTTGAGCAATCGTCTAGTTTACAGGTCATACAGGTGCGCCACTTCATCTTCCGGGTCGTGAATGCCGAACCATGAAACCTGGGACCCGTGTTTGGGACTTATCACACACTTATCCTCTCCTTTGTTTTCATACTGGTCCACAGTACTATTTTTAGGTTGCTCGGTTTATCAAGTTTATGTTGTTAGGGGAGGGGGAGAGCATTCACTGTATCCGCAGTGTGTTAGCTTCACCATGTACACGTATTTGATTGGTGGCACCGTAACCAGGACCGCCCCTTTGACACCGCAGGTGCTCTCTGAGACTGCTTTCCCTCCCCTCTATGATATTTGTTTTCACCCACGCGTTACGCTGCATCACGCCACCTTAGCGGTGCCCTACTCTCTCACCGCCGGTGCACATAATGGGCTAGTCATGGGCGGATCCAGGATTTCTGATGGGGGAGTATGTGGTCGGAAGGGGGCGTCATCCGGACCAGGGGAAGGGGAGGGGCGCCGAAGTGTATAATTTGAGCGCCAAATCCTATCGCGACGGCGCCAATTCTCGCGTCCGGTTTGGATAATGATGATGATGATGATCCCGGAATCATTATCATCATCCCGGAAGATGATGATGATGATGATGATCCCGGAAGATGATCCCGGAATCATTATCATCATCGCGGAAGTTGATGATGATGATGGTGATCATCATCATCTTCCATGATGATATGAATTCTGGTCGGTTTGGATAATGATGATGATGATGATCCCGGAATCATTATCATCATCCCGGAAGATGATGATGATGATGATATCCGGAAGATGATCCCGGAATCATTATCATCATCGCGGAAGATGATGATGATGGTGATCATCATCATCTTCCGCGATGATGATATGATTCGGGATCATCTTGGATCATCATCATCATCATCATCTTCGGGATGATGATAATGATCGGGTATCATCATCATCATTATCCAAACCGGACGCGAGAATTGGCGCCGTCGCGATAGGATTTGGCGCTCAAATTATACACTTCGGCGCCCTCCTTCCCCTGGTCCGGATGACGCTTCGACCACATACTCCCCATCAGAAATCCTGGATCCGCCTATGACTAGCCCATTATGTGCACCGGCGGTGAGAAGAGGGCACCGCTGTGGTGGCGTGATGCAGCGTAACGCGTGGTGAAAACAAATATCATAGAGGGAGGAAAGCAGGCGAATTGGTGATGATGGTGATGATGGTGATGATGATGGTGATCATCATCATCACCATCATCATCACCATAATAATAATAATAATAATAATAATCATCATCATCATCAGTATTATCAGTATTATTATTATTATTATTATTATAAGACCGTTCTGTTGGAAACCTTTTAAGAACCGAAGCGGAGGTCGACTCGCAACTCTCTTTACCAGTATTACATACCGCACAGATTGTTCTAAACCAATTATGTCTACATAATTTTCTCATTATATCCATGTTTTTCTTAGCAAACGTTCTCCAGAGTCCCACTTTTCTTTTAACCAGTTATAAATGGCTCATCTTTAAAAAATAAAAGTTGAAACGGCGTGAATTCCCACTTGACACCCAGCGTTTGCGAGCTTTTCCCTCCACTTTGTAGCCCGCATCATGGATTGGGCGTCTGAATGGATGTACAATACAATACATCTGCGGGGTGGATTGTGGTTGTGGTTGTGGACATTGGCTTGATTCCTAATTGTATCGATTTGGTCGTGTTTTCGGGATATGGTTTAACTTCGGATTTAGGATCCTGTGGGCCAAGATTCCCGACAGGAACTCCGGATGTGGTCGGGATTAAATAGGGATTTTCTCGGCCAAGACACTGTGACCCACTCTGCCCCGCATCTCCGGTTCAGCGTTGGGCAGCGTTAGCCGTTGTTGGCCCGGCCGTGTTTCCAGGTGTCCCAGGTAACGATGAGTCTCCAGCTCAGTGGCAACAACGGCTACGCGCTGAACGGCATCTTCAGCCAGCTGCTGGGACTGCACCAGTACCGCACCGCCAAGGAGAAGGAGGTTCACATCCTCGACCACTTCAAGGTGGGCCACGCGACGTCAGCCAATCTGGGAAAAGTAGAGGAGGAGGGGTTATATTTTGGTGATGATTAAAGCGAAAAGATGAGGGAAAAACGTGGCATGGTTCCTTGTCTGTGAGTTTCGACTTTGATGCCTCCGTGGTGTCAGATTGAGGGTAAGCGAGACGTGTTAGTGTGTTGGCGCAGAGAAGAATTGTGGACAGTAAGTGCAAAAATGGCCTGAATTATTCCACTTTAATTTCATTCTAGTCCATGTGATATTTCGATCTCGAATAGAAGGGAATGTGCCACTTCCACTATGGCTTTTGAACGATAGCAGCCTTGTAGTGCGTGCTGAAGACGACCCCACGATCGTATTTTTAGTTTGTTGCAGTACTAAACGTTTTTAAAGTTAGTCACGCCACTGCATTACTAGCTGAAGACCAATTCGCCTGGCCATCGGGTCTGAGGGGCGTTGCAGCAGTCTCTGAGGCCTCAGCAGTGCCGCTCGTCAGCCTCGTCACACCTCACCTGTGACCCTCCTCCGCTGCAGGACAAGCGGCTGGGCGACGACCTGTGCCTGCTGAACGACCTGTTGCAGCTGAAGCTGCCCGTCAACCAGCGCATCGGCCAGACGGACGGACCCTCGCGCCGGCGAATGACCACCGAACTACTCTGGAAGATCATCGTGGAGGTCAGTCCTCCTGGGCCAGCCGAGGTAGGTGATGGCGGGGATAGTCGAACCGGCGTGATTGCAGACCCTTGAATAGTTGGTCCTTACAATGCCAATACTTAACACATTTTAAGGCAATACGGTACAATGACAAGGTCAAGGTCACAGGTCAATGACAAAGGTCTTTTTCAAGGCCAAAACCTCATTTCCCGCTCAAAGGTTACTATAGTGTCAGTTATATTGTACATTATTGAGAGTATGTCATGTTGCTACGTCATAGGTCATTGATCTTGAATAACGTTAACCTAAAAATTTCAGAGAAAGTTGTGTGGGACCTTCCCTCTATGACCTTAATCCGCGTTAGTTAAGGGCTTTTTATAAGGCGTTCTGTGAAAGCACTGCCCCCCTAAAGTGTGGGGAGAATTTTCCGGGAGGGGTATTTACTTTAATGTCGCAGAACAAAGGGACGAATCTTATTTCAAGAATGGGTCGCGAAGTGTAGCAACACTTTGAGGAAGGGGATTGCTACGGCAGAGATGCCGAGCCTGGGGCACAGGTAGGATTTAAAGTACGTGAAGAGGCTTGCCAGCGTAAAGATTAGTTTTCTTTTTAATTTTGTTCCTTGTTATCGAATGACCGTTTGCTTACGTTACTGAGTTCCTCCATTGAAAAAGAATAATTTTGGGTTATTAGAAACACCCGCAAGCACCATGACGTGATGCCGCGGGTCTTTATCCTGCAACCAGGAGGTGAGGTTACAGCACCCTCTCTGGCTGGGTAGCCGCCGATAGAGGAAGAGAGAAGGGTAATAGAACAGATAGAGTGTTAGGGAGGGGTGTGAGTTGGTTAGTTGTTAGTCTTAGATGTGGTAAGTATAGTTAGTAGTCCTTAAGTTAGGGTTAGTTGGTTAGCAAACATGAACGGATGGTTAGATAGGGTTAGTTGGTTAGTTGAACTTTTTGTTTTGTTTTGTTTTTTTCTTCTTTCTTTTTTTCCTATGGTGGGAGTTATTCTGAGTCTACCATACCTTAGGGCCAGACAGTTAAAACCTAGTTTGAAGCACCTATTGTTTAAATTTGTCAGAGGGACGTTTATAGTGTAATTGTTATTTCCTCATATGAGGGGTGCTCTTCAAATGCAGGTATTTTCATACCTGTCACCATAGACGTTCAGATAAAGCTCTCGAGCCTAGTAGCCTTCAGGAATGTAAAGAGCTTGTCCAGCAGCTCAGGGTGATCATTGCCGAGAAGAGTGGAAAGGTTTACTGGGATATTTCTGATGCGGCAATAATCTAGCATCGGCTGTCTATGGGCATCGTGCTGGGGACAGTCGATGAGGATATGGTAGGGATTTTCCATGGCAGAGCAGGTACCACAGGTACCTACACGCCCATAGGCATTTAATTTGGTGTGTCCGCTTCTTAGTCTGGTCAGGATGACCTCACGCCGGCAACTGTTTTGGTTGGAGCTTTTGGTGTATTCCCGGCTTCTTTCCGCAAAATCACGGCATTTCCCAATACGGTCTCCAGCACAGCCAGCACGTGACCTTTACGACCTCGTTTGACCTTGAAGGTATTGACCTGGGTCAATGAAATTTTGTCATGATGAAGATCACTATCAATCCCACACAACCCCTAACAGGCGTTTTTCTACCCGTCTTGGTTTCCGAGATCTCAGTGGGGGGACTTTAAGACCCCCTCCACTGCGCCTTGTCGCCAGACCCCTCTCCTCTGTGTGTGTTAAGGGGCTGTCCATGAATTACATAAGGCAAAGAGGTGTCTAGGGAGTCAGCCACAGCATTATTAAATGCTACACATGGGCTTCGAAAAGCATGGAGGGGGAGGGGGTGGGGAAACTCACAAAATGTGTCACGTAATTAATGGGCTGCCCCCAACTAGCTCCTGTTTCATGTAAAATTACTATGTGGCAGTGTCTCCCCCGTTCCACCACCAGTGATGAGACATAAAAAGGAATGGCATGCTCATCGTGCTATCTACTCATGGTTTTCAAGCATTGTTAGTTCAAAACAGCAAACTTGGAAGTACTTCTCTATTGCATGGGGTCACACTGGTGGTTCTAACACGAGTGGAAGCAGCTATACAAAAGAGAGAAACCTCAGACCGTAGTGCTTGGTAGGCCTCGATCTGCCGTTTTCTAGCTATTGTAACCCAATTATCGGGTGATTATTCGGAATTCTATTGTTTACCAAGTTCAAAAGCTTTTCAAGCTCATTGCTTTTCGTTCTTCTCCTCGGTCTTTAAAGAAGTGTGCCACTTTGTCGAAATTTCAAACAAACATTATTGCTAGAAAAAACAAGAATGTATTTCGAAAACTACATTTTTGCAGCTTCTAATCGCTGAGAACAAAAATAAAACATTTTTCTTACGAATTTATACCATCAAAACAGCATGTGTTTGGCGTCTGCGGACTTAATAAGCTTCATCGCAGATCTAACATAAATTCGCGGCTTCAATCGATATTCCATTTTCAGTCCTAATCTTTCGTTCCAAATTCAAACCAAGTGTAAGTATGGAATGCAAATTAGTTTCGGTCATTTCTTTAGGCAAATAGATCACGTTTCTCTATTTGGAGATTAGCGGCATGTGAGGCTGTCATTAAGAAAAGAGCAAGCATACATTATGGATGGCTCACTCGTTAGCATGAAATTATCCATAAGTGGGAGCGGCTTACTTAGGATTAAGACCAATCAAATAGTTGCATCCCAATGGAAAGGAAATTCCTTCATGACTTGAATTAGAGTCTTAGTGCCCTTTATTTTGAACTATAACTCGTGTGGAAATTGAAGACATGGAGCTTTGAGTGGAACGAAATAAGCCAGTAGTGATTTTTTGAAACGCTCTATCAAATTATCACCGCTCAAAATCCGATATAAAAGTAGAACATACCCTTTAACGGCGTCTCATCGTGAAACGCTCGAGAACGTGGCTTTTTTGTGTGGAAAATCCGTATGTATCACCGTTTTTCCCAAATAATGTATGACGCGTAAATGTACAAAAACGGCAGCGTACCTAACCCGTGAACACCAGACCCACAGCACCAATCACTAAGCCGCACCCCCAACAGTGGTATCGGGAGATGAGGCAGCACACAGCCCGAGCGGCATGTGACCCACCCATCTGTCTTCTGCCGCAGCACACCTCCCGGTCCGCCGGCGTCGTGTTCGTCGTCGACAACGCCCACTACCTGGACGACATATCGTGGGCCTTCCTGGAAACGCTGTCGAGCTCCTCCGAGGCCGTGCTGTGTGTGCTCTCTATGATGCCGCCCACGCCGCTGCATCCGCTCTCGGAAACTGCCGTCAACGCGCTGCACGTCAGTGGAAGGGGGAGGGCGGGTCGCCGTCAGTGGGATAGGGGAGGGCGGGGCTGCTGCCGTCAGTGGAACGGCGAGAAGTGCAGGGCTGCTGCACGTCAGTGGAACGGGGGAGGGCGGGGTTGCTGCCGTCAGTGGGATGGGGGAAGGGCGGGGCTGCTGCCGTCAGTGGAACGGAGGGAAGGGCGGGGCTGCTGCCGTCAGTGGGATAGGGGAGGGCGGGGCTGCTGCCGTCAGTGGATCGGCGAGAAGGGCGGGGCTGCTGCCGTCAGTGGAACGGCGAGAAGTGCAGAGCTGCTGCACGTCAGTGGGGCGGGGCTGTTGCCGTCAGTGGGATGGGGGGAGGGCGGGGCTGCTGCCGTCAGTGCGACGGAGGAAAGGGCGGGGTTGCTGCCTTCACTGGGACGGGGGGGGCTATTGCCGTCACTGGAACGGATTCGGAGGGATTTGAGTACGACTTGAGATAAGACTGAGGGGCAAGGCTGTGGCGGTGTCTCTTGGTAGGGTTGTAAGTGGCTTCTCGTGGTTAGCGATGGTTCCAGGTCTGCTGGTCGTCACGATGACCAGGTGCTGATGCCAGTTTGTTTGCTGGGTTGTATTTCCTTATGTCATACATACCGGCCTTTAGCGCTGTTGGTGTGACTTTCTTCACCCAGGATTTTTTATCACTTCATCTATATCTGAAATAAGTAATGCATATTCATTACTGCCTGTTTGCTTCCATAACTGAATCTTTCCCCCCATATCGCAGTCGTCCGGGGTGAAATATTCGAAGATGAGTGGCCTGGAGAGTGAATTCCTCACTGCGCTGGCCTGCCAGATTCTCGAGGTCAAGGGTGTTCCTCACGAGGTGGTCAAGTGAGTGACTGTTGAACTTCTGCTGACCGTAAGTTTAGCTGGATTGTTCTGTGCTTTAACCCTCGCCCCACCGGGGCCATCGATGGCCCCCATAAGGTTTTTCGGGATAGCAGGAAAATGATGCGGCGCAGCGCCGCGATTGAAAGCTCTATCTCTCACCCCATCATTTTCCCACCATCCCTGACATTTTTTACCCCGGATCACCCAAGGTCAGGTCACCAGGCGAGGTCAACCAAGGTCACCTCACTTCAACTTTGAAGCTCTATAAGAGCTACATTTCTTAGTCGATCAATTTGAAACTTGCTACACTTCTTGACCCTTCCAGGGTCTACAACGTGTATATCCGGGATTTTTCAATTTCGTGACCTAAGGTCAGGTCACGAGGCGACCTCTCCCATTGGAAAAGCATGAGGAAAAGCTGTCTTATGATCTAAAAGACACAAAAATGATTGCAAATACTCAGACTGCTCAGAACAGCGTTTTTGGACACTCTTTCACGGATCCCAGGGGCCATATTTGCCCTTCGACTTTTCCAAGGTCACCAGGGGTCAAAAACAGTATTTTGACAATAACTTTTGACCTAATTAAGCTAGAGCGCTGAAACAAACACCATGGTGTTTGTCTCGTCACTGACTTTCATTTCATATACGGCAAGGTCACTTACCTTTCGTGACCTCAGGTCATAATAAGTCACGAGGTGACCTCTGGAGGTCAAACCACTGGGAGGAGGTCTTTACGTTCCACATAGCGCAAAAAGGTCTGGCAGTTTCCTATCAAATGTACTTAACCAGATCTTAATAGCTCTAATGGTATAGGAGTTATGCCCAGTTTTCTTAAGCATTGCATATTTGAGTGAGAATAGCCTATCGTGACCTTTATTGACCTCTGGAGGTCAAACCATTAACCTGAGCGCTTAAACATGCAAATTAATTTCTTACTGAATTCACGCGAGCTTTCTAATGCACTTTGCAGATTAACGTTAACCCCCCATATTTCCGGAGTTAGAGGGGGCCATCGATGGCCCCCGGTGGGGTGAAGGTGGCGCCGGACCCCCGGTGGGGCGCGGGTTAACCCGCCTTGCCTCTACAATTGTGGCAAAACAGTTTCCACCTCCGACTGAATTTGAGCTTCCGGTCTATTCGTATATTCAGCTACCCGATGTCCTCCAGGGAAGGAAAGGTGTATCCATAGATGTCTAGGAAGGACATTACTCTCCGCCATGTTATAAGTTCACAATGACGATGCGCCTATACGGAGCAGTGCTCCACTCTGTGGGACATCTGCGCGGCAGGCTTCTGCAGGAGAAATCGCACGGTATTCCTGGCTGGTGCGAACAGCTTCTGGGCGACATGTTCCAGAATGGCTTCCTGCGCGTCTCGCCTCTCACCAGCGCCTCCAGCGACAAAAACAAGCGCATCATGTTCGCCAACCGCCCACTTGTGACCAAACGCTCCAGTCTGATGGTACGTACCCTTCTCTGGTATTGTATTCTGGTCTTTTGCGCCAATCGCGTGTGTTAGAGTATGGAAGTACGTGGGTTGAAGGATGAAAAATACAATATATACATACATCATAAATACATACATACATACAACATGCATGCTTGCATACATAGATACATACGTACATACATACATATGTTACAGGAGAGTGCGAAATCCGTGAGTTCGCGAACTCCCTAGGGATTTCGCGAAATCACTGACCAGCCAGGGAGTTCGCGAAATCCCTAGGAGTTCGCGAAATCCCTGGATGACCAGGGAGTTCGCGAAATCCCTGGACTTAGAAAGTCAGGGAGTTCGCGAAATCCCGGATAAACACTCAGGGAGTTCGCGAATTCCCTGACATTTAGTCAGCTCAAGGATGACTAGCTAGGATTGCGGACTATTGTTCTTATGATTTATTTCAAACAGTAACCGGACATTTTCCGTAAAAATCACGTATAAGGGAGGTTTTAAGCTAAATATAAGGGAGGTCATAGTTGTAACGTTGAGGTCGTAGCGATACATTTATCGAGTTTCGCTTATCAATATTGTACTGCAATGTAAAAGTTCAGTTGCTGCTGATTGCATATGTGGATCACGGGAGAGAAAGACACTGGCCCCTGGCGGTTCCAAAACGCCCTGGTCCACTCCTGAAATTTGGTTCCCACACACTCCCCCACAGAATACACCTTCGCCTTCACTGTGATTTGGTACTTGGCTATTTTATATTCATGATATATTTTATATGCGGATTTAGGGGAACAAAGGGCAGGTGCCCCCGATCGACCCTCGGCGCACCCTGAAATGGTCACGGTGCCACTCTGAAATGTCGCTTTCCATCCCCGTCCCTAGGGATGTAAAATCGGCGCCCACCGATAGGATTTTGCGCCCACCTGATAGGTTTTTTCGGTCAAAAAAGGCACTCCCTGGTCCGGATGGCGCGATTCAGCATAACTACCCAAGTATTCAATAAAAAGTGATCTACGCTATCATCACCTTTCAAAATTATGTGACGCTACGGTTATTTTATGTCAAATCTACATCAAAGAATAGCGTTACGATATTTTATGTAGGTTGCATTATTATGGAATTTTATCTACGGATACGATAAAGAAAATGGTACGAAATCCATGGCTTGATCATTAGAATAAATCTGGGTGTAACACAGTTCAAGAAATGGCAGAAATATTTGCGCTACTGAAAAATGGTATAAATGCTCGGCAATGGCGCAACGCACTTACTTTTGAGCAAACCACGCCATCCGAAAAAGATGTGCCCGACGCTCACATTTTTGAAAACTCATCACGTGTCTTTTGGCTGGTGGTGTCGATGAGGTGCCGGTCACCGAGAGCAATTGCGAAGTCTCTTATCCCTTGCCCCGGTGGCGGGTACGAGCCACCTTCGCCCTGGTGGGGGGCTAAAAAGACCCCTCACGATCTCAAAAACTAAGAGAGTTAGAAAAAAGCGCAAAACGGCAATCGAAAGCTCTTCGAAAATGATATAGGAAATACTTCGGTCATTTTTCTTGTCAGGTCAATATCAAGGTCACCAGAGGTCAAAATAGGTCAAAATCGCTTAATATGAGGTGTACTAAGAAAACCTCGTATATCTCCGAAACTATGATAGCTAGAAACATTTTTCTAACACCATTCGAAAGCTCTTGAGATGCGCTTTCATTACAGAGGCATTCATTTTCGTGTCAGGTCAAAGCCTAGGGAGCTACAGGTCACTGAATATTGGGCATATTCTTGGAAATGTCCATAGCCACCCATGCATAAGGGCGTTTACTTTTTCGCCAATAGCTTCCAAACCAAGCATGATGCAGCCATAGTTTATGCACCATTGCAATCCTCTCGTCAATACAAATCGAATGGTATGTGATATTGCTATTCCATGTCAAATTTAAGAATTTGACCTGACCCAGGTCAGCGGTCTGACCCAACTTGACCTGGTATAGTCATGATGTATATCATTTGACTTGCAGTGACTATACAAACACTTAAGTGACAAAATAAAAGTTATACCTTATTTTATTTAAAATTTATAGAGTAAAACACCAAAAAATGCTTATTTGACCTAAGGTGACCCTTTAAAGGTCACAAGTCAAAAATTTTAGCATCAACTTCAGAAATGGGCTAAAAGCAAGTCGTAACCGATGTTTGAAGTTGATTCCATCTATACTTACTGAGAAAAGCTCATTTCGTGATTTTCCCCATGTATTTACAATGGGGAGGTCATGCTCTGCACATGACCTTAGGTCACCAATATAAAAAATCCCGGAGCATATGTTGTAGCTCCTGGTGAGCCCAATATGTGGTATGAGTTTGAACTTGATCGATTAACCTTCTTTTAGTTATGCGGTTCTAAGCATTTTTTGAGGTGAGGTCACTTCACCTGGCCTGGTGACCTGACCTGATATGACCTTGAGCTGAAATTTTCAGAAAAGATGTAAAAATTATAAAGGAACAGCCAGACCAATTTTGGCAGCTGCGCGCCGCCGTTTTTTGGTCACTTTGGAAAAACCCGAGGGGGTCTAAAAGACCCCCACCCGGGCGAAGGTTATGACTATGCCCTTTGATAGCTTAAAATCATCACAGTCAAAAACGTTTGGCATGAGTCTCAAACTAGTTTCGCGGGATGAAATTTTTAAGACGTGCAATGCCAGGGGTCTGAGCCACCTTCACCCTGACGAAAGGTGGGCTACGCCCCCCGCCTAAAATCTAAAAACTACGCTAGTTAGCGAAAAAGTAAATGGCGTTAAGAAGCACAACCTAAGATTTAAAGGAAGTGTTCTATACATTCTTTTGTCGGGTAAAATCTGAGGGCATTGAAAGCCAAACAATGTCACAATATGGATATGGTGATATAACTGAAATACAGTTCTTCAGTCTACCATCTGATGTAGAAGAGATACAATATATAATGATTCACTATCTGAAGTTTTTCTGCAAGCGACGTCGAATGATTAATAATGTGACTATTCTAGGTCAAAGCTAAGATTTGACCTGACCTTGGATCAGGTTAATATCGAATTGAGTCAGAATGCATATCATTAGAACTGCAGAAACAAGACAACCCTAATGATGCCAAAATATACAATTTAGCTCCGTTCCCAACAAAATTATGATGTTTAGACCATTTTACCTATACTTTTCCAACGGTGTCATCATGACTCATAATTGACCTTAGGTCATCGACTTCAGAAATCCTAAAAAACAACTGTGTACTCAATCGGCCCTTTATTCAATACGAATTTTAGATTGATAAATTAAGCTGTTCCTTGCTTATGTTGTTTTCTTCTTTTTTTTGGAGATGATGTCACTTGACCTGCACTGATGTCTTGACCTGAAATGACCTGAACCGAAAATGTTGACAGGAGTTGTAAAACGCTACAGAAAAAAACTGTACTGAAAAAGGAGCTGCGCGTAGCCGTTTTCAAGACTTTGCGAAAAACCCAAGGGGTATGGTTACCCAACCCCCGCCCCGGCCATGCACGTACTCGGTACGAAGTCGGTCAAGTGCACCAACTGTGAGTACCGTTAGAGACAAAATTCTGAAGCGCTTCTTTCCAACTCACTTATCGAGCATCTGCAGAGAGATCATTATCATATCACAATCCTCATTACTACACAAAAGAGAAATGCTGCTTATCTGATGGCCATTTCGTATTACTTTCTGGGTAAGGAAAATACAATAATGCTATATTATTTTTTGCATTAAGTTTATTAATGTATTCCAAAACTTTGACCAATCTTTACAGGTTCGGTTCGGCTACACTAAGATAAATTTTCAGAGCTGGAACAACGAAATAATTATTCTGCAAATTAACTTAGACCATATCTCTGTTTTCAGTTTATCAGTATATCAGAAGCGTTATACAGTTTCAGCTACAGCTGAACATAAGCCGACAACTATAGTTGTCGGCATAAACAGGATACGGAATAATATAATTGTTACGCATATTTACAATGTGCTATCTCATTGCCTATTGTCATGACCGTGGCTAGGGCACCTAAGCTTGAAGTGCATTTGCTAGCCGGCCGGAATCGACAATAAAATTTCTGAAAGCCTTGGCAATGGTCAAACGATGACAGGCGTGCCGCCTCTTACACCGAGAGCTTTTTCGAGGCCGACACTTCCTCCTGTATCAAAGTATTGTTATTGGAAAATTTGTGGACGTCCGTAGTACATTCCAACATAGACATAGCTAAAATAGACCTTTGTGAAAGTATATCAGTTCTTTGTCCGTTTCTTACGGCACAATACTTCCCATCGGGAGTCTGCTTTGTTAAGAAATCAAGATATTCATTACAGATGACAATGAAAAAAGTAGTGGCATCTCTAGTTTGTTTTGAGCCCCCCCCCCCCACACCTACGGTTCATATTGCATAAACCATGCACCTCGAGGAAGGCTAGTGACTCGAATAGTTCGTCAGCGGGCACAAGGACCCGGTGTGAGGTAGAGCTGAGTGTGTAAAATTAATTTTCAAAAAATAAATATCAGGCCGACATACATAAAATCAAGCAAAATACAACATAGAAAGAGAAAACATGGACGGGGAGTGTAAAACCAGATCACTGAAGGATCATTCTTCGGATTTAAGCTATATGGCATATTGGCATGTTAGGGATTTCGCGAAATCCCTGAAAAGCATTCAGGTAGTTCGCGAAATCACTGAAGTTTCAGTGAGTTCGCGAAATCCCTAGGGAGTTCGCGAAATCCCTGGTCGGCCAGTGATTTCGCGAACTCCCTAGGGATTTCGCGAACTCCCTGGCTGGTCAGTGGTTTCGCGAAATCCCTAGGGAGTTCGCGAAATCCCGGATTTCGCACTTTCCCTGTAACACATACATACATACTTACTTACAAACATACCTACATACATAGATACATGCATACATACGTGGCGGATAAACTATGGCTCTGGACGGAGTTCGCAGGGAGACGACACAGCGCAGCGCCGGGTCCTCCAGAGTTAATCGCTCAAGAATCAAGTTGTTCTGTTCTATGTGTTGTGTGTTGTCGACTATCTTGTGGTTGTTCTATTGGGCGTCCTGTGTGTATTGTGCGTATATGCTGCTTATTTGTGCGTGGTCTCGAATTTGTTCTGTTTACATATGCCTATGTGACGTCGAGCTAAGTGTTTTGTGTTGAGTATTTTGCGTCGTATCATGTTGCGTGTATTGCGTTGCTGAGTTCTGCGTGTTGTGTATATTGAGTTGTATGTGCTGTGTGTATTGTCTTGTTGAGTTGTATGCGTTTTTGTGTTACGTTAAGTGTATTGTGTTGTTGAGTCGCATATGTTGCGTGCAGTGTGATGTATCTGCTGAGCGTGAGCTGTGTTTGTGTCTGTATTGTATTGCGTCTGCTGCGTTGTTGAGTAATGTCCGTGTTGTATTGTGCCTGCTGCGGTGTTGAGCTGTGTGAATATCTCTATAGTATTGTCGCTGTTGAGCTGTGTGTGATGTCCGTATTGTATTACGCCTGCTGCGGTGTTGAGTTGTGTGTGATGTCTATTGTATTGTGTCTGCTGCGCTTTTGAACAATATGTTGTGTTTCGCTTTGGTTCGATGTCTGTTCTGTATTGTGTCTGCTGTGCTGTTAAGCTGTGTATTATGTCCTTACCGTATTGTTTGCTGCGCTGTTGGGCTGTGTATTATGTCTGCATTGTATTGTGATGCCTGTATTGTCTTGCGTCTGCTATGCTGTTGAGCTGTGCGCGATGCTTGTATTGTATTGAGTCTGCTGCGCTGTTGAGCTGTATGCGATGCCTGTATTGTATTGCGTCTGCTGCGCTGTTGAGCTGTGTGCGATGCCTGTATTGTATTGCGTCTGCTGCGCTGTTGAGCTGTGTGTGATGCCTGTATTGTATTGCGTCTGCTGCGCTGTTGAGCTGTATGCGATGCCTGTATTGTATTGCGTCTGCTGCGCTGATGAGCTGTGTGCGATGCCTGTATTGTATTGCGTCTGCTGCGCTGTTGAGCTGTGTGCGATGCCTGTATTGTATTGCGTCTGCTGCGCTGTTGAGCTGTATGCGATGCCTGTATTGTATTGCGTCTGCTGCGCTGATGAGCTGTGTGCCGTCTGCAGGCGTCCGGCGGCGCGGACGGCGGCCGCAGGGGTGAACCGGCCGCTGTGGAGGTGGCCGTGCCGCGGGCGCAGATGGAGGCACGGCGCGAGTCCATGGCCGTCCGACCGCCGGCAGACTTCGCTGAGGTGGGTCACCTGGTGGCATGCACGGAGCTGCGAGGGCGGGACATGCCAGATTCCCTGAGGTGTGGAAGTAAATTGTCTCCAGGGGAATGGTGATGTTATGTCCGAAGGAATGGGGTTCTGGGTGGGATCGGACGGATGCAACGTTTTTTTTTTGGTTCTTGAAAACACCTGAACTGGCTCTGACGAAACAGAGCAAAGGTTGAAATTTGTCTTTTTTGTCTAGCACGGCAGTAGCTAACTCGTACGATGTTCTCGTTTAGTCCTCATCGCGAAAAGCAGTGGATAGATTGGCGACCGGCTTCGTGAGCGGTGATCTCAGCAGCAGCAGCAGATAATTATGGATAGCCCGTGTGTTGGGACGCTGGTACAACGCAGGAGAGAAGAGAGAGAGAGAGAGAGAGAGAGAGAGAGAGAGAGAGAGAGAGAGAGAGAGAGAGAGAGAGAGAGAGAGAGAGAGAGAGAGAGAGAGAGAGAGAGAGAGAGAGAGAGAGAGAGAGAGAGAGAGAGAGAGAGAGAGAGAGAGAGAGAGAGAGAGAGAGAGAGAGAGAGAGAGAGAGAGAGAGAGAGAGAGAGAGAGAGAGAGAGAGAGAGAGAGAGAGAGAGAGAGAGAGAGAGAGAGAGAGAGAGAGAGAGAGAGAGAGAGAGAGAGAGAGAGAGAGAGAGAGAGAGAGAGAGAGAGAGAGAGAGAGAGAGAGAGAGAGAGAGAGAGAGAGAGAGAGAGAGAGAGAGAGAGAGAGAGAGAGAGAGAGAGAGAGAGAGAGAGAGAGAGAGAGAGAGAGAGAGAGAGAGAGAGAGAGAGAGAGAGAGAGAGAGAGAGAGAGAGAGAGAGAGAGAGAGAGAGAGAGAGAGAGAGAGAGAGAGAGAGAGAGAGAGAGAGAGAGAGAGAGAGAGAGAGAGAGAGAGAGAGAGAGAGAGAGAGAGAGAGAGAGAGAGAGAGAGAGAGAGAGAGAGAGAGAGAGAGAGAGAGAGAGAGAGAGAGAGAGAGAGAGAGAGAGAGAGAGAGAGAGAGAGAGAGAGAGAGAGAGAGAGAGAGAGAGAGAGAGAGAGAGAGTTGGAGAGAGAGAGAGCGTGGCTGTGGAGGGGTGAATTGGATTCAGTTTTGGGGGAGCAGGCTCGAGCTTGTGATATGTTACCGTAATGTCTATTTTATTTTTTGTTAGGCATTCCATCTCCTAATCGACGTATGCATTCTTGTTTCAGATGCATCCGGGTGGGCCAGGGGCCAGAAAAGGGTCACCCACCAGTGGGAGAAAGAGGGCCAGTGTCATCGACAAGCTTCTTGGCAAAAACAAGGTGAGAGGCACCTGTGTCAATGTCTTATGCCTAGACCCTTGATGTCTTAAATATGAAATTAAAATAATTTTAGAAATAGCTCGGTATGCATAAAGTCTAGTGAAAACTACCATTACACGAACCAAATGCGCTGATCTTTGTGAGATAACACTTAATAAATCGTATTTTCGTTTTACTGATTGGCTCGCTTTTCCTCTGTAACCTCGAAGAAACGTTTGAGCACGCACAGCGGAATGACTCGATAATCACGCAGTGGAAGTGTTGGTTAAATTAGCTCACTGCCGTCCCAGAGCTAATGAGCGCCTGGGTTTGGTCACCTCGCTGACAGGGTTAACTATTCTTGACCTGCATGTTGTCTGATGAAGAAGTATCGTTAAGGCCGATATAATATAAACAAAAAGTACCACACAAACAGGACCGTTGCCTATTCCATACGAGGATGGTGGTGTAATATCGGTACATATCACCGGGCCGGCATACGCTCCATTTCCTACCCATTACATCTGCTTCTATCGGCGAGCTGCACGGCGCTGGTTCACCAGCAGCAGGCGGGTATTTGGCATGCTGGCGAGGGTGTTGTCGACCATCTGAGCACAAACCCGGTGCACTTCTGAGCTAATTTCAGTGTTCAGACTTTCCGACATCCTTTTCTTTCATGCATACGTATCGTGTGTCTCCATTTGAAGAAGTGCAGGGGTTTCGAGGCCCAGGACCTCGCAACAGCGCAAATACGTGACAGGCTGACATGAACTATTCAAATCTGTTTCACATTTCAGAAAGGCTATTGCCAGTTTCACCTGCCTAAGTGAAACATCGCCGCGAAGGTAATCTGGGGCAGACATTGTGTGGGCTCATAAAGTGAGTGGAGGTTAGCTCATGATGATCAGTGCGAATACTCCACCGCGCATTTAATTCTTGTGTGAAATATACCAGGATCGTGTCCGTTCGACGCTTTGTATTTTATGGATAAGCATCTGAAGATACTTTATGATGAGTCACCCTTTACATGAGTTTGAAGCAAATCGGTAGAAGAGTTTACACTGTATTGCAAGGCCAATAGGCGCCCCTTGGGGTTCCGTGTAGGTCTTTGCAAAGACCGGCAAAACGGGCTGAAGCTGTTCAATGGGCCGAAGTGGCAACCTTAAACTTTAGATAAGCACAAACTTGTTTGCCAATGGAATTTCGATCGAAATTTGCAATTACCTTAGTAGCGTGGTGCTGGGGTGGAGCAGCTGACGCTTACACATGAAACGGATTGAACGGCTGTCCAGCATAAATTTTTGATGTGGTTGTGTGCTCGATGTCGAGTGGTAGGCGCCGCCGGACTCCAGTAGCTGAGGAATTGATCGGATATTTGCTGCGAGTATGTAGCCGCTTTGGTAGCGGCCCGACGAGATGCGAGATGGATTTGATGTTTATAAGAGGTGGTCGGCAGTCGCCGACAAGGTGATGCCGGAGCTTCGTTGTAGCCGCTTGGTTCGACAGCTGCCACTGGCTGATGCCAACTAGCGCTCGGCAGCTGCCGGACGCCCAGAGCTGCGTTTTAGCCTGTCATGGTCGGCGCTGCCGGACTAAAGCTACCGGAACTACGGTTGTACTTTGTGGTCGGATGCCAGACGTGGTGCTGCCGAGCTGCGTTTTAAATGCAAACCGCAATGTAGATGTGTCGGTAGCTGCCGGACGTGGTGCTACCGAGAGCTGCGTTGTTTTATACTTACGTGACAGGAATGGTCATGCGAGCTGCCGGACGTGTTGCTGTATCGGATATTTATTGTTTTAAACCTTTTGACTTCAGCCTGTCGGAGTGGGTGCTCCGATGCCTGTTTTGCGTGATTCTAGAAATACATACATGCCGGACGTCGGTGATGCCGGATGTGCTGTAGCCATTGTAGGTTGGCAGCTGCCGGACGTGGATTGCCGCCTGGATGCTGTCCGTGTAGGTTGAAATGGTGGTCAGGCATCTGAATGGCCGTTCAAGGGCCGAAGTGGCGACCTTAAACTTTAGAAAGCCAAACTTGTTTGCAATGTGGAATTTATTTCGAAATGCTTACCTGGTAAGCAGCTGCCGGTACGTTGATAGCCGCCGAGCCACTTACGCTTGAGCGCGCGACATCGGCAGTGCCTCGGACGTGGTGCCACCACGGAGCTGCGCTGTAGCCGCTGTGGTTGCCGGAGCTACGTTGTAGCCGCTGTGGTGGTCGGCAGCTGCCGGACGTGGTGCTGCCGGAGCTGGAAGCTACCCCGGAGGAGTCAGAGACGGAGCCAGAGGCGGGCGTGCCTATCCGCGCCTCCGGCTCCAACATGATCTGCGACCTGGCGCCCGGCATCGTGTTCGCAAACATCCCCATACCCGACACCATGCGAGGTAAGCTTCACGCTGCCGACACCATGCAAGGTTAGCTGCACAGTCCCGACACCATGCGAGGTTGGCTGCACAGTCCCGACACCATGCGAGGTTAGCTGCACAGTCCCGACACCATGCGAGGTTAGCTGCACAGTCCCGACACCATGCAAGGTTAGCTACACAGTCCCGACACCATGCGAGGTAGGCCTTACACTCCCGACACCATGCGAGGTAGGCCTTCACTCCCCAACACCATGCGAGGTAGGCCTTACACTTCCAAAACCATGCGAGGAAGGCCCTACACTCTCGACACCATGCGAGGTAAGCTTCACACTCCCGACACCATGCGAGGTAGGCCTTACACACCCGACACCATGCGAGGTAGGCCTTACACTTACGACACCATGCGAGGTAAGCTTCACACTCCCGACACCATACGAGGTAGGCCTTACACTCCCGACACCATACGAGGTAGGCCTTACACTCCCGACACCATGCGAGGTAGGCCTTACACTCCCGACACCATGCGAGGTAGGCCTTACACTCCCGACACCATGCGAGGTAGGCCTTACACTCCCGACACCATGCGAGGTAGGCCTTACACTCCCGACACCATACGAGGTAGGCCTTACACTCTCGACACCATGCGAGGTAGGCTGCACACTGCACAGTCCCGACACCTAGAACTAGAATGGATTTTTGCATAATAAAATCGCAGTGCAGTTAAAATACGGAAATTTTAATTTTCTCATGAGTATGACCCACCCTATTGCCCGTAGTCATCCAAACTGGACAGGCACGCCTCTGCAGACTCAGAGGGTACACCACCTTTCGCCTCCCTGAATCCGCCCCTGCCCGGAGCAGCTGGCGCAGCCTAATGCCACGCCATGATGCGGTTCCACGAAATGGCATCAGATGTGAAATGGCGCGACGAAGTGACGCGATAATCATCTGATAACGAAAGAGTTTTTTCCTTTCGACTTCTCAGATTTTACGTTTCAAAGAAGTTCTGAGCAGTTGATAGATAATAAGTTCTCGGAAGGCCTGCTGGAGATAGGGTGCCATAAACTGCAGAGTGTTGTGGGAATGACCTAGGACCCTAACATGATGATAAAACAGATGACAGTAAAAGCGCTAAAAGACTTGCAGCCTAAAAAGCCAAAGTCCAGAAACTAAGACGTCTAAATCATAAAAAGCTAAAAAAGCTTAAGTCGAGGTAAATATAAAGAAAAAAACGTGGGATGAGGTAAATGCAACGTTCCGGTCTAGACTGTAGTCAGGCGAGGAGTGCAAGGTGGAGGTGGCTAGAGGCCTGAGGTAAACTTGTTCCAAATACCGAGTGACTGGAGGCCTAAGGTAAACTTTTGGTCGAAGCAAAAAGTGCTGGCAGTTCCAACACCCTCTTACCGAAGGAGCAAGGGAGCATTGTGTGTGGTATGTGCTTATATGTCTGGAGCATGCGTTTGTGTGGGTGCCTGCGTATGTCGAGTTTACCGCAGGAGTGGCCAGGAAGATGTTTGGGTGTTGCGAGTACCATTGTCTCACCAATAACTACCTCAGGTTTGGTGATAACTTTTATAGGCAGACGCAAGGCATCGCTATGAGAAGCAGAGTAGCTCGCCCACTGGCCATCATCTTCATGAACTGGCTGGAATCTGATTTTAATAAGCCCACGTGATCAGGCAGTCGTCTACATGCGATATACCGATGATGTATTGGGGATTTGGACGCATGGCGAGGACTCTCTAGACTCTTACTTCGATCTTATCTATTCGTTTCATACCAGTATAAAATTCACCATTCCAGCACACCGGCACGTCTGGTTCCATCCCTTTTTTGGATGCGCTCATTACGGTTTCCACGTCAGGGGCCTACACAACTGAACTTTTCTTCAAACCTATGGCAGCTCCAATCATCCTCCCTTTTGACTCGGCTCAACCTTGCTCGCTCAAAAAATCTCATCCGATCTCAGTTTCTTCGGGCACTTCGTAGATCATCACCCGGAAGCCCTCGTAAGAGAAGCCTCAAAAATATTTTCGACCTCTTCTAAAAAATGGGTACCCAAACCATCCCCTAAAAAAGCTGCAGGTCGAGGCTCTAAATCCACGTCCCAGGCCATAAAACCGTGGAAATGATGCCCATCTGGCTCTCCTCCCGTTGATGACGCTCTCGGTGACCAGGTCAAGCGGATCGTTCAAAATTATGGCCTTCCCATGCGGGTGGCGTGGATAAGCGGCACGTCCCTGAAGGATCTTTTGGTCAGATCGGCGCTGGAACCAGTACAGTGCCCTGGGGGAGGTCGTTTCTGCCACGCTTGTCATGCAGGTATCCATGGGAAGTGTCATGTCAAAAATGTAATTTATAGGATAGATTGTAAGCTTTGCGAACCAGGCAAGTCACTTTATATCGGTGAGAGCCAGAGGGCCGTTAGACTCAGATTTAACGAACACTTAGTTGACACTAGAAATAAGCCGCAGGAAACACCTTTCGGACAACACAGATTAACCACGCATGCGAATAATGAGCTGACAGCAGACAACCTGAGCGTCAAAATTCTAAAATACGCTAGTGATGGCCCAAACAGAAAAATCGCGGAATCATTCTTCATTCGGCGATACGGACCTACTCTCAACACCCAACTTCCTGGCCACTCCTGCGGTAAACTCGACATACGCAGGCACCCACACAAACGCATGCTCAAAGACATATAAGCACACACCACACACAATGCTCCCTTGCTCCCTCGGTAAGAGGGTGTTGGGACTGCCAGCACTTTTTGCTTCGACCAAAAGTTTACCCTAAGCATCCAGTGACTCGGTATTTGGAAAAAGTTTACCTCAGGCATCTAGCCACCCCCACCTTGCACCCCTCGCCTGACGACGGTCTAAGACCGAAACACTCTTTTAGGGCCCTAGGTCATTCCCACAACACTCTGCAGTTGATAGATTTCGTAGTGCTGAGTCGAGGAGCATGTGTACAAGTTGATGAGATGTTGAGTGCTTACACTATGACCAAGAATTTGTGCTTCCGCCTAGTGTCTAATGAAGATTATGATGGAGGGGTGTGCGCGAATATGTAACCGCAATAGTTTTTCTCCATTTCGCATCCAGAATTTGAGGAGGCCGTCCATATACTTATCAACATAACTTCTACGTCACTTGATTCGGTTATTCCAAGCTGTTCCACCCCGTACTTCAACTAACGGGAAGATGGGGGTTCATTTTATACAACATATAGACTAAAGATATGAAACAAACATGCGCAGTTGAGATGCAAAAGAGATGAGATAGGGAGAGCGCCCTTTGGGTGGAAAGTTAATGGCAAAGTGCGCCCTTTGAGGCTCCGCTATCCCTACTTACCAAAATCCTAGGTCCGCCTCTGTTCAAGAGCAAAAAAATAATTGCTGGAAAGCAGGAAAAATATCAAATGTAAGCGAGATGTGTGGCCAAGATAATTGATGCTAAAACATTCTGGTTATGTGGATAAAATAATTTGGTCACCACGCGGGATCGGAAGGGTACTACTCGTTTTCTATCAAATAAGTGTCCTAAATGGGTTAAATGGCTTAAGTGTGCTAAAAAGATGTTGCGTCAGGTCCATTTTTGCGTCAATTAATTTTTGAGAGTGATTCAAGTCGTTTTTCTGAAGGTTTATTACTACCGTTAGGGGTCGTTTTAGCCCCAAATCTGGCTTTTGTGTTATTTATTTGGTCATTATAGTGAACATAATATTTAGCCCATTTTAATCTTTGTTCTTACTCGGTTTGGCCTTTTTCCGCCGAAAAACCTGGCAGCCCTAGGCAGTAGCTATAATCTCTAGAACATGGAATATCGCCAAAATTGAGAAGCATTTTCTAACACTAACGCGTCAAAGTTTTACTAACCCCCTCCCCTACAAATGGGGTCTTGATCCCCTGAAGACACTATAATGGCCCGCACAAGAAATGTCCCCCCCCACACTTATTTTTTCTTAGACAATGTCCTACTGGAAGGTGCTGATAATCTAAGGTCTCAAAATTAGCATTAATCACGAGATGTTGTGACGAGCAGCGAGCTGTATTTTCTTTTCTTTTTTACCAAGAAACTCTACGTCAATTGAGGGTCAGTCTCTAGCGGGAGGTCCCTACAACGTTTCCTTCTCCTCTGTAAGAGAGGAAAGTGAAAAAAGAGAAAAAGTGCGAGGGTTAAACCACTCGCGTTTAAGGCTCCATAAATATACCATAAGCATCACCGCTAGCTAAAAAAGTGAGGTCAGTCATTTAAAACCCGACGCTGAAAAAACTTTTTCCCCTCTTGAAACAAAGACTCGTTGGATTGTGGTTCATTGTTGCCTTCCGCACTTACCGGTTATACAGCTTTTGTAATGCTTCCCAATTTCGCTGGGACCTGGTAATTTTTGGTTGAAAAGTGCCATTTCCCTCTATCCCCTCACCCTAACTCCCGTCCCCACCTATGCCGACGTGTATGAATGCCTACGATGAAGAACAGAACCTTTTTACATAATTCTCACAAAACAAGACTCTGATTTTGGCCCGAAAGTCGATAGAGAAAGGAGCTGTATTTAGCGATATCATAGAAAAGAGGCGACTTGGCGTGGATACCAAAAAAACATTGCAGAACATCAACTTGGCAACGTACTCGGGTTCGTCAGGTCACATGCCAAGTTGTTAGCCGACAGGGAGAGGACATGGGAGTCCCTTGTGTCCCTTGCAGGGGCGAGGAAGACAGACGTAGCCCGGATGGCAGTAGCAGGGAGGAGGGTTCGGGCGGTATGTACAAGAGCGATAAACTGTATGGCACACCTCATGAGGGCTGCACGGAGGATCACACGTGTTGGGCCCACAGCAGCCAGGATATTTACAGAAGGGACCTTTCTTGACACATTCGTAGGTCCTCTCCTCCAACGTGGAGTTAAATTTCTCCACGGGTTGACAACGGTAGCCGTCCTCGCACGGCGGGAAGCAGAAAGGTGGTCTCGAGGTAGGCGGTGATGTTGGCGGCGGCGGTTCCGGAGAGTCCTCGCAGACGTAGCGGGGCGGGCACGAGCAGGGTAAGGAGGACCTGCAGACCGTTGGCTTCTTCACACAGGTGCGTGCTTTGCCGCAGCCGCCAGCACAGCCGGTGGGCCAGCAGCACCGCTCGCCCGGGTAGAACCGGCAGATCTCGTGCGGCCGACAGTCCCGCTTGGTCTTGCAGCTGCGTGGACCTTCAAATATATCCAGCACATCCGGAGCCTTATCAGCTCGGCAAAGAGCGAGCGGCAGCAAGACCAGCACAAGGGCAGACAGAACCCTTGAATGGGGCGGCATGGTGTTAAGTCTGGGCCCGTTAACTGCTAGGACGCGACGTCAAAGCTGCGCAGGTGATAAGCCAATACTGAGTGCCGGGACGCCGTTCAGAGGGGAGTCAACGGCTGGCTGGCAGTGACTGGCATCTGACCCGGACACTGAAAGGTACTGGGACTGTCAACTACCCAGGGCGAGGAGGGATCTAGGTTTTCACAAGGGCAGAGGGAAGGGTGAAGACTCGGGAGGCGGTACTACAGCACCTGGGGAAGGCACTTTATGGGTATAACGGGAGTCACCTTATCTCTCCAATTTCAGGTGCTTTTAGGAGGAACAAAGGTGTTAACGGCAGGTAACTATATTTCCTCCGGTGGATGGTCAAAATGTCCAGCGGAACGCATGCCTGAGCTGCCTTCCAAAGTCAACTTTCAGGCGTCTCTACCGCACAACTGCGGTATTTTAGAGGCGGCTGGCTGTCCATTCCCATCCAAACTGGACAGGCGCGCCTCTGCAGACCCAGAGGGTACACCACCTTTCACCTCCCTGAATCCGCCCCTGCCCGGAGCAGCTGGCGCAGCCTAATGCCACGCCATGATGCGGTTCCACGAAATGGCATCAGATGTGAAATGGCGCGACGAAGTGACGCGATAATCATCAGATAACGAAAACAGTTTTTTTCCTTTCGACTGCTCAGTTTTTACGTCTCAAAGAACTTCTAGGCAGTTGATAGATTTCGTAGTGCTGAGTCGAGGAGCATGTGTACAAGTTGATGAGATGTTGAGTGCTTACACTATGACCAAGAATTTGTGCTTCCGCCTAGTGTCTAAAGAAGATTATGATGGAGGGGTGTGCGCGAATATGTAACCGCAATAATTTTTCTCTATTTCACATCCAGAATTTGAGGAGGCTGTCCATATCTTATCAACATAACTTCTACGTCACTTGATTCGGTTATTCCAAGCGGTTCCACCCCCGTACTTCAACTAACGGGAAGATGGAGTTCATTTTATACAACAGATAGACTAAAGAAATGAAACAAACATGGTTAGTTGAGATGCAAAAGCAGCTCGATTATGCAGCTTTTCATTTATTATTGCGCAACACGCCAAGCTATTGATCAACCATCTCGATTATCGCACTGCCATTCTGCCCCTCCGTGTTGGGGAACACAGTAGGCAAATATGCACCTATTTAAAGTAGCAGAGAAGTGTGTTAGCTCAAATTCGTGTTAGTTTTGGCTATTTGTTCACGTCCGCCACCCCATTTAGAATGCAGCCAGGCATTTCTCGTTTTCACTTGCCTTACGCAGAGGATTCCAAAGGCAAAGGGGTATAAGTGATCCCTCATCTGGCGTCGGAGCTTCCAAAACACTCCCCAGTGTCCCTCATAAGTGTATTCGCCCCGGCGCCCCTTGCTGAGATACCCCTCGTCAAAATTATTTACTCGCATATTGCACGCCGTACGGCATTCCACTCTGTTCGCAGATTTTACTTGCGTTATACGGCACAGTCCTGGGCGTCGAAAGCGTGGTGACGGGGACGCGTCTCTCCCAGGTGACGAATCAGTGGCAGATGACCCTCCCCCAAAAATAATGACACTCAGCATAGCATTTTGCATTTTATAACTTTTTGCGACGATCTTCCTGAACGTTTCCTAATCTAGTGTTAATGAAGTGCGTTGCTAGCGTTTTCAAAGACACCCGAAATCTTCGACCTTTGCCTCCCACCCCCTCCCCGGTCTTCCGCAGTCCCAATTCCGTGGCCATGCCTCTGGGCACTACTAAATCTTTTCAGCAACTTCATTACATGCAACATGCTCTACCTTCACTCTCGAACTTCTCACTTTCATTTTTAAAGTGCATTTCAGATAGTTATTTACCTCTGCACTGTACCACATCCGAAGGGAGATTGAAATTATTCGATTTTCATGGACCCTGATTATAATATCGAGCGCTCGAGTTTTTTCAGCCTCTTCGCTCCAGTTTATCAGCGGATTTTAACCATAGTCCTTACAAGAGGGGTTGTTGCAACCTCTAATATCTTTCGAAGATTGCAAAAATGTCGTTCATACTAAAGTCTTAAAACTGTATGTAGCCTATGAGGCATTCATTGCACAAGTTTTTCAAAAATATTTTTGCTTTTCTAGTCACGGAGCTATGACCCCAGAGCCGGAGTCATGTTGGGGCCATTTGGACGCCTGTAAGTTTTCACGCGAATGCTAGAAACCCATCGTTCTTCTTTGTCCCCCTTCACGAAATGACCTCCCACGAGTATTTTCCGTTGACCTTCCAAGTCCAGCTTAAGCATACCTTCACTGACCTTTGCTGACCTTGCGTGACCTCGGCAGTAACTCATATAATAATGACTAGTTTATAATGGAAACATATTTTGAGGTAAACACATGTATCTAGTATGTATTTGGTACTGAATTTGAATCCAATGTCTAAAATATTTTCTATATGTGAATACTGGACATACCGGGAAACTTTAAACTTTAACCGTCAGTGACGTTTCACGTCATCTCACTCATTACCTACCTGGGTCACATAGGTGTGTTGTATACGAGCCAAAGCGCAAATACCTTCTGATCAATTTGATAAAAGTATTTAGTTCAGAATCCTGGTCAATAGCAGCCAGAGCGGTGGTGGTGGGCCGTGAAAGGCAAAAATAAGGTCTAACTTGTCCTGAAAGGTATCGTAATGATTTAAGATCTTAAAAATTGGCATTAATCGCGAGATATTGTGACGAACAGCAAGCTTTTTTCTTTTCTTCTTTTTTACCTCGAAACTCTACGTCAATTGAGGGTCAATCTCTAGGGGGACGTTGCTGCAACATTCCCTTCTCCCCTGTGAGGGAGGTAAGTAAAAATAAAAACCGAATAAGTGCGAGGGTTAAAGCACTTACTTGTAAGGCTCCATGAATGCTCACCATAAGCATTGCCACCAGCAGAAAAGTGAGGTAAGTCATTTTAAACCTGCCGCTGAAAAAAAATCCCCTCTGGAAACAAAGACCCATTGGATTGGAGTTATTGTTGCCTTCTGCACTTACCGGTTACACAGCTTTTGTACTTCTTTTAATTTTGCTGGGACCGGGTTATTTTTGGTTGAGAAGTGCCACGTCCCTCTACCTCCTCCCCCTAACTCGCGTGCCCACCTATGCCGACGTGTATGAATGCTTACGATGAAGAACAGGGCCTTTTTACATCATTCTCACAAGACAAGACACTGATTCTGACCCAAAAGTCGATAGAGAAGGGAGCTGTATTTAGCGGTATCATAGAAACGAGGCGACTTGGCGTGGTAACAAAAAACACACCTTGCAGAACCTCAACTTTGCAACGTTCTCGGGTTCGTCAGGTCACATGCTGAGTGGTTAGCCGACAGGGAGAGGACATGGCAGTCCCTTGTGTCCCTTGCAGTGCCGAGGACGACAGACGTAGGCAGGAGGACAGTAGCAGGGAGGAGGGTTCGGGTGGTAGGGACAAGGGGGATAAATTGTCTGGCACACCTCATGAGGGCCGCACGGAGGATCACAGGTGTTGGGCCCACAGCAGCCAGGATATTTACAGAAGGGACCTTTCTTGACACATTCGTAGGTCCTCTCCTCCAACGTGGGGCTAAATTTCCCCACGGGTTCACACCGGTAGCCGTCTTCGCACGGCGGGAAGCAGAAAGGTGGCCTCGAGGTAGGCGGTGATGTTGGCGGCGGGGGTTCCGGAGAGTCCTCGCAGACGTAGCGGGGCGGGCACGAGCAGGGTAAGGAGGACCTGCAGACCGTTGGCTTCTTCACACAGGTGCGTGCTTTGCCGCAGCCGCCAGCACAGCCGGTGGGCCAGCAGCACCGCTCGCCCGGGTAGAACCGGCAGATCTCGTGGGGCTCACAGTCCCGCTTGGTCTTGCAACTGCGTGGACCTTCAAATATATCCAGCACATCCGGAGCCTTATCAGCTCGGCAAAGAGCGAGCGGTAGCAAGACCAAAACAAGGGCAGACAGAACCCTTGAATGGGGCGGCATGGTGTTAAGTCTGGGTCCGTTAACTGCTAGGACGCGACGTCAAAGCTGCGCAGGTGATAAGCCAATACTGACTGCCGGGACGCCGTTCAGAGGGGAGTCAACGGCTGGCTGGCAGTGACTGACATCTGACCCGGACATGCCGGGACGCCGTTCAGAGGGGAGTCAACGGCTGGCTGGCAGTGACTGACATCTGACCCGGACATTGAAAGGCACGGCGGCTGTCAGTTTCGGAGGAAAGCTGTCATTTCCTAATGCCACACTATGATCTAGATGGAGGAAAGGTCATCAGGTGCGGCAATGTCACACCACCGCGGGTTAATGTCATGCTGGTGCTGGGGCGGCTACGGCTTTCTGTTGGGATCGCACACTGCATGCTTCTCGCAAAATTTATCTTCCTCTCTATCCACTGCAAATGCCGATCACATCCTTCCCCTAGCTACCCCATCTGCAGACCATGCTAATTATTTGCCCAAATTTGCAACGACTCTGAATCCGCATTAGTAAGCACGAAACACCCGACGCATCTGTGGCGCCCTAAAACCCCAAGCATAATAGCAAGTGTGCAAATAGCGCCACCGGTGTTGGTTAGGCAGGCTGGATCGCTCCTAAGTCGGTCTCTCGGGTCACAAGAGCGCGCAGACGAGCCCCGTGTCACTGCAACACTCCCCGCTAGCCCGTACCCAGAAAAAGAGTCTCAGCAGGAGCACAGCTAGAGACAAACACCAGCCGACGAGTGAGGGCAACTCTGAATCAGGGCTCGGGAAATCTCTAAACATTCAGTACAGGGGGTGCGCAGAGAAGCACCAGGGTCTGCACTGGGCTCACAGGTGTTGCACGTGCCCGCTAGCGACGGGTCTGACTCACCGGCGGCGTGAGGGTAAGCAGGGACGTCGGATTCATTTTCGTGAGGGTGTGCAAGATTTCCGGGAGGGGGCGCCTTCCTCCCCAGGGGGCCTTCGGCTCCCAAGGGGCGCCCACTGAGGGTGGCGGCTCAAGGGGCGCCGACGGAGGGCGGTTTTTTCCAAGGGGCGCCTTAAGCTGTCCAACGAGTTCCTTTTTCTAACCAGGGGCGCCCATTCTATCCTGGGGCGCCGTTGCTCTTCTCGGGGGGGGGGCTTTTGCTGTCCAGGAGGTGCCTCTGCTGTCCTGGGGGGAAGCCTTTGCTATCCAAAGGCACCTATGCTATCCAGAGGGGGCGCCTTTTCTCTCCTGCGGTCGCCCATTTGCTTTACATGGGCGGCTTTGAAGTCAGGGAGCGCCATTCATATGTGAAAGTGTCTTTATTTCACACAGAGAGTAGCCGATGTTTAGGCTTGATTTTCTCTTGATCGGCCTGGGCGCCGGCCAAATCCTGGGGGGGCTCTCCGGACCAAGCCAAAACTGAGTGTGCAAAAATATACTTTAACACACCCTCAATTTTTTCAAGGTGTGCAACTGCACACTGTGCCCCCCCGAATTCGCCGTCCCTGAAGGTAAGAAGCCAAACCAGTATTACTGTACAGACCCCTCCACCGCCCAAAGCGAAGTTTGCCCAAGCGAACGGACGCGACTCCGAGGTTCCGATTAATAAACTCCTAGTTTTATCTCCCAACTCGATCTCCTTGCACGGGTAGGCAAGGGTGGGAACTCCCACCCGTTGCAGTAAATATGACGCGTAGAGGCACAGAATGAGCATCTGGAACTGGCTTCGCCACGGTTAGGTCAGGTGGCGCGGGTGCATATTCTCTTTTATTTAGGCCACTACCAACAGGCACACTTCCCCAATTACAGGGAGTATCGGCGTGGCTGTTTAAGGGTCCCCTCCACTGTGTCAGACCAGACATGATGGCGGTTTTCCGCCGTGGAAACCACGTTAACCCATGGTGTCCGATCTGCGGATGGGTGAACAGTAGACTGTTTCACCTTTCACTCGATGTCAGGAATCAACTACCGCCCTATCTATCCTGGTGCAGTTTTTGATGGTGATTCCGAAAATCAAATTAGTTGTTGTCGGTAATAAGTGCTAAGGGTGGCGCAAATGTAGTTTTGTTTAGGATTTTCGCCTTTATGGCCATTTTGCCGTTAGCCGCGATTTTTGTTGCAAATGACAATACAAGTAAACGGAAAAGCATTATTCGTCTCTTTCAAGGTCGTTCATATTGTGTTATGCCTAAAAAAACATAATTTTTATGCTGCGGGAATTTGTGACGTCATTAACAAGAAAAAATGACAACTTTGGTGCCTTTACTGGGAGTTACAGGCATGAGTTCAGTCAAAGCGAAAATCGCGTTTTACAAAATAAAACTAGACTACTTTCGCCTCATTTCACCGATATAAAGACCAGAAGTGGTCATTTGATATCATAATAATCGTTTTTAAATGCATAGCAATAGCAAACAAATAATCTATTTTCAATGCAAAATGGTGGGAACATTGTCCTCCACCCTTTTGCACCGGTCAGACACTGGTACGAGCGACACTGCTAATTCATCAACTCATTAACAACAATTTTACAGAAAAGCATACACAATATCACAAGGGGCGAGGTGAACATATAAGTGTAGGGGAGACTGGGGTCAAATGTAACACGGGGCAATTGTAACACTGGCCATATTGTCTAAACTAATCAATGGTTGGCGCTTGTGACACAGCCGGAAATGTGCAATCAGCTGCTGCCTTTGTTAACGAAGTTTCAAATCGGTGCGGCGGGTAAGTCAGACGCTGTTCACAATTATGTGTTTTTGGGGGTGTTTGGTAACTCTTAAAATTTTTAAAGATTGTTAGCTTATTGGTGGGAATGATAAGGTACAGCGGAAACAGTTTTAGCGCATAAAGAGTGTTTAATTGGCTACGAAATGAGCACAACATCTATCGCCTAGGCCAGCTCGTTGAGCGGCAATTTGGTTTAAAAAATTGCGCGTTGCGATGGGGACAATTGTAACATTTCTCTTGGGGTCAAATGTAACAATGTTACAATTGACCCCTATGGCCTTATGACGTATTAAACTTGCTTCTGCTACACAAATGCAGTAGCTAGGTTAGTGATTTTATGATCAGGCGCGCACCCAGGATGTTCGTTTGTTGGGGGGGCTGACGAGGGGACGTCAGGCTGATGAAGGGGGCGCACTTGTTCAGCCAAAGGGGCCAATCTTCATATCCTGGGGGAGCGATGAACTTTTTGCTTCGCAGTCCTGGTGTTAACTGTTTTTGGGAGGAGGCACTTACCACGTTGGGGGGGGCAGGCCTGGACCCAGGCCGACCGTTGGGGGGGTAAAGTGGCCTAAAATCGGGAAAACATGGATTTTGAAGGAAATCGACAAAAATCGGGCGATTTGCGGAGGGATTGGCCCTGTTTGCCCTCCTGGATCCTCCAGTGGGGAGGGGGGAGGGGAAGGGAGGGAGTGGAGGCCCCCGGCCCGTGGAGTGCGGGCCCGCTGCCCCCTGGGTGCGCTACTGTTTATGATGGGCTTTCCAATGATATGTTTTATTCGTAGGTTGGTATATGCTTCGGAAAGGTGGCAATGTGGGCTACCCTATAATTGGGGTTTAAGGGCACGTCAGCTATGTGCCCAATATGTAGCCTGTCCCATATGTGCCCAGTTTGAAAAATTAACGAGATTTCAGCCAAATTATAAATATATATTTGTTGGTATTCAGTCCAATAGGCAAATGTGCCCAAAATAATGCGTTTTTGGTTCTAGAAAAAGTCATTCCTTTTCGGCAACAAGTTGAAGATTTACTGACCGGACTGATAAGTAAATTTTTGCAAAAAAATTTGAACGCGGTACATATATTCAGGTCATTTATAGGTAGTATTCAAATCCCCAGTGTTCGTTTTTATCTTCATCTTTCTAAAAAAATTGCATCGGCTGTTTTCAAACAAATGTCTCGCACTTTCAGAGAATTCCTCGTTTTCGACCACGCACCACCGAACGCGGGACTCGACTGGAGATGGTCCATGAACCTGAAGTGCAGGCCAAAGATGCAAAATTTTTCGCATTAGGATGTTTTTCCATGGTATAAAAAATCGTCGAAATTCATACGGCTTTAACATGGTACAATTGACCCCAGATGCTGTTACAATTGCCCCTCACGTGGGGCCAATTGTAACAGCTGAAGCAAATCTTTAGAAGTGAAATTTTGAACCCCTATTCTTTTTTATTTTGAAATCTTTATACGTCTGTCACATTGTCAAAATCTTCAAAGTTGATGAAAATATAATTATAAGTGTTCTAACTCAAAGCACTATTTCCACAGAGCAAGAAATGTGAAATTTGTTACAATTGACCCCAGTCTCTCCTACGCACATTAACAAATCTAGCATAGCAGGAATCGAGCAGAAGAAAAAAGATCCTGACGTTGATTGTTGACGCAGTGTGCTTCATGCGACCGGGTAAAGTGAGCCTGTGCCTCACTATTTTGTTCTTTCTCTTAACACGCGCCTCGCTGGGGTCACCGGCATGACGCGCCCCGCTGGGGGGGGTGGGCGTTTTTCGCCCCCTCCCTCCGTATCTCATTTCCCACGAAAGCTAAAGAAAAATTACGGGCGGCATTCGAAAGCTCTTGACAAGAGGAAGATATTTTGTACGAATAATTTTTATGTCAGGTCAATATTGAGGTCAGCATAGGTAAAAGAAGGTTCCATAGGCTTACAACAGAGCAGTGTACGTTTATCTCTAGATCTGTACTCAGGGGAGCTAGAGAATATATATATATATATATATATATATATATATATATATATATATATATATATATATATATATATATATATATATGCATCATTGGATTTCTCTCATCGCGGCGAATCGAATGATGTATGATATGACCTTGTTAGGTCAAATAGTGAAAATGACGACCTCGAGCTAGGTCGGGGTCACAGAGTGACCTGGTATGGTCATGTTGCATATCGACTCCCCGTAACAATATAAGCAATATAATCACAATGCAAGCAAAATGGGAGCCTTATCTCAATTCAGTGAGAAGTTATTGGCAAAGCAATCACTCTATGCTCTGTGACCTGACATGACCTTTGAGAGGTCAGATGCTCAAAAACCCAACTTTATGGTCATTATCGTGGTAAGAATAGATGGTTTGAGGATTTTCAACTTTATCTATCCAGTATTTACTGAAAACGAGCCTATTCTATTTTTCACCATAGACTTATAATGGGGTAACCAAAAATTGGCCCCACCTTGGTCAACAATACCGAAATTCAAGATAGCAGATTTTAGACCCTTATGATATCATATTGTGAAAGTTTCAAACTGATCGCTTCGCGATGTTCCGTGGGCGCCGCTTCAAACTCGTGATTTCAGGTTTTGAGTTCAGGTCACTTGACTTGAATAGCCCGACCTGACATGACCTTAGTTAAAAAATTTGGTCAGATATGTAAAATGATTAGGGATAAGGTACTGTAAGTTTCGTTGTTCTGCGTCTTGTCGGTTTTGCGTTATCTGGGAAAACCAGGAGGGCGAATTTCGCCCCCCCAGCAGGGCGCGTGTTAATCTTCTGACATATGCCAGGTTTTCTTCGTACTGCAGTTACCATGTGATTTCCTCGTGGCGCTTACTGCCAGCAACACGTGGCGCCGCTTCTCTTTATGAGTGGAACAGAAGTAGTCTTGAACGAGCTTTACCTGGCGCTTTGCTGGGTCGTAGACCATACAGAGACCCTTGACACCTTTTTGGAAGAGGTGATATCCCTTCCGGGTGGGCCAAATGGCCATTTCATCCCAAAGCTACGCTACTGCGGCGTCATCTAGTCCGAGACGGTCGAATAGAAGCCAAGGGCTTTGTTTAACGAGGTCTGCAAGTGAACGTATTTGTTTTGGAGCCTTGCCACTAGGTCTGCCAGGTGTCACTGTACCGGTGCGCTCTGTGCTTGCCTGTGCTCTTCTGGAGAGCCTTCGTCTGCCAGGATCACGATGACCAGTGTGGGATGTAAGTACCACTGGTGGTGCTCCAGGGACATGGATATCTTTAATTGAGGAAACTCCGCAATATGCCCTCAGCAGCACGGAAATCGAGTGAAGGCAGAATTGGAAACGTTTTTGGAATCTGCAGCCTTCCCTCGTGGTGAGTGCCGAGAATTAGCTGAACTTACGGTGGTGTGGCTCGGTGCCAATGTAACCGACTTCAAGTTCAGGCCACCACGGGCGTGCCATCGCGCTCGATTAATGGCTCAGGTTATTTACTCCCTGAAGCTCGAGCTTCTGAGCAAACACCTACCCTTTCTTGCAAAGGAAGGTAAGCAGAACGTGACTGCGATGGCATATTTTATCGGTCTTAACTACGCTATCTGGTTCCTGAGCTGCGCCGTGGCGACTTCTGCACCTCGCATGGATTTGGAGGCTATCAGTCTCATTGAAAGGTACAAGAAAGAAGGAAGAGTGCGACCAGTGGTGTCAGATGCTTGCCTGAAATCCATGGAGCGCCACCAGTGGTACCTACATCCCACACTGGTCATCATGATGCTGGCAGATGAAAGCCCTCCAGAAGAGCACAGGCAAGCAATAGCCACCACAGTTTTGGAAACAGAGCGCACCGGTACAGTGACACCTGATAGACCCAGCAACAATGCTCTAGAGCAAATGCATTCACTTGCAGACCTCGTTAATCAAAGGTATTGGCTTCTCTTCGACCGTCTCGAACTAGATGACGCCGCAGTAGCGTAGCTTTGGGATGAAGTGGCCATTTGGCCCATCCGGAAGGTATATCACCTCTTCCAAAAAGGTACCAAGGGTATCTGTGTGGTCAACGACCCAGCAAAGCGCCAGGTAAAGCTCGTCCAAGACTTCATCTGTTCCGCCTCATGAAGAGAAGCGGCGCCAGGAGGTGCTACTGGCAATAAGCGCCACGAGGAAATCACATGGTAATTGCAGTACGAAGAAATGTCTAGCATATGCCAAGAAGATTGAGGGAAAGAACAAAATGGTGAGGCGCAGGCTCATTTTATCCGGTCGCATGAAGCACACTGCGTCAACAACGTCATGGTCTTGTTTTTTCTTCTGCCTGATTCCTGCTATCCTAGATTTATAAATGTGCGTACGCTAATCTACTCATCTCGCCCCTTGTAATATTTTGTATGCTCCTGTGTAAGATTTTTGTTAACGTGTAAATCAATTCGCAGTGTCGCTTGTATCGGAGTCTGACTGGTGCAAAAGGGTGTAGATTAATATTCCCACTATTTGGATCAAAAAGGAATTATTTGTCCGTTTTTCCTGTGCTTATAAAATATATTATTATTATATCTTACAACTACATTTGGCGTTTATAGCATTGATATGAGGCCAAGGTAGTCTAATCGTATTTTTCAAGGCACGTTTTTTTTTGGTTTGACAACTCATACCTCTAACTCCCAGTAAAGGCACCAAAGGAGTCATTTTATATTATTAATGACGACACAAATTTCTGTAGTATGACAAAATTATGATTTTTAGGTATAAAACAATATAAATAGCCTTGAAAGAGACGAATAAAGCTTTTTCGCTTAAACGGATTTGCATTTGTAGTAAACATTCGCGGCTAACTGCAAAACATGTCCATAAAGGCGAAAATCCCAAACAACACTGCATTTGCACCACTCTTAGCACATATCACCGACAAAAAATAACTTGATTTTCGGAACCACCATCAAAAACTGCACCAGGATAGGTAGGGTGCTATTTAATTCCTGGCATCGAGTGAAAAGTGAAACAGTCTAGTGGACAGCCATCCGACTCTAAAATACCGCAGTTGTGCGGTAGAGACGCCTGAAAGTTGACTTTGGAAGGCAGCTCAGGCATGCGGTCCGCTGGACATTTTGACCATCCACCGGACAAAATAGATTGTTACCTGCCGTTAACACCTTTGCTCCTCCTAAAAGCACCTGAAATTGGAGAGATAAGGTGACTCCCGTTATACCTAGAAAGTGCCCTCCCCAGGAGCTGTAGTACCGCCTCCTGAGGCTTCGCCCTTCCCTCTGCCCTTGTGAACGCATCAATCCGTCACTCGCCCTGGGTAGTTGACAGTCCCCGGTACCTTTCAATGTCCGGGTCAGATGTCAGTCACTGCCAGCCAGCCGTTGGCTCCCCTCTGAAGGGCGTCCCAGCAGTCAGTATTGGCTTATCACCTGCGCAGCTCTGACGTCGCGTCCTAGCAGTTAACGGGCCCAGACTTAACACCATGCCGCCCCATTCAAGGGTTCTGTCTGCCCTTGTATTGGTCTTCCTGCCGCTCGCTCTTTGCCGAGCTGATAAGGCTCCGGATGTGCTGGATATATTTGAAGGTCCACGCAGCTGCAAGACCAAGCGGGACTGTGAGCCCCACGAGATCTGCCGGTTCTACCCGGGCGAGCGGTGCTGCTGGCCCACCGGCTGTGCTGGCGGCTGCGGCAAGGCACGCACTTGTGTGAAGAAGCCAACGGTCTGCAGGTCCTCCTTACCCTGCTCGTGCCCGCCCCGCTACGTCTGCGAGGACTCTCCGGAACCGCCGCCGCCAACATCACCGCCTACCTCGAAACCACCTTTCTGCTTCCCGCCGTGCGAGGACGGCTACCGGTGTCAACCCGTGGGGAAATTTAGCCCCACGTTGGAGGAGAGGACCTATGGCTGTGTCAAAGAACGTCCCTTCTGTAAATATCCTGGCTGCTGTGGGCCCAACACGTGTACTCCTCCGTGCGGCCCTCACGAGTTCTGTGACACGATTCCCACAATGTGTGCGTACCACCCGAACCCTCCTCCCTGCTACTGCCGTCCGGCCTACGTCTGTCGTCCTCGGCACTGCAAGGGACACAAGGGACGCCTATGTCATCGTCCTGTCGGCTAACCACTCGGCATCTGATTTGGCGAACCGGAGAATACCGAAAAGTGAAGACTGCAGTGTATCATCGCGCCTAGTGACTTCTTTTGTTGGGGCTTTGTTGAATACCCGGATGCGTGTTTCCGACGTTGTTGGGCTATAATATGGAGGAATTGAGTTGAAACCTACGCTTAAAAAGTTATTTGTAAATCATCAATACCAAAGAATAAACGTCAGCGACCAAAATCAGTTCTATTTTTGTTTAGACGATTGTCATGCTGATAATAATAATTAGGGTGTCAGCTTGGGAGGAACTAGTGGCCTAGCAAAAGGGGGTCCTAGGGGTCTGCGGGCTACCCCTTGGGCCGATCCTATGCACTGCAAAGGATTTTCTGATCAGAGGGCCCTCAGACTCAGTCTCGGGGCCCCCCGAGATTCGTTCATAGGAAGCCCCGAGTCGGTCTCAAGGCCCTCCGCTCTGAGAGTTGATCTTAGGAGGCCCCGAGAGTTGGTCTTATGGACCCTGAAAGTCGATCTCAGGGACCCCTAAATTCGGTTTCAAGGGGCCCTTGAGAGTTGGTCTCAGGGGGCCCCGAAAAGGTCAGAGAAGCTGCCATAGGCTTACAACAGTGCAGTGTACGTTTTCCCCTCTTACTCAGTGGAGCTAGAGCAAATCTCCATGCATCATTGGATTCCTCCCATCGTAATGAATCAAATGATGTATAATATGGTATTGCTAGGTCAAATTGTGAAAATGGCCTAACCTCGAGGTAGGTCAAGGTTACAGGGTGACCTGGTATGGTTATGTTGCATATCAATCGAGTCCCTGTGACAATATAAGCCCAATACAAGCAAATTAAGTGATTTATCTTAATTCAGTGAGAAGTTATTGGCAAAACAATCACTCTATGCTCTGTGACCTGACATGACCTTTGAGAGGTCAGATGCTCAAAAACCCAACTTTATAGTCAATATCGTGGTAAGAATAGATGGTTTGAGGATTTTCAGCTTTATCTATCCAGTATTTACTGAAAACGAGCCCATTCTATTTTTCTCCAAAGATTTATAATGGTGTGACCAAAAAATTGACACCACCTTAGGTCCACAATATAAAAAATTCCGAGATAGCAGATTTGTAGACCCTAATGACCTCATCATATTGTTAAAGTTTCAAACTGATCGGTTGGCTATGTTCCTTAGGCACCGCTTCAAACTCATGATTTTAGGTTTTGAGGTCGGGTCGCTTGACCTTGGATAACTCCTTGACCTGACATGACCTGACCTCAAAATTTAGTCAGATGCGTAAAATTGATCAGGGATAAGGTACTGTAATTTTGGTTGTTCTGCGCCTCTTCGTTTTTGCGTTATTTGGGGAAAACCAGGAGAGGGCGAATTTCGCCCCCCGCAGGGCGCGTATTAAAACAATTTTTGTCACGGCAAATCAGAGACCTAAACTTGCCACCTTTATAGATTTTTGTGGTATGTATATTTACTTACGCTTTGAATATTTTCAACCGAAAAAAACTTAATGAATAAAAAGCCTTACTCGGGCCCTTTTCAGCAAGAGGGCAATCGAGGTGACAAAGGTGTTAGGTATGTGATTTTTAACCTCTTATATTGTTATATATGACCATATATACATTCATAAATTCATATTATTTATAATACATATGCTATTCATGTTTTATCTATTCATTTTTTACTGTTTATTTATTATATTTAACCTGTTATATGTTTAACCTGTTATATTCCATGACTTCTCTCTCTGTGATGTTTCAAATTTGGGCGCGATCTGCTAGTGGCCAGGTGACAAGCACGGAAGGAAGGGATATATCCGGGTAGTACCTGTCCTTTCCTTTGCGATGCTGGTGCATGATCTTACGACTGGGCAAACACCAAAGAGAGCTTAAAAACATGCGGAAGAAACACGAAATACGCTCCTATAGATGGCCAGTGAGACTTTGATGTCAGCTCAGAGTCTGGAAAGCTAGGGTTTTATTCGATGTAATTTCTTGAGTGATGGATAGAAACAATCACCGTTGTTAGAGGCGCCAGAGCTCCGTCCACCCCATAGGACTCCACTTAAATTGGTTCTCGTCGGATCTGTCAAATTTCTGGTGCAGAGGGCTTCCACCGAGCTTGCCGCACCGCCCGGCAGGCATGATGATGGCGACCTTCGACAAGCTGAAGCCGTTCGAACAGATGTTTCTCAAGTGCGGCGCCGTGCTGGGCGACACGTTCGAACGTCAGCTGCTGGAGGCCATCATTCCCAACTTCCAGGCAAGTGATGCCTTCTCACGGTGACATTGCACGAGTGGAGGCCTCCCAAAGGATTTCTAAGGCACAGGATGACGATTTGATACACTGTGATAACCTTGCAATTCAGTGAAACACCCGGAATGAAACACCGCTGTGCAAAGCGATGGAGAAGCCGTATACTAGAGCGCGTACGAGTCTGTGGGGACTCACTGTGAGGGGGGGCGTAGTACGTCCCCGACTGAGGGCAGCTGAAGAGAAGTGCAACCAACGCTCCCGAGTAGCCAGAGCGTCCGCGATTGTGTGCCGCCACGCATGGTTAATCACGTGACATTGGCACCCGGCATACTTTCCGAATTTGAATGTTTACCTTTGACCAGTTTTTCATTCTCGAAATTAATGTCTGCAGGTAATGCATCTTGAGCGTACGTGCGTTGTCTCGATGATGTGCCTTTTCATCATTTTACTCCGAGAGATTATGCTTTAAATGTTACTGAATGAACCTTGAAGGGATGTGTCTCTTTTAGAATTGGATTTTAACTCAGACTACATTGTCCTCGAGCATACGAAAACCCCATTGAGTTCTTATTTCGCTTCTCCCAAAACTCGCTGTTTGCGGGTAAATAAGCGTTTTGAAAGCGAGAGCCATGCTTCGTCTCCTCCGTGCCCAGTTCCGAACATGTTAAAGGGAATGTGGCAGTGCGGCACCTTGGTCGAATCCTGGAATTTAGTGTAATTAGGGGTACTTCTAGCCGAAAATCATGGAATCGTCCATGATTTCTCTGAAAAATGTACAATAAGCTCAATATTTTGATTTTAAAAATGCGCCTCTAGGGAAAAATATTATCTGCCTGTGGATGATGTCGTGATCTGGCAACCACTATTATATTCTGTACGCTTCAAGGGCTTCGATTGGCTGATACTGACCATGACGTCAGCATATGTCGTCACACCAACGGCAATGACAGCTGTGGCCTGCTGCTAAGGGTACATGAGGGGTACTTTTCAGGAAGGTTTTATTTTTTCTGCGGAAATCTCGAGTTCCAAGACAAATGATATATTGAGTACCGGGTTTTCCGACTTATTTTACAACTTGGCTATCTCAGTTAAAATCACGTTATGAAGGTGCCACATTCCCTTTAAAGGGAATATGGCACCTTGGTCGAATCCTGGAATTTAGTGAAGCGTACTTTTAGCCGAAAATAATGAAACCACTCATGATATCTCTGAAAATGTACAATAAGCACAATATTTTGATTTTTGAAATACTCCTCTAGGAAAAGAAATAAATTTCTGCCTGTGGATGTTGTCATGATCTGGCAACCACTACCATACTCGAAACGCTTCAAGGGCTTCGATTGGCTGATGGTACATGAGGTGTACATTAGGGTGCCTCATTTTGCACCGACCATGCAAATTGTTGAGTGGCGGTGGTTTTTCCCATTGTTTGAGACCTCCTGAATCCAATGGTACCAAAATCATACAAATCCAAAAATTTCTAGGGGCTGCGGATTGGATTTGAAATTTTGAATTTGTAAAAAAATGGTAAAAAAACCTGTTTTGATGCCACAGATATAGCTCTTCTGTCCAGAGCCAAGAAACCGAAATCCACCAGTCGTTTGCCATAAATCCTGTTTATTTGGAACGTATTTGGTTGAATTTAGAAACCAGATTACTCTTAATATTAAGTTAAACATCATATTTTAGCGAAATGTAGGCATTTGCATGCCTATTTTGATGTGTATTTTAGTTAATACGCACTCTGTGTACCATCCATAGTAAGTGAGTTACTTTGGTCACGTGAGGAGCATTTATAACACTTTGGTTGGTAAAAATGGCAAAAACTGTGTCAAAAATGGATGTTCATAAGGCTAAACTAATAAAGAATGTCTGAGATTCGCTCACATGTTTTATCCCGAACATGAACTATATCATCTTTAGATTCTGCCTCAATAAGCCGCATTCCACCACACCATATTACTAAGTACCTTTCCAATATTTACGCTTAGATTAAAAATAAAAGTTTATGAATAATGAAGTAAAATGTAGCATCTTCAAATGTTCAGGAAAACTGCCATATTGTAGCCGGGCTCGGGCCTGCAATAACACAGTTTTTTTCGGAAGATCATGTTACTAATTGATAACCGAAGTGATCTTCCACGGATCTTTTTCTTATTCCGGTGAGAAACTCTTATAATTTTAGTTTGGCTTGATCACAGGCTAAGTTATGGAGACAGAAGATCTATAAACTATAGGAACTCGGACAATTCGGGGGGAGAGGCCTGAGCCCCCCCCCTCCCCCCACCTTGGATCCACCATTGCTGGCCAGTCAAAGACGATCAAATTGCCGGCGATTCGATCCACTACCCGCGTCTTTTACGTAGGTCAGCCTTCCTCCTCAATTACAGGAGCCAGCTTCGAACAGCACGACAGGTCCTCAAGTATTTCTTCCACATGGCTTATGATAGTGGTGACAGACAATAGGCATACGAAAAGGCTGTAGAAAAAGTCCTCCCGTTCTGGCATATGGCTAGAATACATACCATCAGTGAGTGGAGCTACCGGCATAGACTAGAAGAAAAAAACTGTGGGAAGAGTGGCGGAAACTCCAACAAGCCGGAGCCATCCATGTAAGAAAAATGTAGAAAAATTTCCGTTAGTGTTGGACAATCTAAGGGACATATAACCACCAAACGTGATTGTTGAACTACAACAGAGCCACCTACTAACATCCAATTACAAGGAAGAAGACATCGTGTTCTACGCTGACCAGCGTGGCGCCAGGTAAGGGACCACGAGCGGTAATGACAAAAATCTCGCTGGAAAGAAACGACTGCAGAACGCGTGACAGACGGCACAAAGAAGAGCAGCGGAAAGTTCTTCGGCTGGTACCGCACTTGAGGATGAATACTCGACAGCAAGCTCAGCTGAAGAATAAATGTACAATGTGCAATCCGACGAAGAAGCTGGGAGACTGAGTCTGCGACGTGCATAGCGAAGCGTCACGCCAAGAACTTACCCGTTCAACTACCACGGCACATCCTTCGAGCACCTGCCAGCATAGAAGCTGGAGATCGCCTTGTTCTCCCAAATCGGCAGGTGTGTTATGAAATAAACTGAAATGAAATTTTTATACATTCTTCTGACATGGTTCGCTCCGGCTTTTTTTAAGAGTTTCTGTCACTCTTCCCGCAGATTTTCTAGTCTACACCGGCAGCTCCGCTTACTGACGGTGTTTATTCTAGCCATGTGCCAGAATGGGAGAGCGTTTTCTACAGCCTTTTTGTAGGTCTCTTGTCTGTCATCACAATCATGAGCCACGTGAAGGAAATACTTTATAATTGTCCGTGATGTTGGAAACTTGGTCCCTGTAATTGAGGAGGAAGGCAGGCCTACGAGATAGAAGCGGGCAGTGGATCGAGTCGCCGGTACTTCGCCCGTATTTGTTGACTGGCCAGGGTCATTTTCATCTGTCTCCATAACTTAAACTGTGATTGAGCTGAACAAAAACTATAAGAGACTCTCACAGGAATAAGAAAAAGGATTCGTGGAAGATCATTGCGGTTATCAATTAGTAACCTGATCTTCTGACTATTGTGATATTGTAGCCGCGAGCCTTATTGCTAATTATTATCAACTAATTAATATCATTATTGATTAATTAATTATTATTATTGCTTAATTATTCATAAACGTTTATTTTTAATCAGAGCGTACATATTGGAAAGGTACTTAGTAATATGATGTGGTGGAATGCGGCTTACTGAGGCAGAATCTAAAGATGGTATATTTCATGTTCGGGATAAAACATGTGAGCGAATCTCAGACATTCTTTATTAGTTTAGCCTTATGAACATCCATTTTTGACACAGTTTTTGCCATTTTTTACCAACCAAAGTGTTATAAATGCTCCTCACGTGACCAAAGTAACTCACTTACTATGGATGGTACACAAAGTGCGTATTAACTAAAATACACATCGAAATAGGCATGCAAATGCCTACATTTTGCTAAAATTTGATGGTTAACTTGATATTAACACGCGCATTGACGGGGGTCTGAGCCACCTTCGCATTGACGGGGGGGCGGGTACCCGCCCCCTAAGATATCGAGAACCACGGTAGGTAGCGAAAAACGGTAAACGGCGTTGGGCTGCCCATCCACTTCTCCATCGAAAACATTTGGACCATTTTTTTGTCAGGTCACATTTAAGGTCACGAGAGGTCAAAACATGCCCGTCATAGGGATAACATGTAAATTCAGTTTTTCGGCCATTTCATCTGAACAAGTAAAGATAGAGCAAAACGACTTGAACTGTATGAATCCTCTTAGCAAGCCGAATCGAATGATATATAATTTGACCTTGCTAGGTCAAATCAAGGATTTTACCTGACCTGAGGTCAGGTCAGGGTCAAATTATATAAAATGCATATCATTAGAACCGCACAACCCAGGCGAGTCTAATGCAGCTAAAATAAATGCTGTATCACTATCCGTTACTGAGTTATTGAGTAAAAATCATTTTTCCCATGTATTTCCAATGGAGAGGTCATGCCTCGTACCTGACCTTAGGTCATCGATATCAAAAATACCGGAACATATTTTAGAGAACTCGGTGGGGCCATTATGTGATATGAGTTTCAATCGGATAAATTCACCCTGCTCCGACTTATGCTATCTTAAACTTTTTTTGAGGTCGGGTCACTTGACCTGTACTGGTGACCTGACCTGAGATGACCTAACCTTAAAATTTTCACAGAAGTTGTAAAAATAATGAGGAAAAGGTATACCAAGTACGGCGGCGCTACGCGCCGCCGTTTTTCTGCTATCTCCGAAAAACCCGAGGGGAGCGGGTACCCGCCCCCGTCAATGCGCGTGTTAAGAGTAATCTGGCTTCTAAATTCAACCAAATACGTTCCAAATAAACAGGATAATGGCAAACGACCGGTGGATTTCGGTTTCTTGGCTCGGAACAGAAGAGTTATATCTCTGTGGCGTCAAAACAGGTTTTTTACCTTTTTTTACAAATTCAGAATTTCAAATCCAATCCGCGACCCCTAGAAATTTTTGGATTTGTATAATTTTGGTACCATTGGATTCAGGAGGTCTCAAACAATGGGAAAAACCACCGCCACCCAACAATTTACATGGTGCAAAACGAGGCACCCTAGTGTACATGAGGGGTACATTGCAGGTAGGTTTTAGTTTTTTTCTACGGAAATCTCGAGTTCCAAGACAAATGATATATTGAGTTGGCTGATGGTACATGAAGTGTACATGAGGGGTACATTGCAGGTAGGTTTTAGTTTTTTCTACGGAAATCTCGAGTTCCAAGACAAATGATATATTGAGTTGGCTGATGGTACATGAAGTGTACATGAGGGGTACATTGCAGGTAGGTTCTAGCTTTTTTCTACGGAAATCTCGAGTTCCAAGACAAATGATATATTGAGTACCGGGTTTTCCGACATTTCAGATTATAAGATTATGCTTATCAGATGTAGTTCTTAGCATGCTAGGCCTCAATCCTAGTTTGTTTTACTATTTCCGCAGTAAATAAAACGACATTAAAGATCAAATGTAAATTTGAGCTCCTGGTTCTTTCCGTGGGCTCGTCGTCCCCACCACCCTCGCCTCGACCCACTCTCCAGCAAAGTGGTCCATTCCAGACTCGTTACGATCAAGGGCCCGGCGTCGTGGCCAAACGCAGCGTAAATCGCTCTGGCAACGCTCGACTGCGGTCCCCCCGACCGCGTGACCGCCGGTTTATACCACGCTTGATACCGCTCGGTCATATCGCGCTCCTGAGTGTCCTACGGGTGGGCGTGCCCCTAACTTTGTCAGAGCGAAGCCGCGCTCGGTCCTGATGGCCGCCGCAGATTGAAACCGAGTATCTGGCCCCAGTTCGTGATTCATGCGTCGTGCCAGTTGTAGTAAGGGCTCAAATTCTTCTTATTATCCGCGGGATAACCTGTCTCAGTTTACACCTGATGCATTTGATCGTCAAAGACAACACCCAGCTGTCAGAATTCTAAGGACAGAGCGCTGGCGAACAGATATCACCGAAAACGTTAACATACGCACTGGAGGGGGACTCGGAGGCCCACCACCTATTTTTCCCAGGTGGCTGCAAACCGCTCGCAGCGGAAAATTGCTACTGGATTATATTTGAGAAAATTCAATGGCACGTCGATTGGTGAAATAATTTTTGAATCAATTTTTTTACTTCTAGACTCAAAGTCAAGACCTAAATTTTGATATCGCCGCAATCGCGCGGTCGCACCACTTCGTCTGCATCGGAGACCGACTGGTGACGTTATAAAGTCATATAAACGTCATGCTAAAGTCACCCCACACGAAGTTCAAGGTCAAAGGTCACAGGTTAAGGCTATGCCAGCATTCCGAATGTCCTTGATCGCATTGCGTTTGGTCGAACGGCGTTACCCAGAATGACGTATATTATGCTATGACGTCATAGTTAAGATAGCTCGAGGCAAAGTTTTAAGTCACAGGTCAAGGTGAGGGATCAAGAGTTAAGGTCAATCCCATTTCCCGTCCAACGGTTGCTTTGGTTTTATTCATAGTGTAATTATAGGGGATACATCACATTGTGACGTCCTAGGTCAATGACCAAGAATGACCTTGATCCCTAAATTTTAGGAAGCATTGTTGGACCTTCATTGCTATGACCTTGGTCCGTTTTTATTACATTCTCTACCTTTTTGCGCTTAATCACCACATTCTCCGACGAGTCCCCAGCACAGCCAGTATTTGACTGTATGACCTTGTTTGACCTTGAAGGAATTGGCCTAGGTCAAAGAAAATTGTTTAGAATGTAGATCACCATACCCCCCACCCACCTACCAACCAACCGGCGTTATTCTAAGCCTCTTAGTTTTATATTCCTGGGGGCCTACTAGGCCCCCTCCAGTGTGCTTTAATGCCAGACCCCTCTCCAGTGCATGTGATAAATCGTCATTGGCTGAGTGCTGCAGACTGGTGTGAACTTTGGAACTTCTTTTACTGTATTGGGGAATCAATGACATCGACTGCGTCTACTCGAATCCAGTATCTTCAGTTATAGGCTGGAAAGCCGCATGGAAAGAAAATATTTTTTATGAAATGTGTCATCAACTTTGGTGTCAATGAAGCATGGAGGCTGGTATATACCTCTCGGCTCGCTGCTACCATTTGTCCTGCTCACTCGTTCCCGGAAACATGCGCCTCAACGCCTTCGAGTGACGAGTAGCAATAGGATCCAACACTTCTCCTGGTAGGGAAACAGCTTTGGGGAGCGACTTTTATCCGTTTTAGTGTGTTTAGGGCGGCTTTTCTGATCTTGGTTCATGGTGCAAGTGAATTTGAAACGTGTGGGCTGACTTGCCGCTGCATGAGTGTCGGCTCACGAGCAGCCCGAACTGGTTTATGACCTGGTCTTCAAGTATATTCTATATGGAATCTCACTAGGGTAGTCACCTGTCGTGTTTCTTGAAGCATACATCCAGACTCTGGGGAGAACTGGAATGTTTTACCTTAAGACGAGGCATCAGCTTATGCAATGCATATGTGAAGACCCAAAGTGCTTCAAAATTAGTATTTTATCTTGTTCATTTACCCATTAACTATACATTTTAAGTGACAACTGACGAGTAAATGGTTAAATTAAAACGCAAGAAAATAATATGATTATTTTAACTTCATTTGGCCTTAACATACATATTGTTCAACCGGTTCCAGCCTTTACTCAGAGATCAGATTGTGTGGCGGAATCTCGTAGGCCGAGGAGCGTCGTACATAGCCCGCAGCCCAGACTGGTGCATTGCTGGTGTTCGGGCAGGCGAGAAAGGTGCGTTCGGCGGTGCGGCGCCTGTTTGAGCTGCGCATCATCATGTGTGCAGCGCCGCCCAAGAACCACGACCCCCACCACGCGCCGGTGGCGGGCGGCGGCCAGATCGCCACCAAGAACATCGAGTGCCACTGTGACGTACCGCCCGTTATCGGTGAGACAGCTCCCACACGCGCCAGCTCGCCGGAGATCGGCCGTGCTGAACACGGAGGGGGTTCGCATATACTCTGGGTTCGCTGACAGATTTCTGCGTCATGTACGGATGTGCGGGTTCTGTCTCGATGCTGGTTTTTTTGGGGGGGGATGGGAATGAGGTAAAGAATGCGATGTGAGTTTGATCATGAGATCATCCCTACTGGACAGGTATGCTGGTTTGTATTGACTTTAAAAATAACATTTGTATTTACGAAATCGCGGGGTGTGTCACTGTGGGCTGACATGGTGGTCAATCACCCTGCAATCTGGGAAGTCTGAGCTGTACCACAACGCTTTGTTCCGGATGGAATAGATGTGGGTCATAGGTAATCTCGTGGGACTCGCATCCTTCAAGCCGCCGAAACATGCGTAGTTTTTCTCAGCGACTGGGCGTCTGTAATCACTGCTCAACTATCGCTAATGACGCCCCTGTGGTCCCATTGTCGTTCAATGGTGCGGAAACTGTCAAGTGGTGCAGAAACTATTAATTTGGTGTGTGGTGAAGTGTGAACCAGGCGCAGTACCATTTATCTTTCTCCCGCAGCTACGCCGGTCCATTCAGACGGTCCGATTTCATGCATTAACTGCTCATTTGGGACTAATTTCCTGAAATTAAACTCGGTTGTCGAATTCAAGAGCTCAAGGAGACATTGTGGATTATCCATAGCGAAAAATTTTACCATACACCCCCGGAAGTCAGGCCCGTGCACATTATGTTTAACCTTATGTATACTGTGCCGCCCTTCGGACAATTGGCCCTAGCTTGGGATGAGCCGCCCCTGAAGTACACATGCTACCTTTGTATCTACATGGTATGCCGACCCTCGCTCAAAGCGGCTCCCCTGCTACTGGCGTGCCCTGTGGAAGTTCCCGCTACGTCACCAAAAAATGCCGTCCCACCCATAGCGTCCAATAGCTTAAAGACGTCGTCAGTTCGTACTTGGTAGTGTCGCTCCTTTGCATGACATTCCACCCCTGGCTTACACCACCGGTCACAGCTGTGCCGTATATGTACTCTCCCTGTCTCTGCTCCTAAAGTGACCCCCTTCCTCCACTGGGAGAATAAACCATACTATGTCCTGTCGCCCCATAGGCTAAACTGCCCTCCCTTGCCAATACCTGTTCTAGTTATGAAGTGACAGTCCTAGTTCGAAGAATTGACGGGCACAGGCTTTTTGGGTCAAACCAACGATGGTAAGAAGGCTCAATTACTTTCATTAGTACGTCATGTGGTCTTTTGTGTTGTGTCAAAGGCACGAATACGTAATCTTTGTTTTTTGGCTTAAATTTCAGAAAAGAACTATCCACGGTTCACTCCCTTGTTTAAGTTTCGTTTGCCGACTCTGCCAATGTCCGGTTTTGTTTTGAAAGTCAGATTTGCCAAATCTACCCCGGGAATGCTTTTAAATGTTGTAGAAGTTGTAGAAGTCTTCACATTACCTCGACATGGTGACTCTGAAACATGAAATTTCAAACATGATGATTTGGGGGCAATACGGGCATGGAGTGAGAACTATACCACCTAAAAGTAATAATATTGATCGCTGCTGTTTGAAATTATTCAGTAATCTGTATCAGAGTTCAGCATAAGCTGGGTGAAGGGCTAGAAACATGTAATTTGTTACACTCCAGCGAAAAAATACACGTTCATGGAAATTTAGCCCAAAAATGGTCTACTGGGCATTCTATCGGAACAATGTATCGTCAGATGTTTCTGATCTTGTTTTCGCTCATCACAGCAACTTTTTTGTGGAAAAATTCGTTATACGAGGTATACCACATGCAAAAATCCAAATTACACCACCCATTGGGGCAAGATGGGTTCTGCAGCATTCTGCGCCAAAGTTTATTGCTTTAAGTATTAACATGCGCACTGACGGGGGTCTGAGCCCCTTCGCTTTGACGGGGGTACCCGCCCCCTAAGATCTCGAGAAAGAGGTCAAAACATGCCGTCATAGGGATAACATGTAAATGAAGGTTTTCGGTCATTACATCTGAACAAGTAAAGATAGAGCAAAACTACTTAAACCAAATGAATCCTCGCAGCAAGTCGAATCGAATGATATATAATTTGACCTTGCTAGGTCAACTCAAGGATTTGACCTGACCTGAGGTCAGGTCAAGGTCAAATTATCTAAAATTAATATCATTGGAACTGCAAAGACAAGGCAAATCTAATGCAGCTAAAATAAACGCTCTATCACCACCTGGTACTGAGTTATTCAGTCAAAACCATTTTTCCCATGTATTTCCAATGGAGAGGTCATGGCTCGTACCTGACCTTAGGTCATCGATATAAAAAAATACCGGAGCATATTTTAGAGAACTCGGTAGGCCCATTATGTGATATGAGTTTCAATCGGATAGGTTCTCCATGTTCCGACTTATGCTATCTTAAACTTTTTTTGAGGTCAGGTCACTTGACCTGTACTGGTGACCTGACCTGTGATGACCTAACCTTAAGATTTTCACAGAAGTTTGAAAAATGATGGGAAAAAGGTATGCCGAGTACGGAGGCACTACGCGCTGCCGTTTTTATGCTATCTCCGAAAAACCTGAGGGGGGCGGGTACCTGCCCTTCCCCCGTCAATACGCGTGTTAAGCACGGAGCCCTGTTTGAAGGCAGGGACAGATAAATGTTCATAAAAACTTAAGTCAAAACTTCATCACGGTCACATTAAAAGTGAGTGAGAGGCAGAGCTTCAAACACAACCATGCCCGTCTTGCCGCCATCTCCTCCACCTAGTGTCGCCCCCTGACCCGAATCAACACTCCTGCGACTGGCGCGTCAAGGGGTTACCGCTCCGTCACCCCAAGTGCCGCCTCTGCCCATAGCCTGACGCCCCCAAATACACATGTGCCTAGTGTGCCGCCCATTCACCCGAATCCACTCTCCTGCAACTGGCGCATATGACTGGTTATAATTACGTGGAAAACTAGCCTCCAGGCCAGAATACCCCAAAACGTCGTTTTTCTTATTTTCTTGCTCCGAGTTACGGAAGAATTTTTTCCGCCATGGTGAACTAGCTTTCAAATAGTTGCACTCCTTCACATGCGTTTCACACTACCGAAAAATATTGGATTTTTGCGTGGCAAGGGCCCTCCTCGGACAATTTTGTCCCCTCCAGTAACCCGCCGCCCCCATTGTAAACCTGCCGCCCCCTCCGTCAGCCTGCTGCCCCCTTCGTCAGCTGGGCCCGCTTCAAACGAAAATCGTGGGTGTGCGCCTGATCGCATCGTTGCAATGAAGCATTGGTCGGTGTTCTGGGCAGGCTTGTACGGAGGGAAGGGTGAATGTTTACACTGCTCCACCGGCCGCTCGCACGGGTCTCCCGAATCGCCTTGACCAGCGCACGCACTTTCCCGGCCACGTGATTAACGATCGTGGCCACGCTCGATAAATGCACCCCCTCCAAATTGGAGGTGTTCAACTGTCCAGTGTGTGGGTAGTTATGTTTTACGGTAGGGGCATTCATGCGGAGCTCCCTATAATGTACCTTTGTTCTCATATTACACACACAAGGCTAGCGCGTCTTCGGACAATGCCTTCATTTTTGATTGGTCTGAAATTATCCAGTCCAGTTTTCCTACCTTCATCTTACGAGTATGTAGCTCCTTTGTGAAGAATGGGACGGGATCGAAACGAATGGCACAAAACATCGATAGGCTTGAGATAAAACCTCTTGCCCCTACTGATACCCGACTTGTGAGAGTGAAACCTTTCAGCAAATACCTGTAACTGATCGAGTTGTGCGCAGAACCGGATCCAGGATACTCGCCCCGCACGGCGAGGTGCCAGCTGTTGAACGACAGGGCCGCTGAGGGTAGTGCGAGGCCGCTGCATGTTGGCAACCTGACCGAGAAGACGCGTCCTGCAGACGGGGGGGGCGTTCAGTAACGCGCCGGATCGCAGCGCTGGGGCACTGCTAATGAGAGCGATGCGTCCTGAGGGAAAATGGGTTTTAACCGGCACCGCTTTTTAACCGTGGAGTTTTCACTGCTCAAGCGGGTAGGGGCAGCATATTGACACAGGTGTCAGGTGTCAAGACCTAGAAAGGTCTTTCCCTTTCCGTATTTCTGGATATGGTTTGCTATGTAGATGCTGTAACTTAGTCGCTGAAATGCTCTAAAGCCCAGCACACTCAGCCGGATTAAGCGGTGCTTTGTGGCTTGGTATACGGCGTGGCGTGGTCTGACCCGTAGGACGGCGTGGCGTGGTCTGACCCGTAGGACGGTGTGGCGCTGTCTGACCTGTTGGACGGTGTGGTGCGGTCTGACCTGTCGGACGGTGTAGCGCTTTCTGACCTGTAGGAAGGTGTGGCGTGGTCTGACCTGTAGGACGGCGTGGTGTGGTCTGACCTGTAGGACGGTGTGGCGCTGTCTGACCTGTTGGACGGTGTGGTGCGGTCTGACCTGTAGGGCAGTGTGGCGTGGTCTGACCTGTAGGACGGTGTGGCGCTGTCTGACCTGTAGGGCAGTGTGGCGTGGTCTGACCTGTAGGACGGTGTGGTATGGTCTGACCTGTAGGACGGTGTGGCACTGACCTGTAGGACGGTGTGCCGCTGTCTGACCTGTAGGACGGGAGTGGTCTGAACCTGTAGGACGGTGTGGCGTGGTCTAACCTGTAGGACGGTGTGGCGCTGTCTGACCTGTAGGATGGTGTAGAGTGGTCTGACCTGTAGGATGGTGTAGAGTGGTCTGACCTGTAGGACGGTGTAGTGCGGTCTGATCTGAAGGACGGTGTGGCGCTGTCTGACCTGGAGGACGGGAGTGGCGGTCTGACCTGTAGGACGGTTTGTCGTGGTCTGACTTGTAGGACGGTGGTCTGAGCAGTAGGACGGTGTGGTGCTGTCTGATCGCTAGGACGGTGTGGCACTGTCTGACCTGTAGGACGGTGAGGCGCTGTCTGACCTTTAGGACGGTCTGTCGCTGTCTGACCTGTAGGACGGTGGTCTGAGCAGTAGGACTGTGCGGCGCTGTCTGACCTATGCCGCGCTTGCAGCCACCCTGATGCGGTCTTCCACCGAGCCGCCCTATGTCCACTGCCAGCTGATGCGCTTCGTCTCTGCCATTATGCAGGTGCGTCGCCCGCTGTGGACCCAGCCTCCCACCTATATACACCGCCTAAGTCACTCCAAGGTTAGACTGCAAATTGATCCCCGTCGTTTGTCGGTGTGTCTTAGATTGCGGAGTGCTACGACGACGCATCAGCGAATTCACGGCTGGATTTTGGGGGAGAGTTGCTGGTGGAAGACTTAGTGGGCGGGGGGCGGGGAGAGGAGCGGAGTGCTGTGAGATTCTTTACGCAAGGATAGGAACAGCTAGAACCGAATTTGGGTAGTCAGCAAATAAAGTGTTAATTTTCTATATTATTCCCGATTTTTTCACCTTCCACGAACCGTTTGGGGGCAAAATAATGTCTCAGGCATTTTGGAGAACCGTTGTGGTTTTTAGCTTCCTGAATCTGCCTGTGTATCGATGAAGCGGGTTAATTCACACTGCAGTGGCTGACTTCATACGATGAACACGTGTGCAGCCCACCGGCATCCGAGGAGTTGTTGGACGCCGAGACGACGCCTCTATTGTAGAGCATTCCCGAATCCGATCTCCCAACGGATATCCAAACCGTTTGCTATGTCCCACGTACAGGGGAAAATAAAAGTTTATTTGCGCCGAGAAACCACGGCGTAAAATTTGGAACCTCCGGTCATATGCGTAAGTTTTCCACCTCAGAATACATAACGTAAAGATAGGGACAGAGCAGAGCGGCGGCATTGTCATCAAAATATTCAGGGCGAACCAGTCAAAGTCCTCTACGTTTCCCTTAAACTTCTTAGTACCGAAGTGTGCAAAAGTCCTTAACGTACGATGGGACTACTTTGAAATCGTGGGTAATTTCCAACAGTGTTAAAGATTGATGAAAATTTTATTTGATTCGGGAATAGTTTTGTGGAAAGTGTTACAGACTTGTCGAGGAAAAATAAAACATGGTGACCAAAGTGTATTTACTTGATGTTTACGAAAATGCGTAAAAAAATTCCACGGGTTTCTTACGCTGCGTAAATTTTCTAGTATGACACACGGCGGAAAATTGATCATTGTCTGAAAGCCCACTGCGTAAGACTTCGTGCCTTGCCCAAGTATTATTTTCCCCTGCCCACGTATTCGATTAAGTGGACTTTTTTTGGATGCAGTGATGCTCATTGCTTGCAAATGGACGGGTCTGGTTTGTTCAGAGAATCTTCGGATATGGACCAAAGCAACTCGGGGACCTTACGGCGCACCGACTGCTGAGGCCATATGGGGTCGCTAACTCTTATCCTGTTGGAAGGGTATTATGAGTGTCGGAAAGACATGCGGAATATTCGCCTGGGGATTTTAACGCAGGTCAGCGGTGTAGAAGTCGAGTGCTCTTCGCCCACGCAACTGCATAATAAAGAATATGAATATCGACACAATTGGATCTGAAGGAACTCGGCCATGGTACTCCCCAGTGTGTGACGCCGAGCCGGTGCTTCTGTTGGCCAGGAGCTGGCGTATGAGACGCTGATGGAGAAGCAGCGGCAGCACCTGCACCGGAACGCCGCGCTGCAGCTGGAGAGTCGGGCGCACAGGTGTCGCAGCTGCGGCGGCGGCGACTTCCAGCACGGCCTCAGCGGCTCCATCAGAGAGGTGGGGAGCGAGCGAGAGAGAGAGAGAGAGAGAGAGAGAGAGAGAGAGAGAGAGAGAGAGAGAGAGAGAGAGAGAGAGAGAGAGAGAGAGGGAGAGAGAGAAGAAGGCGACGGAGAGACGGAGAGACGGAGAGACGGAGAGACGGAGAGACGGAGAGACGGAGAGACGGAGAGACGGAGAGACGGAGAGACGGAGAGACGGAGAGACGGAGAGACGGAGAGACAGGGAGGCAGGGAGACAGAGCGCGCACGTGCAGTAAGAGGGTCAAGGGGTCTAATGTTTAAGTGTTACGTTTGTTTGATGTAGTAAAATGATTCCAAATCGTAACGGAATAAATTGATTCCAAGGCGTGCTTTATACGTAAACTAAATATTACCTTACGCTGTTTCCCCATTCATCCGGGGGAACATGATACTTTTGTAGGTTTCGAGTATTCTGTATTCATAGCTCGAGTCCCATCCAATTATTTGGTTTTTCAGGTATCGTTACAAATTCCATCGTTATATATAGGTATTCACAGATACCACACATTCGTATATCAGGTGTCGTAACGCCTTTGACACACAAGTGATAAGCAGCACACATAAAATACACGCTATAACTAAGCATACCATCCAAGTTGAGCTGAGATAAAAGCATTGAAGCGTACATCAAAGCCCTTCTTGTACATTCCATTCGTCCCAAAACTCATCCTTTGTGGAGAAACAAGCGTTTTGGGAGTTGTATTCAGCACATCTCGGCTGCTGCCCAAGGGGCTGGTCGGTGCCACTAGGACACTGTACGTAGTGGAGGGGAGGCGGGGAAGACAGAAGTCCGCTCAGGAAACGCTCCCTTCCCCGCGTACGGCCAGTCTTGGAGTACTCAAAAGACTAAACGAGCAGTTTTTCAGCCTGAAGACGGTCACATCCGTTTAAACCGCACACGGCTGCCAGGTTGGGCTGGCCGGGTGGGTTGACGTCTGGTGCGGTGCAGGAGTCGTTTAAGGTGGCGCTGCGGCAGTCTTCCCGCCTGACCACAGCCACCGGCGACCACGAGCCGCGCCAGTCCCGGCTCTACCGCGACACCAAGGTGGTGCCGCGCGGCCGCGACCGCAACACGGTGAGCCCGATTGTTTCAGTACAAACAAATTGACCGTGTTAAATCTTAAAGTTACATAATGTGTTGATTCTGGTTAGATTCCAAAGAGAATGTGTTGTCTAAGTGAAGTGGGGCATTATGTAACTGAAAAAGATCTTGTAAGCTTACAGGAAGTTTAATGAGTATATTTTTAAGCTTCTTATTTTTCAACCTTTCTGCTCAATATGCTGTGTTATTAATACTGCCGATTATTTTTCAGAAATGCCCTTCAGCATTCTTGTAGCTTTGGTTAGCTGTCTTGGGTTTGATTCCGTCTCCGGTCAGGTTCCCTTTGGTTGGATGAGTAGTGGAGTGACCGCTTCCCCGCCTCGCGGCAGAGTGCCGGCGTATCAGTGCAGGTTGGCTCCATCTCCAGCAAAGGCAGCAGAAGAGGCTCCACCGCCACCAAAGTAAGACTCAGGCCAGTTCCTTCAATCACTGTTGCTTCCAAACTGTCAGATATCCGTTTGGATGAACGCGTCAATTACAAGTCGCTGCCTGACGAGTCTTATTAAATCGTCTCCTTTTGGGCCGAGAATGTCATGCAGGCTAGGTCGGCAGGTCAGTTGAAGATCAGGATGGACGTTAGCGAGTGTCGTTCGGATTGGTAACACTGTATTGGAGCTCGAGTGACTCAGTGAGCTGTTAGTCTGCCATAAGTCTGCCACATCCGGGGGAAGAATGGCACATGTCAACAGCTCTCCCCTATTTAGAGAGCTTTGGGGGATCCGATGACACTTATTCAGAAAGCCTGCCGCGACTTGAACCCCGGGGCCAGTGAGCAGGGGACCTGTGCCGTCGGTTGGGCTGCAGTTGCCTCCCCTTGTGGTCGGTGCGCTGACCTTCGACCTCCAACCTCGCCAGAACCCCTCGTACTCGCGCTCGGCGTCTATGGTGACCGACGAGGATATGGACGGCCCCATAGACCGGCGAGCCTGCCGCTGCACTGAAGTGCTGGCCACCGTCTACCCTCAGCTCATCCGGCACTGGAAGAACGCCAGTGAGTGACCGCTACTCTGTCTCTGTCTCTGTCTCCGTCTCTCTCTCTCCGTCTCCGTCTCCGTCTCTCTCTCTCTCTCTCTCTCTCTCTCTCTCTCTCTCTCTCTCTCTCTCTCTCTCTCTCTCTCTCTCTCTCTCTCTCTCTCTCTCTCTTCTCTCTCTCTGTCTCTGTCTCTGTCTCTGTCTCTGTCTCTGTCTCTGTCTCTGTCTCTGTCTCTGTCTCTGTCTCTGTCTCTGTCTCTGTCTCTGTCTCTGTCTCTGTCTCTGTCTCTGTCTCTGTCTCTGTCTCTGTCTCTGTCTCTGTCTCTGTCTCTGTCTCTGTCTCTGTCTCTGTCTCTGTCTCTCTCTCTCTCTCTCTCTCTCTCTCTCTCTCTCTCTCTCTCTCTCTCTCTCTCTCTCTCTCTCTCTCTCTCTCTCTCTCTCTCTCTCTCTCTGTCTCTGTCTCTCTGTCTCTGCTGTCTCTGTCTGTCTCTGTCTGTCTCTGTCTGTCTCTTTCTGTCTCTGTCTGTCTCTGTCTCTCTCTCTCTCTGTCTCTGTCTCTGTCTCTGTCTCTCTCTCTCTCTCTGTCTCTCTCTCTCTCTCTCTCTCTGTCTCTGTCTCTCTCTCTCTGTCTCTGTCTCTGTCTCTGTCTCTCTCTCTCTCTCTCTCTCTCTCTCTCTCTCTCTCTCTCTCTCTCTCTCTCTCTCTCTCTCTCTCTCTCTCTCTCTCTCTCTCTCTCTCTCTCTCTCTGTCTCTGTCTCTGTCTCTGTCTCTGTCTCTGTCTCTGTCTCTGTCTCTGTCTCTGTCTCTGTCTCTGTCTCTGTCTCTGTCTCTGTCTCTGTCTCTGTCTCTGTCTCTGTCTCTGTCTCTGTCTCTGTCTCTGTCTCTGTCTCTGTCTCTCTCTCTCTCTCTCTCTCTCTCTCTCTCTCTCTCTCTCTCTCTCTCTCTCGGAGTATGTGCTGTGGTTCTGAGAAGAGCGCGGCCCCTCCGCCGGCAGACATGGTCGGGAAGACGGTGTTCTTCCTCAGCGCCGCCGGCGAGGCCGCCATCGCCCTCCAGAACAACAGCCAGGCTCTCGTTTACCTCGGCGAGGCGCAGATTCTCGTGGACGAAATGAAGACAGGCAAGTACCTCTGCCCGGCTTCAGTACTGGCTCTTGCTCCCTAAGTCCCACCGTGGTGGGGCGGAAAAGGAAATCAACGACTGTGCTGCACCGTAGCCCTTGATTTCTTGAGCAGGAGTGTCCATTCGTGAATCCTGCTCCCTTCGTCTATCTCCATTCCTGCTCCTTATGTGCAGCATTTTTCTGTCGCGCTCATTAACGTCACCTTCGGCAGTCGCAGTTGCCCAGGCTTCCGCCGGGGGTGAATATACTATACACGCTCGGACACGGGAAGTTAAAATATTGAACGAATCACGAAGAATACACGCCATTCAACCTTACACTAGTGCTCAATTCTCTTTACACCCCCATCCCTTCTTTCCCCACAGCTAACACCTCACACAATGCACACAAGAAACACATCTTGCAAAACTGAAGCCTAATGGAGATAAATTGACCCACTCATCAGAATCCTCATCACAGTTAGTCAATCGGGGTCCAATATACAACAACGCGTCGTCGTCATCGACGTATTTTTATCACCTTTGTCTGACGTCGCCCTGCATCCGTACAGATGCTGCCGGATCCGGACAATGACGTCACCCAGGTGTGCGGATGCTCTCTGACCCGGACGATGACGTCACCCAGGTGTGCGGATGCTGCCGGACCCGGACGACGGTGACGTCATACCTGTGTGGTGGCAAGACGCGCGCATCGAAAACCTGATGGGACAAGCCTACCTGCGAATGGGCATGCTGGAGGATTCGATTTCGCATCTCAGGTAGGGTCCAGAAGGGGCGATCCAGTATATCATCCTGTTGTGCTAATTCGTGCAGGACGGTGTGCGTGACCTACTTCCAGTCCCGTTCGGCTTGTGCCTCTGGAATCTGGATGCAACTTGGCCCATCCGCCTCAGAGTACCAAACCCGCCCGGCACTGTTCTGGACACGTTTCACACTGTATACATATTCTGCCGTCCAACGGAAGAAAAGCGTATGTCGCATTTGGAGTATTTTACAGGAGAACGCTTTTTCCGTTTTGCTCAACATTAGTGGAGCCTAGGACTGAATTTAAAAAAATGATATAACTAAAAATAAATAAGGAAATTTTGTAAAATCATTTGATAAGTAGATGCAGCTTGTCTTTCTGCATCCAATGGTACAAAAATCTCAAAATCGAAAAATTGTGACTTACGCTTTTCTTCCGTGGGACGGCAGTATTGTGTTGCGTTTTTTTACGTGTGTGTCATCCCTACGCGCTTGCTCAGTCTCAGACTGTCCTAAAGAGAAGTTGCCAGGTGCTGGAGTTACCATGTCACTAGTGCTGGCTCGTTCTTATCCAACACCCATGTTTTGGGCTGATCAATTTATGTTGTGTGGATTGCATGACTTACTCGTTTCTTTTAAGCTTTGGCTTCCATTACCTCCATCCACGATAAGCTTCAGCATGGCATGGAGCTGTTCTATTATTCGGGGCGAAGGAAACTCAAACATCGACAAGACTAGCCCAAGTTACAGATCTCTTGATCAGAAACACTGTCACCAGTCCTTGGGCGTTGCAGCACTCCTGAAGCACGATTCGCCTTTCACGGACAGCTCTGACCGCGCCCGAATGGTCTGGATTACCGCAGGGAGGCGCTGGAGATGCTGGAGGTGTCGTTCCCCTCGCAAGTCAACATCTTCCACATCTGGGCGGCGGAGTTGACGCAGATTCTGCACAAGCTGTTGCCGCAGTACTACCTCGGTGAGGCCAGCGCTGACGCGAGTCGGCCGAGTTCGTCAGGGCTGTCCCCTGGCTAGCGTTGCGTGCTGAGGTGGCAACCGACAACTTTAAAACCAAGGCCTAGTTTTAACCCATTGCTGCTGAGTGTCAACAAGTAATTGCGGTTTCTCAGCTCAGTTTAGTTTCTTAATCCTTACATGTTCAGTTTCCATTTCTAACACTAATGACGACTTACGGGATTTAATGACGCTTCAATTTTGAAGGTTTGCTGCTTGGCTAGCTCGTACTCTATAAGTGGGGGATCGGATCGAGCCTTACTCAGGGGGCTGGCCGGAGCTCCCAAACCAGGGCCACTTGCCTCAGTAAGTGGATGCCCAGAACCACTTTAGCAGTATCGCCCCTTCCACGATGTTTTGAGGCCGCGCTGGCTTGGTGCTGGCCCACAGGCTCCGTCGACCAGGAGATGGCGCCTATCAAGGTGGAGGCGGCCAACTGCCTCAACCACTTGGTGGCCGTGTTCAGCCTCAAGCACAACGAGTCGGTGTGCTACCTGGCGGCGCTGATGCAGCTGAACGTGGCGGAGGAGGCCAGCACCGACTTCCACGAGCTCATCACCGCCTACTCCAGCATCATCCAGGTGGGGGGCGGCCGCTGGAGAGCGGTGCACGGATCTGATGGCGTATGTACCCAGCGTAGGCTAATCTGTGGGTGGATCGGCTTAGATGGGCTCAGAAATTCGGGGAGTTGTGAATCTGGATGTGGATTTGGAGTGCGATTTTTTCTATTGAGTTGTGTTTATTCGTACGTGGAATGGATTTGGGTTGATGGTCACGATGTAAAACAGGATTGACTTGGATTTTCTGGGTGCGGGGAGGGAGGAAATGCGCGGCTCAGTGGACAGCGCTCCTGTCTTCTCAGCCATAGGTCCCGGGTCTCAGTCCCGGCAGAGGGTCTGCATAAGCTGATTGGGTCCCCCAAATCCCTCCCAACAGGGTGGCAGTTGGCGACGTCGTAAGCTTTGGCAGTTGGTGCGTTGTTAAATCCGAACGGTTATTGAATTTGTGGGAGGAAGCCTCGGGTATGGACAGGATTGGTTGGGATTAGATCCGTTGCCTCTCGATCAGACTTCGAGCTCCCATCCCTAAAAATGCTCAACATTTCCGTCGGGAGTGTGCCCCTCGAAAAACACTCCAGGTGTTTCGTTGGCGCTTCCGGAAGCTCCCCTCCCCCTGAGCGAAATCCCACATCAATCACTGTTCTTTGTGGCCGTACGTGAAGAGTGACGCCGGTGCGGCAGGCCTGCATGGAGCGCGGCCGTCTGAGCCAGGCCTCCTACTACTCACACCTGGCCATCTCAAAGCTGGAGGCGCTGTTCGCCATGATGCAGGAGGACGACATGGCCACGGCGGCCAGCCTCTACACCATCGTCCTCAGGATGAAGATCGCCAGCGGCGAGCTGGTTGACGCCCTCGAGAACGGTACGGCACCGCAGGGATCTCTGCAATCACGGGCTAGTCACCTATTGGTAAGCCATTGTCTGCGTTCCACTTTGTATTTTCCTTCCCCGTACTTTGAACTGTTTTATCTTCCTGGAAATGTTAAGCATCAGCTGTAGTTGACTGAGATCCTGCTTTGTTCCGTCCGGACCCATCCTCGCCTTCTCTGGCGGCTCGCTCCGCTGCCCCCGTTCCTGATCCCGGTGTCGCCGCTGCAGGCTACATCGCCCTGCGTATCAACCAGCGTATCCACGACTCGGAGGGCGAGCTGGCGGCCGCCTCCATCCAGCAGCAGGCGCTGCTGCTCAAGGTGGCCGTGCAGGAGATGGTCGACCTGTCTCGCAGGTGCCTCGGGTCCTAAAGGCTGCACAGGCGGGACGAGACATGTGGAATTGTGTTCGGGGGACCGGCAACTAACGCTGTATTGGAAAATATTGATCGGTGTTCTTGTGAGCAATTGAGCATGCTGTTTATTCGAAGTAGTGTCGTAAACAGGTTGCCTACAAATTTGTTGTGGCTTTTTTTGAAGACTTCAAGGCTCCCCATGTATTAATGTCTCACGCTCCTCAACGACTGGTAAATTAGGACGGGCGCCGGTTTCCACTAGCTTGGCCTGCAGGTGCGCTGACCCCCCTTGTGGCACGACAGGCTGATGTTCGTGGCGGAACAGTACAGCCACGTGCTCGGCAAACACTGGTACTACCTCGGCTGCCTGGACACACTGCTGGAAGCCGGGTGAGTGCGGCCGCTCCAGAATCAACGGAGGGAGTCCTGCAGTAAAGATGACACTGCCGTCAACCTTGATTCCTGAAAGAAGCAGTAACAGGGGTCGTGGTCGGTCTATGGCTCTCGGCCCGTCCCAGCGTGACAATAACATTTTGCATGCAACATAATTGTGTCCCTCGCTCAGAATGGGCGTCTACCTCGCGTCCGCCACCCTGACCACGTCCGCCACCCTGAACGCGTCCGCCACCCTGAACGCGTCCGCCACCCTGAACGCGTCCGCCACCCTGACCGCGTCCGCCACCCTGACCACGTCCGCCACCCTAACCACGTCCGCCACCCTGACCACGTCCGCCACCCTGGCCACGTCCGCCACCCTGGCCACGTCCGCCACCCTGACTACGTCTGCCACCCTGACCACGTCCGCCACCCTGATCACGTCCGCCACCCTGGTCACGTCCGCCACCCTGGCCACGTCCGCCACCCTAGCCACGTCCGCCACCCTAGCCACGTCCGCCACCATGGCCACGTCCGCCACCCTAGCCACGTCCGCCACCCTAGCCCGTCTGCCACCCTGACCACGTCCGCCACCCTGTACAGCACGTCCGCCACCCTGACCACGTCCGCCACCCTGGGCCACGTCCGCCACCCTGACTACGTCTGCCACCCTGACCACGTCCGCCACCCTGGCCACGTCCGCCACCCTGGAACACGTCCGCCACCCTGGCCACGTCCGCCACCCTGACCACGTCCGCCACCCTGGCCACGTCCGCCACCCTGACCACGTCCACCACCCTGACCACGTTCGCCACACTGACCACGTCCGCCACCCTGACTACGTCCGCCACCCCGACTGTCACGCTCCACAGCTGCGGCTCCCTGGTGCAGCAGGTTCATAACGTTCCACCTTTGTGTCCCTGGTGCAACAGGTCCGTAACGTTCCACTGCTGTGTCCCTGGTGCAACAGGTCCGTAACGTTCCACCTCTGTGTCCCTGATGCAACAGGTCCGTAACGTTCCACTACTGTGTCCCTGGTGCAACAGGTCCGTAACGTTCCACTGCTGTGTCCCTGGTGCAGCAGGTTCATAACGTTCCACCTCTGTGTCCCTGGTGCAGCAGATCCATAACGTCCCACCTCTGTGTCCCTGGTGCAACAGGTCCGTAACGTTCCACTGTTGTGTCCCTGGTGCAACATGGTCCGTAACGTTCCACTACTGTGTCCCTGGTGCAACAGGTCCGTAACGTTCCACTGCTGTGTCCCTGGTGCAGCAGGTTCATAACGTTCCACCTCTGTGTCCCTGGTGCAACAGGTCCGTATAGTTCCACTGCTGTGTCCCTGGTGCAACAGGTCCGTAACGTTCCACCCGTGTCCCTGGTACAACAGGTCCGTAACGTTCCACTACTGTGTCCCTGGTGCAACAGGTCCGTAACGTTCCACCTCTGTATCCCTGGTGCAACAGGTCCGTAACGTTCCACTGCTGTGCCCATGGTGCAACAGGTACGTAACGTTCCACCTGTGTCCCTGGTGCAACAGGTCCGTAACGTTCCACTGCTGTGTCCCTGATGCAACAGGTCCGTAACGTTCCACCTCTGTGTCCCTGGTGCAACAGGTCCGTAACGTTCCACCTCTGTGTCCATGGTGCAGCAGATCCATAACGTTCCACCTCTGTGTCCCTGGTGCAACAGGTCCGTAACGTTCCACCTTTGTGTCCCTGGTGCAACAGGTCCGTAACGTTCCACCTGACATGTCCCTGATGCAACAGGTCCGTAACGTTCCACCTCTGTATCCCTGGTGCAACAGGTCCGTAACGTTCCACTGCTGTGTCCCTGATGCAACAGGTCCGTAACGTTCCACCTCTGTGTCCCTGATGCAACAGGTCCGTAACGTTCCACCTCTGTGTCAATGGTGCAGCAGGTCCATAACGTTCCACCTCTGTGTCCCTGGTGCAACTGGTCCGTAACGTTCCACCTCTGTGTCCCTGGTGCAACAGGTCCGTAACGTTCCACCTCTCTGTCCCTGGTGCAACAGGTCCGTAACGTTCCACCTCTGTGTCCCTGGTGCAACAGGTTCTTAGCGTTCCACCTCTGTGTCCCTGGTGCAACAGGTCAGTAACGTTCCACCTCTGTGTCTCTGGTGCAACAGGTCCGTAACGTTCCACCTCTGTGTCCCTGGTGCAACAGGTCCGTAACGTTCCACCTCTGTGTCCCTGATGCAACAGGTCCGTAACGTTCCACCTCTGTGTCCCTGATGCAACAGGTCCGTAACGTTCCACCTCTGTGTCCCTGGTGCAACAGGTCCGTAACGTTGCACTGCTGTGTTCCCGACAGTTTCAGTATCGAGGACATCACCACGTGTGTGGTGTACGTGACCGAGACGTACAACGACCCCTCTGTCAAAACCGACCGGGAGGTCCAGTTCTACGCGGCGTCCACTCTGGCGCTGTGGTACGCGCGCACCGACTCCTGGATCGAATGCGACCGCTGGATCGCCGTGGCTGAGGAGGTACTCTTCCGTATCCAAGACCCTGTCTTATGACCGGAACAAAAACCGCCATGGGCTAAATCGTGCATATCCGTCACGATCATCTCGCAGCTGCTAAATAATATTATCCCGACGTCAGGTGTCGGTTAAGCCGACCGAGTTCAATAATATGGCCAGACCATAGCTCGGGTATTGGAGAAATGTCTCCGTATCAAATTTATTTTACCCCTCACGAGTCCGACACTGCCCCTAAACAGCCGTCGACTCCCTGGTGATGATATGAGCACGTTTTATATTCCTGACCACGCTTGCATGCGGCCGGTCACATCGTCGCTGTGTGCCACTGTGACCGACCCCTCCCCCTGTGTGTCAGGTGCGGTCGGACATATCCCCGCTGTGTGCCACTGTGACCCCCCCTGTGTGCCAGGTGCGGCCAGTCAAGGCCCGCTGCGTGGTGACGGTGCACGCGCTGTGTAAGCTGCTGGAGACGAGGCTGATCCGCCTGTGTGAGACCATTGTGGAGCAGCTGTTTGAGGAGACGGAGAAGGACGAGCCGGTGGTGCGGCAGTACCTGAAGGAGCTGGACAAGAGCGTCGAGTTCCACAAGGTGTTCAAACCCAGGTGAGAAGAGGGAGAGAGAGAGAGAGAGAGAGAGAGAGAGAGAGAGAGAGAGAGAGAGAGAGAGAGAGAGAGAGAGAGAGAGAGAGAGAGAGAGAGAGAGAGACAGAGAGATAGAGAGAGAGAGAGAGACCGAGGCAGAAGCAGATAGTTTGTATGAATGTGAACTGTAGGTTAGATGTGTCATGTAACGCACGAATGCGTATTGAAGCAAATAGTTTCGCTTTTTATCCGAATATTTCTGTCATCGTTGGGTTTTTTCTTTAGTATTACTATAATACTTCGTGCAATGTTAATATTAGCTGCCAGTAATATCTTGAGACTAAAATTACAGCATTGAAAAGTGTTCCGCTCTCTGGCGCTTCAGGTACTACCACATGCGGGCCTACTTCTGCATGTTCACGGGAAAGACGGACAAGGCGTTCAGGCTGCTGAAGGAGGCTGTCCTGCTCGGCGACAAACTGGGCAACGTGCTGGACCGGGAGTGGGCCAAACACTCCCTCTACGTAAGCCATCCGACCCCACAGCGGCTGCATGGGCAATTGCTGGGTGTAAGGGGCGCCGACTGCTAGGTTTTTGGGACGTACCCGGCTCTGTCCGTATTCAGCGGATTAAAACTGCTTCCCATCCCCTCGTTGTGGCGCTGCGTCATTGGAGCCCTGAGAAGGTCATTAGCCTGTGATAGTTTGATCTCCATCTTTGCTGCTCCATCCATCTGCTGTCTTATTCGTGCCAAAGACTCATCTGGGATCGGTGCTGCTTCAGTAGAACAAATTCCCTCTCCCCCGGATGCTTTTGCTTTGGAGGTCGTCTAACGATTCCTTGTTTGCCAGCATGGCAACCCGGGCTGCACTCACTGCAGGTTCGTGATATATCGAGCCCTCACTAACTCCGGGAGTTTGGGCCGAGGGCCTTCTAAAAACTGTTGGAATATCAGGTCTTCTGTCATTCTCTTGGCCTCGGGGTCTGAGGGCTAGGCTGGACCATGTTCAGGAGACCAGCGACTTTACCCGCTGGGCATATGCTCTCAACCCGTCCGTATCTCCCTGGCAGCGGGATCTCGGCTGCAGTAAGTATGTCAAGGGTCGGACTGTTTCCGGACTGTTGCTTATTGTTTATTGAGCGTTATCAGCAACAGGTATGGCACCCAATTATAGCTGAAGTAAAAAGGATAAAACATTACGGTGAGTATTTACAATGACATGCACGCGATAAAATATCAAGACGGATGAATGACAGTAAAAATGAGACACGGTAAGATAATAAAATGGTAAAAATTCAAATCTTTAAATTAACAGTAAAAACACTTGGCACTTCACCTCACCCAAACAATAAAATCTACCGCCACTTAATCATTCAAAATGGATGACTTCGTATATGTTTCCTCACGCTCGATTTAAAAGCTGCCAATGTTGAGTTAAAAGGGCCGGGTTCTGGACATCGGGTAACACGACTTTTAAACAGAGCACCGCCCGCGTAAAAAAACACGCCTAATTGTTTCCGCGCATACCACCGGAACATGGAGCAAAGCTCTCTCATAGCCCTGGTTCGCCGCCGAGGTGCATGTTAGGGGAAGGCTCCGAGCAAGGGAACGGAGCCAGATTCGCCGAAAATAATTTGGAAAACAAAGTATGCATCACACTGGAGCCCCCTCTGGGACAGGTTACTAGTTTTGAAAAGACTTAGAAGATCGTGTATAACAGCGTTTTGTACACTAAGTGCCGTTTTGAATTCCGGCCAAAGCTGTCCCAAGTTGCAGCTGTAGACATCCGCAGCGTCCTACAGTTTTTTTAAAAGAAATCAAGTTCCATATTATCTACAACCCACGTCCAACCAGGCGTACCTAAAAACCTACAGCTCTATCATTAACTAGCTGCATGTAAACACGCTTTCAAACCCACTACATTATTTTCGTCATAACCAACAGGGATCCACTGGAACTGATTTAACCCTATAACGATGGGCACATCTAGCCTCAGTAGCTGATGTGCCTTAAAACCCCAATCATCATCATCATCATGTCCCAAGTTGCCGCTCGAGATAGCCTTGCCTTCGGCAGTGGAAAATGTTCTGAGGAAACCCTTGTCTTGTCCTTCCAGGTGCATGGGCATCACTTGCATTACATCGTCAGCGTCGAGACTTCCTAGTGCGGCCGCATTTTCAGAGGACTCCAGAAAATCCTGCACAGAGACTGCTCCAATTTTTCCTGAATCAAAAGTTTTGATTTCCTGGAGTGTTCCCAAGTTCTTCTGAACTTCCACCCTGGACGTCCACTGTGCTATACTTTGTCCCTGTTGTTGGGACGTTGCCCCTGGAATTTTCACCCGGGGCTCGGGCGCCTTCCGACATTGTACTCACATTGAACCGGACTGAGTCTCCTGCCACCCCCGTGGGAGGCGGCATGACTTATGACTGATTTATGACTCATTGCTTATTTCAGACGACTGATCTGGCTGATGGAAAGCCCTTTCAGCCCCGTTGATCTTGCTGTCGGATCATCGAAATCGGCTTAGTGTTGAACAATGCCTGTTACGCCGTTCCTGATGGTTACACGCCCATATCGGTGGGACTCACTCATCAGAGCACCCTGTTTGAAGGCGTGCAGTCATCGCCTGCAACCGCGTCCTACCTGGACGTCCAACCTGCGTATGAATATAGTCCTGCTTGGGTCGTTTGGAACCGCCCGTGCTGTAATTGCACCCCGTGCGTAACCGCCTGGTGTGGTGGCTGTTATCGTAATACCTGTTCTGGCGCTAGTTATGACGCCGTTATCCATTATTAGTTGTGACGCCGTGATCTGTTACGCATTCGGCCGCCCCGGGCTATGGGGAATGCGAATGCCAACCTCCGGCACTGGCCGAGGCAATGGCTGAGCTCGCAGTGACAACCCCCGTTCAGAAATGCCTTGACAATTTCTGCCGTGGGAAGGCAAAAGACCGTAACTCGATTTTCTTAACTTTTCAGGAGAAGCAAAAAACCGTTTTTCTTCATAACTCTGGACCTAGTCAGTTTTTTTTGTTTGAGTTTGATATCACCGGAATCGTTGAAATGAGCTGCATCTTTCCATGTACCTCGTTTCATTCAAAACAAACTATATCTTTCACAAATTATACAAACGTGTTTTGCCTTCCATGTTTTGGTCACAAACGTCAATATGAAATCAGACAAAAAGGCGTAGAAGCAGGCAAAAGACCGTAAATGAACAGTTTCATTCATTCCAATACCAGGCAGACGACCGTATCTACTTGATTCATTCATTTTATGCCCAGTCAAGTCAGTCTAGGCAGCATTTGGTATGGGAGATTGAAACTTTTCCTCGCTACGGGATCAGACACCGTGTTTTCTGTACCACCCTTAAGTCACGCTAAGGTGACTGAGCATCCTGAAAACCCAAATGACCGATGCAGGTCAGCTTCTGCATAACTATTGATCAATGAGCAGTGGGCACTCCGGGGCCAATATTCTATCGTCGGTATCTAGCCCGGCTGAGGTAGATATAGAACAGCTTCGCATAAAAGGTGCATTTAATCATCAAATTCCATCACGTTTCAAGTGTGACCACCAAGGAAACAAAATGAGCTCGGAAGACGTTAGGAAGAACGCATTATAAGCTCACTGCGATCAATCTATCGCATGAGATCACGTACTTTTGGAGACTTGTGATCTGCCCAGAACATTCGTTTGTGGAAAGTCAACAGATGAAGAAGCCTTTCACGAATTCCTCCCAGTTTGATCGCATGTACGCCGCGTGCTACGGAGTGTCTTGTGGGCGCCATGGCAGCGTTGAAATTATTCCTTCATGGATCAAACGTTGTCCTTGTTGAGTTGTGCGTCGTTCTTTTGAACACAAGCGGATGACCACGCCGTAACTGAATCACCTTGATATGCGCCAAATATGGGCGTTGGCCATCCTCACTCAGCCTCTTCAACTTGTCTGGCTTACAGCGTTTTCTGTGTAGGAGAATGTCCTGGACGCATTTCTAAGATCACCAATGATTTCTTAATAGTGCTCTTGAAGTCCACTATGTCCACAGACCGATCCAAGTTTCTTCAAGCTCTTATTGTAAGCCCGATGAATGGAATCGGCTGCCATCGACGTGTAACACTTCTAGAAATACATCAAGGTCACTTTCCGAAGTTATAAATCTTTCGGGCGAACAAACTGGGTCAATGCTGTAATCAAAGTTCAATGTTTTTTTGTGCACATCAGTTATTCAGCTTAAGGGTAAAATATTCAGTATAGCGATGGCCCTCCTCGAATCTAAAACAAGGAGAAGGTAAGTGCCAGTGGAGGAGGTGCCCTAATCGTACTTCCCTCTGGAGAAGAACACCTGGTCACCGCCCCGGTGGGAAAACTGTGCAGCAGCACTCGCGCCGAGCTTGTTATCCGAGCGGCGCTGGAGAGACTGGTAGAGATGGCGCCTCATTCGAGCTCATCATTGTTATCTGCACAGATTCCCAGGCTGCCCTCGCGACCCTTGCGAGCTGTGCGGGCGCCCAACGGACCCCGATGGGCGCATTGTTGCGTCGTCTCCACCTCGAAATCGCGGCCAGAGGTCAGGATACCTTCCTGCAGTGGGTTCCGGCCCACTGTGGGCTTCTTGGAAATGAAAGAGCAGACGCGATGGCTTAGGGGGCCTCCAGCCTCCCACAGGAAAACGCACCTGCGGACGTCCGCGGTCTCGTCCGAGCCGTCGACTGCATCGCCTCCAGGGTCTGGCGTTGCTGCTGGTCTGACAGCCTGTTCAGATGCATCATGGGAGACTGGATGCCGACACCGGTCCTCACCCAGAGCCGGAAAGACATTGTCAACGTTCACCAGCTGCGGGCGGGGCACTGGGGACTCTCCAGGTATACCGCCACCGCATCAGCCGTCTTCCCTCCCGCCCCTGCGAGCAGTGAGCGGGGCGTGCCTTGCAGCACGCTGCCTCGTCTGCCGCAAATGCCAGGACACTGGACACCCGGAGCACGTTCTGCTCTGGAGCCCTTGTCTGGTGGGAGTGTGGCTCCACTTTTTCGGTAGCTTTCATCCAGGTCCAGCACAGCTTCGGGACAGGGGGGGCGTGGTGGCTTTGGCTCGCGACTACCTGATACCGAGAACGTATCGGCTACGACCAGCACGGGGGACTATTACACCACCACACCACCACCACCAATCTAAAAAAAAACAGGATGCCACATTGAATGCGTCTCTTCCCGCCGGGCCCTCGTGCCACATTACGAAAGTGAATGTGTCTCTTCCTGCCGGGCCCTCGTGCCACATTACAAAAGTGGACTTCGCACCTGATTTTGTTGACAGACCAACTGGTGCGAAATTCTCGTTGTACATCACAAGTCGGGACAAGAACTGAAAATTTTGTATGGAATGGATGGGTACAAAAACACCCTATCATATCCGCAGTGAGGATCATTTGCCTGGGGCTCCACTCTCGCTCCAAACCATGAGGGTATGCCTGTTGTGCCTGATCTCTGTGCTGGGCGTACTCAGCACAAGTGCGACACCCCGCTGTGAAGACGCACAAATGTTCGTTGTTAGCCTTGCGCGTGGAACGTTTCTCACCAATCTGACGCGTGAAACCTATGTTGAGGTCCTGAACCACCATGCAGAAGCTACTTTATGGGCAGATATTTTCCTCTGCCTCTACGAAGTGTTCATAGATGGCTCTGTCAAGTCAGCCGGCAAGTACCTGCGGTTGGGGGCATACAAGTATATATCATGGGATGCCACCGGGTTGTATGCCATTATGTGGCGCTCGAAGACCTCTCTGCATAGCTTGTTAGCTGACATATCGACCTCGTTTGTCCTGAGGGGCAGTCATGGTGTTGGCGGCCTATGCCATCGTTGTCAAGCAGAGTGGCTTGACACAGCCAAAGCGGCACCTTCGTCTGGGGGCAAGGGCTAATCGAAGTGCTGGCGTTGGTTGCGGCGATTCCTCGTGCACGCACAACAGATGACGCCAAGTGACCCATTCATGGGTGCCTTTTGAACGAAAGTGATTCAGTTTGGCCTGGTAACAGGCTGGTGAAGTGGTTGCCTAACATTGATGGTAACCTACTGCTCACGGATTTTGCTGTTACCCGCGCCCCGGTGGGGCTCCGAACCACCTTCGCCTTGGTGGAGGGAGGGGGTGTTTGAAAACCCCTCGAACTCGGCTCCTACGCGGAATAGCGAAAAAACGCGAAGACTGGTGGATACCTCATTCATATTCATGCAGAAGCTACATTGGTCACTTTTGGCTCAGGTCAATATTGAGGTTATGACAGGTCAAAGAAGGATGCATGTTAGGGTAGTGCTTTTGGGCTCTAGGGTCTGATAGAGTTGTGAATTAGAATCATTTTAGGCACCATTCGCTTCTTCTCATCACGGTGAATCGAATAATGTATAATGTGACTATGTTAGGTCAGAACACAAAAATAATGTGACCTCAGGTCAGGTCAAGGTCACTTTCCGACCTAGCATAGTCAATATACATAGCAGTCAACTCGTAAAAGCAATCTAAATGTAATGGTTTCAAAATACAAGCCATATCAAATCCTGCAAAGTTATTGACCCAAGTCTGAAAACTGCTTAAGTATCCCCAGATGACCTAACAGAGGTCATAGGTAAAATATTGCAGCATGAACCTGAAAAGGGACCCAGGATACTACGATTTGGAAAATACGAAGGTATTCGCAGCTGTATCTACACAAATACAGCCCAATTCCTGTTTTCCTCATGTATTTCCCATGGAGAGGTCATGATCCGTACCTGACCCTAGGTCATCGATTTGAAAAATCCCGGAATACATTTGTAGCACTCGGTGGGGCTATTATGTGTAGTAAGTTTCAGTCTGATAAATTTACCCATTTCTTACTTATGTCACCTAAAACATTTTTGGAGGTGAGGTCACTTGACCTGCACTGGTGACCTGGCCTGAGATGACCCAACCTTAAAATTTTTGGGGGTGTTCAAACCCCCTCTCTTGGGGCGAGAGTTATAGCACACTGTGAACATCCCTGAATGTGGAGTTTTAAACCATTTTGTAACAGGAAAAAAACCGTAAGTGGAAGTTACGTCGATTCGGGTGACTGCAAAGGCGGTTCTTCTAGTGGATCGTAGCAGGCAAAAAGCCGTAAGTGGGTGAAAAGTGAGTTACGGTCTTTTGCCTGATAATTCACGCCACCAAAATAGACTTACGGCATCACGGTAATTTTAAACCTATAAAATAACCAATTGATAATTTGAATTTTAACATGATATTCACGTCATCAGATGCAGCTTAACGTGCGCTTTCCAATGATACCAAAAACCCAAAATCGACAATTTTCGAGTTACGGCCTTTTGCCTTCCCACGGCAGATTTCTGAGTATATGTGCGCCTTGGCGCACTTATCCGAGAAGGATACCGGATGCGTGAGGCAATACGCAGTATCTTTCTCTCGGCTGAGAAGTAAGAAATGCAGGCACGCGCGATATTATTTCGTGAAATTTTCAATCAGAAATTAGATTTTCTCAGCTCTGCACAAATTCAGATCGGAAAAGCAAGCAGGATATGTATAATCTTGCAAGTTTTGCGAGGAGCTCTTATGAAAATAGCCTAAGTAAATCGAAGTACGAATGGTATAAAGTTAAAAGTCCCAGCACAATATTAGTCACAGGAAAATATCGTTAGAAATGTGCTAATTAATCATATCTAATATTTCAAATGTGTTGAAGACAAAATCATGCCACAGCTTAGCCAGAGTTCCAGAAATAGTGCCTGTTAGCATTCTGCATGTGTAATGCTCAGATGCCTGTGATCCATCACCTGGTGGGTAATCACAACACATGAATTCTTTGACCAACAAATGAGTTGTAATTTATCATGGAACTAAATTCATTTGAGCTGGGCCCGTCATCGATATTCTTTCTGTAACACCCTGCAATCTTGCCTTTTGTTTAAGTTACCAGAAATGACCCTTCCCGTTATTTACCTACCAGCACACTTGTATCTGGGAGCGGAGGGAGTTAGAGCGATGTTTCACGGGGGTGCTGGAGCCTAGTGGTGGGCCTCCGGTCAACATTCGGGTGTGGCAGTTGTTCCATTCGCCCCAAGTCTGCCTCTGAACTTTGCCGCCTGTGAACTCGGTTGATTTACAGAAGTTCCAACTGTATTCTGCTCCCCCTCGCAGGTGTGGTTCGAGGAGGTGTCCGAATTTGTCATGACCTTTTGGCTACGGCACAGCATCTTGGGCGAGCTCGACTGGCACGACGCCAAGAACATCGCGCAAAACAAGATCATGTACACCCTGCCCACGCCCGAGTACAAGACCCTGCTGACCGGCAACTAGCGCCCCTGGCGGCAGCCGCACCAACTGCTGTGCGCCGGAAACGGCGCGAAATGACGCTGTCGAGGGGCCGAATGGCGGGAGCACGAGATGTGGAGACTCAGAGCTGGCGACTCGGGATCCTAACGGGCTCATCAGCATACATATGCTGAGACGGTGACGTAAGTTTTAGGCTGCTGGAGATCAGCTGAAGCGATTGCGTCCTTTGGGGCATGCGGATTGATTACAGGCTCGCCTGCGATACGGTACAGATATTGGATTTCTGCACGGATGCAAGCTCAGCCCGAAGTCGGGGCAGATTAGACTATGCCATTCTCGCCTGCTTTTTACCTGACAACTTCAACCACTTCACAGCTTGCCTGTCCAGCGGCGGTAGATGGAAACTTATTGCGGGTTCCGCTTCAAAATTTAAGAACTTGAAGACTAGCGAACCTCTATGCAGCGAGTGAACAGAACTGGTTGCTACGGGTGGCGTTTTCTGCGCGTTGCGTTAGTCGCAGATTCAGTAACTGTGTCAAGTGCGGAAGGTAAGGGTGCGGCAGTTTTCTGTTGTTAGGCGATGTGGTAGGGAGCTCAGTTTTGAGAAGGACCGATAGCGTACCTTTGCACAACACCGCAGCATACGACACGTGAATAACCACATACTGTTTATCATGACGATCTATGCTTGATCTGCCGTCGTGTCCTTAAATTAGAGCTCGTCGTGTTCACTGTGAATCGATTAATATCCGACCATACGGTGGGGGCCTCGCTCACACAATCATGTGTTACTTTGATAACCATAATTCTATTCATAGGGAAACTACGGTCACAACACAGTCTTTTCCCCCGAATTAATATTGTATCCCCCAAAATCATACGAGCATTGAGGGAACTGTCTTATTTTGTCCCATTGAAAGTCATGGGTTGAACGTGGACCATGCTGAAGATGCGCTTATCAAATTCATCGTATTAAAGCAGTGTTATTAGAGACTGCAGCTACCCAGGCTGGTCGGTCTATTGAAGACAATATCACCCCGTTCAATAACAGGCATAGTGTCATATGGAGTAATGCACGCCATGTTCTGCCAGACGCCGATGCTATGAATGTAAAATATATTTCACACGGTGCAACTGTCGCTCTCTCGTTAGACCAACAATATAAACAATGATAAGCTCCACCCGGTGATGGATGCACAACAGTCACTCAATAAATTACCAGTACCCAGGGGTGATTCAACAATGTAAGTAACATTAACCACATCCACAGAATATTCACTTGCAAAAGGTTGAACAACCATTAACATTTCCGTAGGCAATGTTGGACCTACGCCAATTCGAAGTATATGCCCACCATGCGTAAGATGTCCAGCTTGCGACGCTTTGTTACGCCGGGCTTCTATTCCCTCGGTTCATCCCGGGCCTGATGTTTCAGCGCTAGAACAACAATAGTTCCCCGCTCGGTCGTCCGAAGCAAGGGACACATCTCTTCCACTTCTGTCACAAACACAACCGATTCGGATTTAAATCTGGAAATAATTCAGACTGCCGTCAGGAGCAAGCACGAAAAGTAGCACATGAATTTAACAACGGAGAGGTTTTAGTTTTAAAAGGGGTTGTAACCCCCCCCCCCAGCGAGTTTCAGGTCTCATGAGCAACCCTCTCGCTTTTTTACCGGTGGCAACCCTCTTGGTCCGGCAAAGGGGGCCAAGATAATAACACACATTGGGGTCACATCTCCCTTGTGGGGCAGAAAATATGCCACGAACAGTTCTTGACAACAAACTCACCGCTCACACCAGTCCGTGCTGGCTGCCCGAAAATGCATTGCAGCGATTGCAGTGGAGCGGCTTCCGGTTTCCCAACTGTCACAGTACCGATCCAAAATCCCGACATGGACAATTAACCCGATACCTATCCGGACGTGAATCGCCGTTCATCTTGGTCAACAGGCTTATCTGACTGGTTCAGAATGCCGACGCCAGATGACGCTAATTTGGCCATATCAGTTCAACTCAACCGTGCAACGCTGGCGTCCCTAGTTCCGGACTCGGCCACCCCGCGGCGCTGGCGTCACTAGTTCAGGACTCGGCCAGCAGGCCGCGCATCTGGCGGACGGCGGCCACCAGGCGGGGCGGGAGGGGGCGGCGCGGCCGGCGCTGACCTGACCGTACTCGGCGGCCGGACACCGCAGCAGCGTCAGAAGGGCGTGCAGCACCTCCGGCAGACGCAGGCCCAGGTCGTCTAGCACGTTACCCAAGTAATCTGCGGCAGACCACGGCCGGTTACACTCGTTCCCCCTCTCCCAGACAGCAGTCGGTTCCCACCCCCAGACAGCGGCCGGTTTCAGTCGACTCCCTCTCCCAGACAGCAGCCGGTTACACTCGGCCCCTCCACCAGACAGCAGCCGGTTACAGTTGGCCCCCTCCCCAGACAGCAGCCGGTTACAGTTGGCCCCCTCCCCCAGACAGCAGCCGGTTACAGTTGGCCCCCCTCCCCAGACAGCAGCCGGTTGCAGTCGGCCCCTCTCCCAGACAGCAGTCGGTTACAGTCGGCCCCCTCTCCCCCAGACAGCAGCCGGTTACAGTCGGCCCCCTCCCCCAGACAGCAGCCGGTTACAGTCGGCCCCCTCCCCCAGACAGCAGCCGGTTGCAGTCGGCTCCCCTCTCCCAGACAGCAGTCGGTTACAGTCGGCCCCCTCTCCCCCAGACAGCAGCCGGTTACAGTCGGCCCCCTCTCCCCAGACAGCAGTCGATTACAGTCGGCCCCCTCCACCAGACAGCAGCCGGTTACAGTCGGCTCCCTCCCCAGACAGCAGCCGGTTACAGTCGGCTCCCTCCACCAGACAGCAGCCGGTTACAGTCGGCCCCTCCCCCAGACAGCAGCCGGTTACAGTCGGCCCCTCCCCAGACAGCAGCCGGTTACAGTTGGCCCCCTCCCCAGACAGCAGCCGGTTACAGTCGGCCACCTCCCCCAGACAGCAGCCGGTTACACTCGGCCCCCTCCCTAGACAGCAGCCGGTTACACTCAGCCCCTCCACCAGACAGCAGCCGGTTACAGTCGGCCACCTCCCCCAGACAGCAGCCGGTTACACTCGGCCCCTCTCTCCCTAGACAGCAGCCGGTTACACTCAGCCCCTCCACCAGACAGCAGCCGGTTACAGTCGGCCCCTCCCCCAGACAGCAGCCGGTTACAGTTGGCCCCCTCCCCAGACAGCAGCCGGTTACAGTCGGCCCCCTCTCCCAAACAGCAGCCGGTTCCCTCCCTCAGACAGCGACCGGTTTCAGTCGACTCCCTCTCCCAGACAGCAGCCGGTTACACTCGGCCCCTCCCCAGACAGCAGCCGGTTACAGTTGGCCCCTCCACCAGACAGCAGCCGGTTACAGTTGGCCTCCTCCCCCAGACAGCAGCCGGTTACAGTTGGCCCCTCCCCCAGACAGCAGCCGGTTACAGTTGGCCCCCTCCCCCAGACAGCAGCCGGTTGCAGTCGGCTCCCCTCTCCCAGACAGCAGTCGGTTACAGTCGGCCCCCTCTTCCCCAGACAGCAGCCGGTTACAGTCGGCCCCCTCTCCCCCAGACAGCAGTCGATTACAGTCGGCCCCCTCCACCAGACAGCAGCCGGTTACAGTCGGCTCCCTCCCCCAGACAGCAGCCGGTTACAGTCGGCTCCCTCCACCAGACAGCAGCCGGTTACAGTCGGCCCCTCCCCAGACAGCAGCCAGTTACAGTCGGCCCCTCCACCAGACAACAGCCGGTTACACTCGGCCCCTCTCTCCCTAGACAGCAGCCGGTTACACTCAGCCCCTCCACCAGACAGCAGCCGGTTACAGTTCCCCCCCCTCTCCCAGACAGCAGCTGGTTACAGTCGGCCCCCCTCTCCCAGACAGCAGCCGGTTACAGTCGGCCCCCTCTCCCAGACAGCAGCCGGTTACAGTCGGCCCCCTCCCCAAGACAGCAGCCGGTTACAGTCGGCCCCTCCACCAGACAGCAGCCGGTTACAGTCGGCCACCCTCTCCTAAACAGCAGCCGGTTACAGTCGGCGCCCTCCACCAGACAGCAGCTGGTTACAGTCGGCCCCCTCTCCCCAGACAGCAGCCGGTTACAGTTGGCCCCCTCTCCCAGACAGCAGCTGGTTACAGTCGGCCCCCTCTCCCAGACAGCAGCCGGTTACAGTTGGCTCCCCTCTCCCAGACAGCAGCCGGTTACAGTTGGCCCCTCCCCAGACAGCAGCCGGTTACACTCGGCCCCTCCCCAGACAGCAGCCGGTTATAGTCGACGCCCTCCACCAGACAGCAGCTGGTTACAGTCGGCCCCCCTCTCCCAGACAGCAGCCGGTTACAGTTGGCTCCCCTCTCCCAGACAGCAGCCGGTTACAGTCGGCCCCCTCCCCCAGACAGCAGCCGGTTACAGTCGGCCCCTCCCCCAGACAGCAGCCGGTTACAGTTGGCCCCCTCCCCCAGACAGCAGCCGGTTACAGTCGGCCCCTCCCCCAGACAGCAGCCGGTTACAGTCGGCGCCCTCCACCAGACAGCAGCCGGTTACAGTCGGCCCCTCCCCAGACAGCAGCCGGTTACAGTCGGCCCCTCCCCCAGACAGCAACCGGTTACACTCAGCCCCTCTCTCCCAGACAGCAGCCGGTTACAGTTGGCCCCCTCCCCCAGACAGCAGCCGGTTACAGTCGGCCCCCTCTCCCAGACAGCAGCCGGTTACAGTCGGCCCCCTCCCCAAGACAGCAGCCGGTTACAGTCGGCCCCTCCACCAGACAGCAGCCGGTTACAGTCGGCCCCCTCTCCTAAACAGCAGCCGGTTACAGTCGGCGCCCTCCACCAGACAGCAGCTGGTTACAGTCGGCCCCCCTCTCCCAGACAGCAGCTGGTTACAGTCGGCCCCCTCTCCCAAACAGCAGCCGGTTACAGTCGGCGCCCTCCCCCAGACAGCAGCTGGTTACAGTCGGCCCCCTCTCCCAGACAGCAGCTGGTTACAGTCGGCCCCCTCTCCCAGACCGCAGCCGGTTACAGTTAGCTCCCCTCTCCCAGACAGCAGCCGGTTACAGTCGGCCCCTCCCCCAGACAGCAGCCGGTTACAGTCGGCCCCTCCCCCAGACAGCAGCCGGTTACAGTTGGCCCCCTCCCCAAGACAGCAGCCGGTTACAGTCGGCGCCCTCCCCAGACAGCAGCCGGTTATGTCGGCCCCTTCTTCAAACAGCAGCCGGTTAGGCAGGCCCCCTCTCCCAGACAGCAGCCGGTTACAGTCGGCCCCTCCCCCAGACAGCAGCCGGTTGCAGTTGGCCCCCTCCCCCAGACAGCAGCCGGTTACGGTCGGCCCCCTCTCCCAGACAGCAGCCGGTTACAGTTGGCTCTTCTCTCTCAGACAGCAGCCGGTTACAGTCGGCTCTTCTCCCCAGACAGCAGCCGGTTACAGTCGGCCCCTCCCCCAGACAGCAGCCGGTTACAGTCGCCCCCTCCCCAGACAGCAGCCGGTTACAGTCGGCCCCCTCTCCCAGACAGCAGCCGGTTACAGTCGGCCCCCTCTCCTCCAGACAGCAGCCGGTTACAGTTGGCCCCCTCTCCCAGACAGCAGCCGGTTACAGTCGGCCCCTCCCCAGACAGCAGCCGGTTACAGTCGGCGCCCTCCCCCAGACAGCAGCCGGTTACAGTTGGCTCCCTCTCCCAGACAGCAGCCGGTTACAGTCGGCCCCTCCCCCAGACAGCAGCCGGTTACATCGGCCCCTCCTCCAGACAGCAGCCGGTTACAGTCGGCGCCCTCCACCAGACAGCAGCCGGTTACAGTCGGCCCCCTCCCCCAAACAGCAGCCGGTTACAGTCGGCCCCCTCCCCCAGACAGCAGCCGGTTACAGTCGGCCCCTCCCCCAGACAGCAGCCGGTTACAGTCGGCCCCCTCCCCAAACAGCAGCCGGTTACAGTCGGCCCCCTCTCCCAGACAGCAGCCGGTTACAGTCGGCCCCTCCCCCAGACAGCAGCCGGTTACAGTCGGCCCCCTCCCCCAGACAGCAGCCGGTTACAGTCGGCGCCCTCCACCAGACAGCAGCCGGTTACAGTCGGCCCCCTCCCAGACAGCAGCCGGTTACAGTTGGCCCCCTCTCCCAGACAGCCGCCGGTTACAGTCGGCTCCCTCCCCAGACAGCAGCCGGTTACAGTCGGCCCCTCCCCCAGACAGCAGCCGGTTACAGTCGGCGCCCTCCACCAGACAGCAGCCGGTTACAGTCGGCCCCTCCCCAAACAGCAGCCGGTTACAGTCGGCCCCTCCCCCAGACAGCAGCCGGTTACAGTCGGCCCCTCCCCCAGACAGCAGCCGGTTACAGTCGGCCCCTCTCCCAGACAGCAGCCGGTTACAGTCGGCGCCCTCCACCAGACAGCAGCCGGTTACAGTCGGCCCCTCCCCAAACAGCAGCCGGTTACAGTCGGCCCCCCTCTCCCAGACAGCAGCCGGTTACAGTCGGCCCCTCCCCCAGACAGCAGCCGGTTACAGTTGGCCCCCCTCTCCCCAGACAGCAGCCGGTTACAGTTGGCCCCCTCTCCCCAGACAGCAGCCGGTTACAGTCGGCTCCCTCTCCCAGACAGCAGCCGGTTACAGTCGGCTCCCTCCACCAGACAGCAGCCGGTTACAGTCGGCTCCCTCCCCCAGACAGCAGCCGGTTACAGTCGGCCCCCCCTCTCCCCAGACAGCAGCCGGTTACAGTCGGCTCCCTTCACCAGACAGCAGCCGGTTACAGTTGGCTCTTCTCTCCCAGACAGCAGCCGGTTACAGTCGGCCCCTCCCCAGACAGCAGCCGGTTACAGTTGGCCCCCTCCCCAGACAGCAGCCGTTACAGTTGCCCCCTCCCCAGACAGCAGCCGGTTACAGTCGGCCCCCTCTCCCAGACAGCAGCCGGTTACAGTCGGCTCCCTCCCCAGACAGCAGCCGGTTACAGTCGGCCTCTCCCCCAGACAGCAGTGGGATGGGGCTGATGCATCGGGGTATTCGGAAGCTCTGAGGCGCCGATCGGAGTCATTCAGTTATTGAATAAGCAAACAATGTTTGGTTAGGACCAAAAAAATCCGCCCCAGTTCGAGTAAAACATCCAGTCCACATTACGAGCTGCACCACTACCTGTTTGTGGTCAGTTGGATAACACTCTCTTTATTTCGATTACTTCTTGACCTTACTTTATTTCGATTACTTAATGACCTTATATAAGTTTTTCAACAGGTGTCTCCAATTTTTCTGTACTATTCCCGTTCTTTAGCAAAACGGGCTATTTAAACCCGCACACTGTGAGGTCAACATATCCCCCTAATTCGGGGGAGATTAGGGGGGATATGCTTGCGAATTAGTGGGATATGTCAGCGTATCTCCCTAATTCGGGGTGATTAGGAGGATATGTTGACAACTATCCCCCATATCCCTTGTAATTCGGAAGCCTCCCCCAAAACTTTCGGACCTGACCTCGGTTTTTTATCCCTAGTACCTACGTGGACCTATGTAAAGGTCTGATGATGAAGCACATTGTCGTTACCGCTTTCGAGGACAGCCAATGAGATCAAAATTCGCGCCGATGTCGGGTACCACTGACGTCATCGCTCACCGATGTCGGGTACCACTGACGTCATAAATCAACGATGTCAGGTACCACTGATGTCACACTTACCGATATCGGGTACCACTGATATCACACTCACCAATGTGGGGTACCACTGACGTCATCACTCACCGATGTCAGCCACCAGCTGCCGAGTCATGGCCGGCGAGATGTGCTGGATGCGCACGATCTGGTCCGAGTACACCTGGCAGGCGCCCTCGGCCAGGCAGCTGATGACGTAGTGCACCCAGCCGGACTCCGACTCGCTCCTGCCGCCGGCTGCGTCACAGCTGCCGGGGGAGGAGGGTCGGTAACAGTAGCCCACGGGGGCTCACAGCGCGGAGAGGGTGACCCTGAGCCCCGCTGGGTGCCTCCGGATGCTCTGTGGGTAAAAGAAGCCAACACCCAGGAATAAAGACAATGCGAAGACGCCAGGAATTATTATTGCAATCCTTGATAAAATAAATGTGCCTAAATGGACTTGAAAAAGACTGTCTGGAGCGACGTACCTGTAGGACATGGCGCCGGTCTGGAGCGACGTACCTGTAGGGCATGGCGCCGGTCTGGAGCGACGTACCTGCGGGCCATGGCGCCGGTCTGGAGCGACGTACCTGTAGGACATGGCGCCGGTCTGGAGCGACGTACCTGTAGGGCATGGCGCCGGTCTGGAGCGACGTACCTGTAGGGCATGGCGCCGGTCTGGAGCGACGTACCTGCGGGCCATGGCGCCGGTCTGGAGCGACGTACCTGTAGGGCATGGCGCCGGTCTGGAGCGACGTACCTGTAGGACATGGCGCCGGTCTGGAGCGACGTACCTGTAGGGCATGGCGCCGGTCTGGAGCGACGTACCTGTAGGGCATGGCGCCAGTCTGGAGCGACGTACCTGTAAGGCATGGCGCCGGTCTGGAGCGACGTACCTGTAGGGCATGGCGCCGGTCTGGAGCGACGTACCTGCGGGCCATGGCGCCGGTCTGGAGCGACGTACCTGTAGGGCATGGCGCCGGTCTGGAGCGACGTACCTGTAGGGCATGGCGCCGGTCTGGAGCGACGTACCTGTAGGGCATGGCGCCGGTCTGGAGCGACGTACCTGTAGGGCATGGCGCCGGTCTGGAGCGACGTACCTGCGGGCCATGGCGCCGGTCTGGAGCGACGTACCTGTAGGGCATGGCGCCGGTCTGGAGCGACGTACCTGTAGGACATGGCGCCGGTCTGGAGCGACGTACCTGCGGGCCATGGCGCCGGTCTGGAGCGACGTACCTGCGGGCCATGGCGCCGGTCTGGAGCGACGTACCTGTAGGGCATGGCGCCGGTCTGGAGCGACGTACCTGTAGGGCATGGCGCCGGTCTGGAGCGACGTACCTGTAGGGCATGGCGCCGGTCTGGAGCGACGTACCTGCGGGCCATGGCGCCGGTCTGGAGCGACGTACCTGTAGGACATGGCGCCGGTCTGGAGCGACGTACCTGTAGGGCATGGCGCCGGTCTGGAGCGACGTACCTGCGGGCCATGGCTGGCGCCGGTCTGGAGCGACGTACCTGTAGAACATGGCGCCGGTCTGGAGCGACGTACCTGTAGGACAGACGTAGGGCATGGCGCCGGTCTGGAGCGACGTACCTGTAGGGCATGGCGCGCCGCCTGTAGGCATGGCGCCGGTCTGGAGCGACGTACCTGTAGGGCATGGCGCCGGTCTGGAGCGACGTACCTGTAGGGCATGGCGCCGGTCTGGAGCGACGTACCTGCGGGCCATGGCGCCGGTCTGGAGCGACGTACCTGCGGGCCATGGCGCCGGTCTGGAGCGACGTACCTGTAGGGCATGGCGCCGGTCTGGAGCGACGTACCTGTAGGGCATGGCGCCGGTCTGGAGCGACGTACCTGAGGGCATGGCGCCGGTCTGGAGCGACGTACCTGCGGGCCATGGCGCCGGTCTGGAGCGACGTACCTGTAGGGCATGGCGCCGGTCTGGAGCGACGTACCTGTAGGGCATGGCGCCGGTCTGGAGCGACGTACCTGCCAGGCGCCGGTCTGGAGCGACGTACCTGTAGGCATGGCGCCGGTCTGGGCGACGTACCTGTAGGGCATGGCGCCGGTCTGGAGCGACGTACCTGTAGGGCATGGCGCCGGTCTGGAGCGACGTACCTGCAGGCCATGGCGCCGGTCTGGAGCGACGTACCTGTAGGGCATGGCGCCGGTCTGGAGCGACGTACCTGTAGGACATGGCGCCGGTCTGGAGCGACGTACCTGTAGGGCATGGCGCCGGTCTGGAGCGACGTACCTGCGGGCCATGGCGCCGGTCTGGAGCGACGTACCTGTAGGGCATGGCGCCGGTCTGGAGCGACGTACCTGTAGGGCATGGCGCCGGTCTGGAGCGACGTACCTGCGGGCCATGGCGCCGGTCTGGAGCGACGTACCTGTAGGGCATGGCGCCGGTCTGGAGCGACGTACCTGTAGAACATGGCGCCGGTCTGGAGCGACGTACCTGTAGGGCATGGCGCCGGTCTGGAGCGACGTACCTGTGAACATGGCGCCGGTCTGGAGCGATGTAGAGCATGGCGCCGGTCTGGAGCGACGTACCTGTAGGGCATGGCGCCGGTCTGGAGCGACGTACCTGTAGGGCATGGCGCCGGTCTGGAGCGACGTACCTGTAGAACATGGCGCCGGTCTGGAGCGATGTAGAGCATGGCACCGGTCTGGAGCGACGTACCTGTAGGGCATGGCGCCGGTCTGGAGCGACGTACCTGCGGGCATGGCGCCGGTCTGGAGCGACGTACCTGTAGGGCATGGCGCCGGTCTGGAGCGACGTACCTGTAAGGCATGGCACCGGTCTGGATCGACGTACCTGTAGGGCATGGCGCCGGTCTGGAGCGACGTACCTGTAGGGCATGGCGCCGGTCTGGAGCGACGTACCTGTAGGACATGGCGCCGGTCTGGAGCGACGTACCTGTAAGGCATGGCTCCAGTCTGGAGCGACGTACCTGTAAGGCATGGCACCGGTCTGGAGCGACGTACCTGTAGGGCATGGCGCCGGTCTGGAGCGACGTACCTGCGGGCCATGGCGCCGGTCTGGAGCGACGTACCTGTAGGGCATGGCGCCGGTCTGGAGCGACGTACCTGTAAGGCATGGCACCGGTCTGGAGCGACGTACCTGTAGGGCATGGCGCCGGTCTGGAGCGACGTACCTGTAGGGCATGGCGCCGGTCTGGAGCGACGTACCTGTAGGGCATGGCGCCGGTCTGGAGCGACGTACCTGTAGGGCATGGCGCCGGTCTGGAGCGACGTACCTGTAGGGCATGGCGCCGGCCTGGAGCGACGTACCTGCGGGCCATGGCGCCGGTCTGGAGCGACGTACCTGTAGGGCATGGCGCCGGTCTGGAGCGACGTACCTGTAGGGCATGGCGCCGGTCTGGAGCGATGTAGAGCATGGCGCCGGTCTGGAGCGACGTACCTGTAGGGCATGGCGCCGGTCTGGAGGGCGCGGCCCAGCGCCGGGTCCTGTTGGGTCATGAACGGCTCCAGGTGCTGCGGCAGGGTCATCAGGTACTGGCCCACCTGTGGGGCAGAGCACACCGGTCAGGCCCACACCCGCTCGGAGGAAATCCCAGGATCGGAGCCCGAGGCAATCTTAGCCCAGTTACACCAGTTAAATACATGGTCCTGATCCAAAGAGCCTGTGTTGTTTTCAACAGAAGACTGTAGTAGGCATGCAAACACAATGCGCCTCTCGTCAAGAGAGCAAACAAAGCCGAGAAATTACGCCAAAAACATCTAGAAACACACCAAAATCTCGCCATCGAACTGACGCAGACCATCAGCGTCGGCTGGCGTCGGCAGCGCCCACCTGTGTGATGTACTCCTGTGGCGTGTAGCTGAAGTCGGGCAGGTCGGCGCTGAGCGCGGCTCCGGGGCCGCGGCCGTCCCAGCCGGCCTCCTCCACCGCGCGCAGCTGGCCCCGGATCGGCGCGAACATGGCCTGGAACGCCACCCGCTGCACCTCCTCGTTACAGCTGTTCAGCAGCCGGTGGCACCCGTCCAGCACCACGATGGCGTCGCCTGAGGGACGTGGCGCACAGTGGGAGGCGCTGACTCCCGCCTTGGAGTGGATACATGGGTGGGAGAGTGAACGCGTGGTACAAGAGGTCGCGACTTGAAGTTAGTTGAACTAGGCATTTTTCATTCGAGCGGCAGAGCTAAAAAAACACGGTGACAGCAATGAGCTAAATTGACGGTAATTTAGCCATGAGAAACCCATCAAAGTAAATTCCTTCCAGCGTTCCTCTATCGGCAGCCCCCTGTACGGCTCCCTGCCGAGGTTTCGCCTCACTGACCGTCCGTGACCTTGCGGACCAGCGCCTGGTGGCGGCGCCTGTCATCCTCCGCCAGCAGCAGCTGCGGGCTGAGGTAGCCGGGCGCCGCCGGAGGCTGGGTCAGCGAGCTCACCAGCCGGCCCTCCAGCTGACTGGTCTGCGTCATCAGGTCTCCTGGCGAGAGCGAGATGGCCCTTTTAAAAGGGGAGTGCAGGGTGGTTTTCTAGGAAAGCAAACCGAATGCAGGTTCAAAAATAAAACAAATATCTTCTAGGGAGTGACGAGGAGCTATGGTTATCAGTAAAAGCCGCAGCCGAAAATATAATGAATCAAGCAAGTTAGACTGATGCCAGGTAAAGTCAGACATTCGACATAACACTTCCTCAGTTTCACACAAAGTTTTGGCTTTGCAGAGGGAAGCTGAGACAGTCAGCCTTAGCAAATGCAATCTGAAAATATATTCAGTCCCACAAACACTCAACTGCCATACTAACAAAGCGTACAGAGGCGGGTTTCCATAAATGAGCTACAGGACGAACAGAGCCGTCCGTCCAGTTCGCCAGTGTTCTCGGCCGGGTGGGCGGCACCCACCAATGGCCTGCAGCAGTCGGAGGCTGGCGTGGAACACCAGCCAGTCGGCAGCGGCCGCCGGCTGAGCCTCCAGCTGCCGCGCCGCCACGCTCACCCCGCCCAGCTCCGTCTCGTAGGCACGCTGAAACAACACGCCGTCTCGTACCCCCACTGCAACAAGGTCCAGTCTTATACAACCGCTAGAGAAAAGTCTTATACTCCCGCTGAAACAATGAACGGAACAGCGGCTTCTGCACTCTACAATAGTTAAAATTTAGATAACGCTGATTTTGATTCATTCCATACATTTTGGGGTTTAATGACACACTAACCTCCAATGTTATATAGCGTCGCCAACTCTCACTCTGTTGGGAGGGATTTAGGGGATCAGATCGACTTATTCTGAGGCTCCACCAGTATTTGAACCCAGAACCGATGACCTAGGAGACTTTGATGCTATCCACCAAACCATCCACAACCAAAAATTAACGTAAACAATTCACCAAAAATTACCGTAAGTATTCGTTCAATTCATCCCTCACTGCTTACCGTGAAGGCATCCAGCAGCTGAGGTATGCAGAGTCCGTATGTGAAGGAGAGACACCGGTCCAGGGAGGCGTGCAGCAGGGTCATCAGCTTACTGATGGAGCCGGCCACGCCGTCCACGCGCTCCTGCAGGTCCGAGCACGACGGCACTGCAACAGCAGAGAATATCACAGACGGCACTACCACGGCGTAGCCAGGGCAGCACTGCCGCAGTGGGACAGGGTTACTGATGGCAGCACTGCCGCAGTGGAACAGGGTTACTGATGGCAGCACTGCCGCAGTGGAACAGGGTTACTGATGGCAGCACTGCCGCAGTGGGACAGGGTTACTGATGGCAGCACTGCCATAGTGGGACAGGGTTACTGATGGCAGCACTGCCGCAGTGGGACAGGGTTACTGATGGCAGCACTGCCGCAGTGGGACATGATTGATTACTGATGGCAGCACTGCCGCAGTGGGACATGATTACTGATGGCAGCACTGCCGCAGTGGGACAGGGTTACTGATGGCAGCACTGCCATCGTGTGACAGGGTTACTGATGGCAGCACTGCCACAGTGGGACAGGGTTACTGATGGCAGCACTGCCATAGTGGGACAGGGTTACTGATGGCAGCACTGCCGCAGTGGGACAGGGTTACTGATGACAGCACTGCCGCAGTGGGACAGGGTTACTGATGGCAGCACTGCCGCAGTGGGACATGATTGATTACTGATGGCAGCACTGCCGCAGTGGGACAGGGTTACTGATGGCAGCACTGCCGCAGTGGGACAGGGTTACTGATGGCAGCACTGCCGCAGTGGGACAGGGTTACTGATGGCAGCACTGCCGCAGTGGGACATGATTGATTACTGATGGCAGCACTGCCGCAGTGGGACAGGGTTACTGATGACAGCACTGCCGCAGTGGGACAGGGTTACTGATGGCAGCACTGCCGCAGTGGGACAGGGTTACTGATGGCAGCACTGCCGCAGTGGGACAGGGTTACTGATGGCAGCACTGCCGCAGTGGGACATGATTGATTACTGATGGCAGCACTGCCGCAGTGGGACATGATTACTGATGGCAGCACTGCCACAGTGGGACAGGGTTACTGATGGCAGCACTGCTGCAGTGGGACAGGGTTACTGATGGCAGCACTGCCGCAGTGGGACAGGGTTACTGATGGCAGCACTGCCGCAGTGGGACATGATTACTGATGGCAGCACTGCCGCAGTGAGACAGGGTTACTGATGGCAGCACTGCTGCAGTGGGACATGATTACTGATGGCAGCACTGCCGCAGTGGGACAGGGTTACTGATGGCAGCACTGCAAAAGTGGGACAGGGTTACTGATGGCAGCACTGCCACAGTGGGACAGGGTCACTGATAACAGAACTGCAGCAGCATGACAATGACGGGCCGAAAGCTAATAAATATATCTGAAAAGATAGATACCGTCCATTCTTTCGCAGAAAGATCATTTATTTCGTTGAGTCTTCAAAAGAGCTTGAGATCAAAAGTCCACTCGGTCCGTACGAGAAGGTCAGGTTATGCACGTTATCTCCGCCATCACGGCCACCTGACCCGAGTGTGGCGCGATCCTCACCCAGCGTCTGAATAGCCGGCACCAGCTGCTCCTCCAGGTAGCGCCCGAAGCGGCGCAGGTGCGGCGTGTAGGGGGCGTAGGCGGCGCGCACCAGCGCCCCGGAGGCGGCGGCCGAGGCGGCGCCGTCCACCGCCTGCAGCAGCGTCGTCACCAGCCGATCCGTCACCCGCTTACACTCCTCCAGCAGCAGCAGCGGCTCAGAGTGCTCCTTGACGGCCGTGTCTGCAGGCGAGCGGCGGGCGCGTCAGCAGAACGGTGCCAGTGTCAGACGCCGGTCCGGTCAGATGTCTCCTCGGGGTCAGGGGGGGCAATGGCTTTGTCCCAACTCACTGATCATGGTTCGAAGGCGGTCCAACTACAATAAAATATAATCAGATGTTTTTGTTGCACACAGTGCAACTCATTAGCCGCGGCACGCGTGACGTGCCTCACAGACTACCTGGTACGGCCGGGTCCGTGCACACGGGGACTTCATAACGCTACTGCGTGGACAGGCAGCGGCACGATGAGCACGACAAATAATAGAGAAGAAAAGTAGCAGACAAAACAAATGTGAAAAAGAACGGCGTATATTAAGCCGATCACTACAATCCAAAGTCCACGCTTTTATGTCCTACTTCGGCCCGTCCTGTCCAATTCCGTCCGGTAAATGCACCCCGCATGTATACCCGCTTCGTCCCATTACGGTTCTCCGTGACATTCTTATGTCGTCCCAACCCCCCACAAAACCTAGAAACGTTCGTTCCATTCTGCACCGCTTCATTTCATTCCGTTTCCCGTTCCACGAATGCCTGTACATGTACAAGGAGCTATCCAGGCCGTGCTGCATCGACTCGGCCCCGACAGCGCGCGCACCGTCACAAGTGTGCCACCACCAGACTCGCGATGACAACCTACACTTCCACACTAGTCTTCATAAATGTGGATCGCTTTGCCTTCTTGGGCCCGTCGCAAGGTCTCAAGACACACGCACACGCGAGAATATTTCCGGCCCACGCTACAAAAAGTATAGGTGGCCAAATGGCCCAGGCAGTGAACCTACCGAGACAGGAGTCGAGTCCGGGTTCCAGGCTGATCAGGGTGTCGGCCACCACGCAGCAGAGGGTGCCGGCCGGCGACAGGTGCGGCATCACCTGCTCCAGCCAGCGGGTCTGCGCGGAGACCGGGCGGGTCAGACTGCCACGGCAGAACTGCTTACAGAGAATTCAACTACATAGCGGAACCCCATTCAACACCAGAGTTGATTAAAGACCAGAGATTGTTGATAATGTACGGCAGGGGGATGCAGGAGGCGGCGACTGTGCGCACCTGAGAGTGCCAGACGTCCACCATGGTATCAGAGAAGGCGGTGAGCCACTCCAGCACACCCTCGTCAGGTCGCGCCTCCAGCTGGGCCGTCCAGCGGCGCTGCAGCTCCGACCTCTGGCACCGCACGTAGTACTTCTCCAGCTGTGGCAGCCGGTCCATCTGGCGGAACACGCCCGCCAGCTCCTGCGAGCGCGCTGCCGGCCACCGAAACGGCTCCGTTATTACAGAGGCCCGCCACCGACACAGCTTCGTCACTAGCGAGGCCGGCCACCGACACAGTTCCGTTACTACAGACTCCAGCCACAGAAAGCTCCCTTACTAAAGACGCCCGCCACCGACACAGCTCCGTCATTACAGACGCCGGCCACAGACACAGCTCCGTTATTACAGAGGCCCGCCACCGACACAGCTCCGTTACTACAGACGCCGGCCACCGACACAGTTCCGTAACTACAGACGCCGGCCACCGACACAGCTCCGTCACTATAGAAGCCGGCCACCGGCACAGCTTCGTCACTACAGAGGCCGGCCACCGACACAGTTCCGTAACTACAGACTCCAGCCACAGAAAGCTCCCTTACTAAAGACGCCCGCCACCGACACAGCTCCGTCACTACAGAGGCCGGCCACCGACACAGTTCCGTAACTACAGACTCCAGCCACAGAAAGCTCCCTTACTAAAGACGCCCGCCACCGACACAGCTCCGTCATTACAGAGGCCGGCCACCGACACAGCTCCGTTACTACAGACGCCGGCCACCGACACAGTTCCGTTACTACAGACGCCGGCCACCGACACAGCTCCGTCACTATAGAAGCCGGCCACCGACACTGGTCCATTACTACAGACGCCGGCCACCGACACAGCTCCATGAGGACGACTGACTGGCAGAACATAATAGACAATGACATAAGCACTGCAGTGAACTTGTTCACGGAAACCCTAAGAGATGCAGCTTTGGCAACAATCCCATTAAAAACTATTACTATAGGTTCAAATGACAAACCGTCGATAACAAAATCCCTGAAACTGGCTATGAAAAAACATAACACTTTATTCAGGCAGGCTAAAAGAAAACAAATAAATATAGATCGAGACAACCCAAAAGTGAGTTACGCTTGGCAAAAATGGCGAAGGCAGAGGAATAGGGTTACAAACGACTTACGGCAGCTAAAAAAGCAATACATACTTTCAAAAACTAACCAACTCCTTCAGTACAAAAGTAATCCACACAAGTACCACTCAATATTGCGTGACCTCACTGGACGAAAGACAGACAGTAGAATTTCCCCATTGTTAGATGAGGATGGAAATTTTATATCAGACAACGAACGAAAGGCTAATCTCCTAAATTTATTTTTGCGAAACAATCAACATTGGACATACAGGAACCGGAGATAATTTCAACAGAGCCAACAGACTCTCCAGTCTCAGAAATCGCTCCCGTTTTAGTCAAACCAAGAATTGTTTCTAGAAATAAATAAATTACACCCCCACAAATCTACAGAGCCCGACGAAATATCAACCAAACTTCTGAAACTAACTGCAATTCTCATCGCTGAACCCGTAGCAAAATTGTTCAATAACTCCCTACAACACGGAATTTTTCCTTACATCATGGAAACATGCCAAAGTAAAACCGATATTCAAAAATAAGGGAACCCCTTCTGATATTTCCTGTTATAGGCCCATTAGTCTTCTTTCCTGTTTATCGAAAGTTTTTGAAAAAAATAGTGTTTCGGAAAATCTACAAACATTTGGCCGACAACAATCTTCTAACTGACAGGCAGAGTGGCACTGACAGGCAGAGTGGCTATAGGCCGGGGCATGGCACTCATATGCAACTTTTTTTACCTGACGCACAAATTGAACGAGTCGCTAGATAAGGGACAATACTTCACTGCAGTGTGTTGACACATTTCGCGCTATTTCGACAAAATTTGGCATAGAGGACTCTTATAAAAATGTAGACGAGAATTCGGACTGACAGCCGTTTCGGACTGGCTCACTTTTTACTTGACAGACAGAAGACAGCATGTTTCCTTAGAAGAATCAACCTCATCAACGCTTTCTCTGCATGCTGGTTGTCCACAAGGATCTGTTCTCGGCTCCCTCCTTGCACTTCTCTATCTTAACTCTCTTGCAAAGCAAACGACGTACAACATTCTTTGTTTTGCTGACGACACATCTTTATACGCGGCCCACACGACTGACACATTCCCAATTGTTCAACAAACACTTCAGGAGGACCTAGACAAAATTCACAGGTACGGCAAAAAATGCTTTATTACTTTCAATGCACTAAAGACAGTCCAGCAAACGTTCTTTCTAAAAATAACCCATCCGTTCCGAAACTCACATTCGGTAGAGAGACCGTAACAGTGGCGAAGAAGCACAAGCACCTTGACATTACCCTCTGCAACGATTTGAAATTTAAGGAAAACATTAACCAAATAATCAGAAAAGTAAATGTAACTAAGTCCAATTTACCCTCTTCCTCAGTATCTTCCTAGAGCTATTTTGAATAACATCTATTCTACCTATGTCCGACCCCATTTCGACCACTGTGACATTATTTACGATGGTCACATCACAGCCCACGACAAACTCCGACTTGAAAGACTGCAAAACAGGGCCGCCAGACTAGTGACAGGGACTCTACTACGAACACCTACTGAGAAACTGGCCACAGAGCTTGGCTAGGAGTCCCTAGAATGTCGTCGAAAAATAAATAAAATCACATTCTTTCATAACCTTTTACACAACTCATCTGTACCCCAATTCATCCGCAGTATAATCCCAGAACCAAGAGAAAATCACGTGATTAGAAGCTTACGATATTCTGAACGTATAACGGTCCCACGCCACAAAACTCAAACTTTCAAGAGGTCATTCCTCACCTCAACCATCGAGCAGTGGAACCTCTTGCCTCAAAACATACGCGAAATCACATCAACAAAGAAGTTTAAGGGGAAGTAAAATATATTTTTGGCACTCCTCCACCTCCACTATACTACTCCCTTGGCAACAAAAAAGAAAACTACCTGTTAGCTCGGTTGAGAGTGGGAATTAGCAAATTAAACGCCCCCCAATTCCAAATTCAAGCCAACGAAACTCCACAGTGCTCCTGCGGCCACAGAAAAGAGGACACGTCACATTACTTACTTCATTGTCCATTATTCCATCACACTGTGTCGATGGCGGGCCTCTGTAGTGACAGACAGACAGACAGACAGACAGGCAGGCAGGCAGGCAGGCAGGCAGGCAGGCAGGCAGGCAGGCAGGCAGGCAGGCAGGCAGGCAGGCAGGCAGGCAGGCAGGCAGGCAGGCAGGCAGGCAGGCAGGCAGGCAGGCAGACAGACAGACAGACAGACAGACAGACAGACAGACAGACAGACAGACAGACAGGCAGACAGACAGACAGACAGACAGACAGACAGACAGACAGACAGACAGACAGACAGACAGACAGACAGACAGACAGACAGACATATATTTTCATGATGAAACATACACAAGTTTTCAGTAATTTTTCCTGATTGGTGCAAAAGCACGAGTGCTTATAACACGCACCGCTTGCACAGTCAGCCCCAGACGCCGGCCACCACCATGAGAGGACCACCCGGTGCTGCTGCTTAAATAGACCACGTGCCGCTCTGCAGCGCCACCTCCACTCCAACCCGGGCGCTGAGAGTCTGAACCTGAATATAATCCTGACTTTCAACTGTCTTTCTGTTCAAAACGCTTGCTGTGAAATATAAATTTGAAAACAGATTTTGCTACTCTTTCCGCGTTCTTGTCGTCTAGTAGAGAGCCGTGAAGTAGTATATTGAGTTTATTTGAATGGTCTAGCTACTTAACGTGATTTATGTTGCTTCGAATATATCTCTAAAGAGTTTATTCCGTCACTACAGACGCCGGGCATCGGGGTGTGTTCCTCCACTGCCGGTTAGTATTGATGCAGTCAGATTACAACAGACTCCGCCCAGTTACTACATACGCCATTCAGCTTCTGCAGGCACTAATCAGTTACTACAGACACTGTTGGGTTACTACAGACTCCGATCAGTTACAATAGATGCTGTTTCATTACTAAATACTCAAATTAGTTAATATAGATTTTTTCAATTACTACAGACGCCGTATGGCTACTACAGACGGCGTATGGTTACTACAGACGGTGTAAGATTACTACAAACAGCGTAGGGTTACTACAGACGGCGTATGATTACTAAAAACAGTGTGTGGTTACACCAGCCAACGCTAGGTTTCTACCGACATCCGGTTACTAGAGACGCAGCTAGGTTTCTGTAGACGTCTTTCAGTTATTCCAGACACCGTCCGTTTTCTTCATACACTGCAAGGGTACTACAGACGTCACCTGGTCAATACAAACCCTGCCTGGTTACTGCACAGGCCACCCAGTTATTACATACGTCGCTTGGTGACCACAGACCCTGCCTGGTGACCACAGACCCTGCCTGGTGACAACAGACCCTGCCTGGTGACCACATGCCCTGACTGGTTACTACAGACCCTGCCTGGTGACAACAGACCCTACCTGGTTACTACAGACCCTGCCTGGCTACTACAGACCCTTCCCGGTTACTACAGACCCTGCCTGGTTACTACAGACCCTGCCTGGTCAATACAAACCCTGCCTGGTTACTACAGACCCTGCCTGGCTACAACAGACCCTGCCTGGTTACTACAGACCCTGCCTGGTGACAACAGATCCTGCCTGGTTACTACAGACCCTGCCTGGTGACCACAGACCCTGCCTGGTTACTAGACCCTTCCTGGTTACTACAGACCCTGCCTGGTGACCACAGACCCTGCCTGGTTACTACAGACCCTGCCTGGCTACTACAGACCCTTCCCGGTTACTACAGACCCTGCCTGGTTACTACAGACCCTGCCTGGCTACTACAGACCCTGCCTGGCTACTACAGACCCTGCCTGGCTACTACAGACCTTGCCTGGTTACTGCAGACCCTGCCTGGTGACCACAGACCCTACCTGGTTACTACAGACCCTGCCTGGTTACTACAGACGCCGCCAGGTTACTACAGACGCCGCCAGGTTACTACACACGCCACCCGATAGCTACAGTTGGCGTCATCTGCGGCCCTCACCGACGTCCTGGGCGGTGATGGCGGTCACCAGGTGTGGACTGACGGCCGCCTCCAGCCGGTTACGGTGGTCCTCCAGCGTCTGGCGGCGCTCCTCGTAGTCGGAGACGTGCGTCAGCACCGATAGACTCTGCTGCAGGGCCGCCACCTTGCCGGCCATCTGCTGCAGAGAGCCGCTCTCGAACACCTGCAGGCGGGCGTGGCCCAGTTTAGCACCGCCGCGGCGGGGAACGCACAGAGTTGCGGGATCACTGAGACCAGTATCACTGCACCGGGGGGAGGTCTACACAGACAGGGGACTGCCGCTATAGGGGAGGGGATACAGGGGCCAGCACCGGTGCAGAGACGGGTCACGGGCCGGCGTTACTGCAGTAGGAAGGAAGGGGAACGCGGAGGGGTTCGTTTACAGAGTTGGCTGTAATGAGTCATCCCCGACAACGGAGCGGTAGACACCTTACAAGTTCGTGAGATGGGACCACCAGCAGTGCATCCGCAGATTTTGTGGTGGACACATCCTCAGGTACATTCATCCTTGGACACCAATCGCTGTCTTAAATCTACTTACACTGCGAATATTTTGATGTATCACGGAGAGTTGTTAGGCAAAAAAAATGTCGCTGACCAGACTTAGTATTCAACGCGCTCACAATTAACAGAAACCCAGCTACAGCATTTATTGCACGAAAAGCTTATTCCCGCTCTGTTTAAGCATTTCTAACAACATAACCCCGGCGCGTTCGAGGACCTAACACCCCTCTCATAACATCCGGAGTAAAAACACCCCGACGAAGCCGAGTCTCTCAGGCCGGACAGCGGACGGGGAGGCTGCAGCGTCAGAAGCTGGCCGGCTCCGCCGCGTCCCTACCTCCTCCACATCGGCCGAGAGGGTGGTCCAGTTGTCGGCCTCCTTCAGCGCCTGGCAGGTGCGCTCCATCCGCGTCTTCACCGAGTCCAGCTGCGTCAGCGTCGACATGGACTGCGCCGTGTCCTGCTCCACCTGGAAACAGAGCACCGCAGTACATGGACTGGGCCGTGTCCTGCTCCACCCGGAAACAGAGCACCGTAGTCGAGGGTGGGTGACAGGCCACCACCGGGACGGCACGCCAGTTTAACGCCTTGTACTGGCAGACGCAGGAGCGCCGTTTGAGGGGGGCAACCCGGGAAAATCGTAAAGACATTGTGTTTTTTAAGAAAATCGGCCAAAATTTCGCCATTTTGGGGAGCCATGGCCTCTTGGTCATCCCTCTGAATCCGCTAGTAACGACTTGGGGGCGCACACGTTCAATTTCAGCACGGCGGCGAACATTCCCACCCATGCTTATCTTGATACTGTATCTCCAATCATCTGGAGTACAACGATACCTTAACAGGTGTTAGCAGCATCAGGGTTTACAACCAATGACGAGACACGCTGCCAAGGCGGAGAACTGACCTTGACGATGTCGGCTTTGGCGACGCTCATCTGTTCCCTGAGGCGGGACGCCTCGGCTCGGAGCGCGTCCACGTCCCGGACCAGACGCGGCAGACTCTGCAGCACCTGGCGGCCAGACGCGGAACTAACGCGTCGTCACAAACCACTGCAAACAAATGGAGCCGGCCGGATACGCGGGGATTAACAGCTACCTACTCCGAGATCCTTTAATTTGAAACGCTGGAGAATACATCATTATCAGAGCCGCTGGCAGCTAGCTTGCACATGGATTGCCAGTAAAGCGACCTTTGGGGCGAAAACTGAGCGGGAACTTGTTATCAATAATTGAGGTTGAGAATATAACGAACGAATCTTATGCGGCAGACCCCTTATAACGTGACATTTTATTTCTGCATGACACAGTCGATCCTGAAGCTGTCTCACAGGTCTGCACGATTAAATTTGTAAAGAAATCCATCCATAGCTAATATCTTAGAAATATCAAGTCTACAGGGCAAACAGTGCTGTTTTTCCAGCATCCACTTCGGACTATTTTAATTTGGAACTTTTTAGGGAGCAAATTACGGACAAACGCTCGAAATTGACCAAAAAAACATTTTGAAATTACAATTTTCGGATTCCCGAATTTTTGGCCGGGTTGTGTTTCCATTATGAGGGAAATATTTGGACCAGAGAGCGGGCCAATATTTCAGGCAATACAGAATCAGCTAATACTGCTGTTCCTGCACTACTTCGCCCGCCTCGTTTGTTTAGATGGGTGGGGCTGGGGCCTGTGAAAGATAGGCTGTCACGGTCACGTGACACCGCCTGCTCCCAGGCAATTGAATGTGGCGTTATGCTGGAGCAAGAAAGCGGGACACCGACGAATTTCTGATCCGGTTGAACATCCAGGTTAGGACCGCTTTGAAAAATATCCGGTTTGAAAAAAGATCTCAATTTACACATGAACTAACTACTTCACTTGTTCGATTATTTCTGTTGTATTACATTACATACGTCTCATTTAGGAGGCAACCGGCGAGGCACTGCCCCGCCCTGGCCCAGCCCGACCGGCCGCACGGTCGCCCGGGGCGGCCGGGCGGCAGTGGCGGCCCCAGCTTCGGTCAGGGGGTCATACACATTACATTACACCTCCCCTGATCATCAAAAATCCCATCCGTCATCGCAGCAGTATCGCCGCGGCGGTCGACGGACTCGTTCGCCGCGCCGCGGCAACACTGGAGTCGCCAAGGTCGGCACCGGCGACGCTGTCGTCGCCGATTCAGCACCTGTAGCTAACCGGCGCACTGGTATTGGCACCGACGCACTAACCGGCGCGGCCGGCACATACAGCGGAATCGCTGCCTCCGCTTCCTCCGTGGCCACACTTTCGCTACTATCATCTGTGCGTGGCCGCAGACAGCGGACATGCCACGGCAGGCCATCTACCTCCACTACCTGTGGAGATATGATGCCCGTTACTATGCCACGGCGCGACGACTCGGTGCAGCGTGCGCCGCGTCTCCTCACCCACACTGTGTCACCGACACCATACGCGCCATCACACACCCTCTCTTCCACACAGTGGGGAGGCGGCGCCCCAGCACACTCCACTGCTCCCGGCCGCACACGTTCACGCACCTGGTACCTATAGATCGCGCTAGCAGGCGAGCCGCTCTCCTCACCTGCCGCGACTCGTGGGGACACGTTGTATAGGTGCACAGCCTCGGACACTATGCAACGCTTCCTAGCAGCAATAACCTTAATGCTCCGATGCGATCTTTCAACCACACCGTTACCACCAGGCTCGTGCACAGCTCTGAATCGCAATCGAACATTCCAGCGCGCGACGAATGCAGCACACTTCCGCCCCCGAAAGACTGTGTCATTATCGCACAGAATTTCTTTGGGCGCCCTTCGCTCCAGGAACACTACCTCCAGATGATCCACCACTGCCACAGCGTCCGGACGACGGAGCGGCCGCCACAAAGAAAAACGTGACGGGCCACAGTCGATGATAGTGAGGAAGGCCTTGCCACTATAGTGGGTGACATCAATGGCAAGTCTCTCCCATACCCCTGATACGGCCAGGTTTCCATGCTGCCAACGTACTGGAGCCGGGTCAATGCTCTCACAAACCTCACAGCGGCTTACAACTGCCTTCACCGCAGCTCGAGTCACGTTCCTGTTTACGTCACGGGGCACGAAATACAGAGTGCGACGTATTCCGGGATGGCCTGCTCGTTGGTGCACACTGCTGATAGCGTGGTCAATGTCATGACGCCGGACTGGCCCTGCTGCCGCAGCGCATGTCACTGCATCACTGCTCGCGCCACGTGAGTCACACAAAGCACCAACACCCGCTGCCGCTGCGCGCGCCACTGCGCTACTGCCCGGGTCACATGAGTCACCGGCAGCAGCACCAACATCACAGGGCGCGGCCGTGTCATCAACCGCCAGCTCAGAGCCGGCATCACTGGTCACCCACTCCTTCGGCACGCGAGTGAGACTTTCGGCGCGGTTCTCGCGAGAAGGAACCAGCGTCACACTCAGACTCAGGTGAAACTCTTCTACCAGCTGACGTATCAGACTCACGCGGCGTCTGATCAACATTTCACCATGGGCTTTGGTACGAAGCCGGGCATGACCACTGATGGCATCAGTCACCCACCGGTGCACTGTGACGGAGTCCGTCCGCGCGGCCGCAGATCAATAGATCTAACATCCCACACCAGAGCTAGGTTGACCCCCTTTAGGGCTGCATCAAGCTCCGCCATGTTGATGTGAGAGTCGCCGTTCTTCTGAAGCCAGCACGCGTCTTCCAGCACGCCACCGTCGTCGGACTCGATGACAACGCCAACGGCAATAGAACTGGCGTCCACCCACACGGTCACAGCGCCTATCCCACTGGGTAATATCCCGCCTCGCTGGCGGGGGCACACCGCGGCTCGCAGCTGCCGCTACAGCCACACGCTCGTCACTTAGCACAGCACGCGCCCGCGTCAACACACTCAGCAAATCCAACTCCTCGGCGCGTGATCCAGCGCGAATCGTCTGTCGCACAGCATCTGGAAGACCAGCGACGAACGCGCAGGCCAGAGCTCGATCCGGAAGTCCTCCGAATAACGCTGCAAGCCGACGCAAATCCGCCAGATATACGTCAGGAGATTCCCCATGCTGCAGTCGTCGCGTCGAGAACTCCTCACATACAGCGTACTGATCCAGCGCGAATGCCGCATAAAGTGCACTCCGCACCGCCTCCAGCGAAGACCGGCTACTAGGAGGCAGCTGTGCCCATACCGCGAAAGCGCCGCCGGACAATCGCAACGGCAGCACCGACTCCACTGCTACTCCTCGGAGCTGACACAGCATTTCTGCTCGCGTCATCCACGCCACGACGTAGGTTGACCCATCAAACTCGGGGATAAGTCGGGCGTCAAAAGGCGCTGCCGCAGGAGTAGGTTGAACTGCGGTGGAGGGCCACGAGACTGACATGATCGGTCCCTGGTTGGCTGCACTCACTGTTACTTCAGTCGATGACGGTGAAGACGTCATGCTTCTTGCGCCGAAATAGCTTTTATTACATTACACACGTCTCGTTTAGGAGGCAGCCGGCGAGGCACTGCCCCGCCCTGGCCCAGCCCGACCGGCCGCACGGTCGCCCGGGGTGGCCGGGCGGCAGTGGCGGCCCCAGTTTCGGTCAGGGGGGTCATACACATTACATTACACCTGTTCAAACTAAAAACAAAACAGACTGAATATTTTACCCCAGTCACAAAAATATTCAGCACGAATCACATAAGAGCTATCCCTTATATGTTTTCAGGCATATTCTATCAAAACTTGTGATGTGTGATAATAATAAAAATTCACTACTCTACCTGCAGGCTGGTTTCGTTCAGAGAATTGTTGACCCGAATGATAGGTACCCTACCTGCAGACTGGTGTCATCGAGGGAACTGTTGACCCGAATAATACCCTTCCTGCTGGCTGGTTTCATCGAGGGGACTGTTGACCTGAATTATACCCTACCTGCTGGCTGGTTTCATCCAGGGAACTGTTGACCTCCTGAATGAAGAGCTGCAGCTTCATGACCACAGTGGCTGCATGACCCTGGAACATAAGCACGTTATCGCGTAAGATGCCAATATCAGACCAAATTAAAGGTTCACAACAGTGGCTGCATGATCGTGAAAAACACAAACACGTCAACTTTAATATATATCATATAAATATTATGTCACTGGATAACATTTTCAGGTGATACTTTGAATGAAAAAGGGATAACCCATGCAGGAAAAATTGATTATTTTTTCCCAGACTTGACATACAGAAACTCGTGTCGCACGGCACATCCATTGTAAAAGTAGTAATACTTTTAAATAAGCACTGAATCCTATCCTCAAAAGCACTTCTGCCCAGTTTGATACTAAGCAGTGTAAAAAATTAGCTAACAGAAACAAGGCCAAAATCAACGTGAACAAGATCACGCATCTGTCTGTTCAGCCCTGGGGATGCAGTAGCACACTGGAAGCGCGTTGAGCTTCCACACGGCTGACCCGAGTTCATATCCCGGGCGGGAATACCGAATAAGGGCTTAATGGTCCGCAACATACACTTTCAACACTATGATAGTTGACGACGTCATATGATCTCAGCAATTGGTGCATCCTAAAACCCCAAGGCTTGCTCCTATAAAAACCCTTCACATACGACTTACCTCAGAATTATCTTTCGCCTCCGGCGATTCGAAGACTTGACCAACCCATCGCTTCACATCGAACTTCTCATCTGAGAAAGCAGACAGATCCCTGAAAACAAATCACAATTTCGTAAATATCAGAGATTAATTTCATTTCGTTACCAATCATAACGATCAACATTTACTAGCGCATCAAAATCACGTGCTTACAGAAATCAGCTCACTATCGCTCCGCGGCAAGACACGGGCATCGTAGCACGGGAACTCTGCGCTTCACACCACTATAAGGTAGATCAATGAAAATAAACGCCCAGCGTCCGTCAGCTAGCAGCCTGGACGCAGGACAAGACAGTGCTACTGGCGGTAAGCTACAGAGTCTTTGGCTTGCACTAAGCCCGCCAGACGTCCCCATCCGCGGCCGCGCCGACGGTGACGGAGCACGCACATCAGCGATGACGGCCTCCGCATCAGATAACACAAGAATCTTTATAATCGGACGATTGTGAGTTCGTACACATTTATTGAGGCACAACAAGACCACCCGTTCCTGGTCCGCTTACGCCAGCGCACACCGGCACAACAAAAACGCTTGGCGTTATGAGTCACTTGTGGTGCAGAGGGGCAATGGAACGGGACAGAACAGAATTGGCCCGCTTATCGATGGCTAAACACGACTGTCCAACCAAAGACGAGGTAAGAGTAAAGACTGCTCTAGGAAGGGGGGCAAGAGGATCAAACGGGCGGCAAGCGCCGCGGACCAACGCGGCCCCACGCCAGCACGGAGACCATCCAGAGGGAGCAGGGGTGCCCAAACTTAACGGACGTTGAAATTCATCTAGTATCAACATCATTATCGCAAACAATCTATATTGCACAAAAGGAACAACACTTCTCGCTCATTTCCATGAACATGAAAAAACCGTGATTTGAAATTCGTGTATAAGTTTTCCATGAGTGACCATAAGACATAAGCATAAAACTTTCTAAAAATATGCTTGAAACCCATCTCAACTATAGGGAAGTTTGTCAAAAGCAGGGTACCATCAACTAGTCTGGTGGGAATGCTCCAAAGGTCTTAAAAATATTTGAAAATACATAAAAAATCAACTAGCAGTAAATACCTGTAGGCGCTATAAACACCTGGGGGATCCAGTCGCGCGTAGCTTCCGCCCGCGCTCTCCCTACGCCCGCGCTGATTTCGGCGGAAGTTTGCGCGTAAGCGATTTGGAGGGATGCTCGGGAGAGAGCGATCGCACGGAGCTCCGCGCCGGCGTAAGTTTGCGCGTAACATCTGGGGCAATCCGAGGCGGCAGTGAATGCCGCTGGCGACCGTAGTAGATGGACGCTAAGGCTAAAATTCCCATACAATACGGTGCCTTTCTGGCCGTAGTAAACTCACGACATAGGTTACAGCCTGCTGACTGCTGTACGGTGTCGGATTTCCTGGCCGGCTGTGGGGAGGAGAGGATGAGAGGAAGACACGGCCCCGCGTTGGGAGGTGAGGTGATGATAAAAGTGCTCGGATCGGATAAAGGGAAAGCCTTAACCGTAAACGACAATTTATAAGTGGGATTTTCAAATAAATGAGGCATATATGTGTAAATGATATGATTTGGCTAACTCCGAATGCGTTTTTATGTTAAGCCTATCTCAAGTCAATTTATCTGCGCAAGACACGGGCTTTACGCAACACACTTTTGCCTCGTTGTACTATGGTGCCATTGGATTAGTCAGAGCACTGGGGGGAGATGAGCCGGGCAGGCCCCAAGAAGTCTGGTTAGGCGAGTGCAACGCAATTCAGTTTAAAATTTATTCGCGAATTGAACCGCTAGTAGGTACATTTTCTCAAACGTGGCCAAGTCCTGCTCGCTGGCGGATTTAGGGGAGGGGTGGGCACAGCGGGAAATTGCTCCCCGTTATCATCTATCGGCTCCGACGGCGGTCCACCGCCTGACTTTAGCCTGTCATGCGTATGCTGAGACTGATTTTTTTACAGTGACCTTCAAGTCACGCCAAAGATGCTGCAAGTGACCTTTTACGGACACGAGCATCAAGGTTGAATGCCTTAGCTATATCTTCCCACGTCTTTGTCTTTTGCTTTACTTGTTTTGCATCAAGTCGCTTGTCTTCATCGATGTCCTTAAAGTCATTCATAAAATCGGTAACCTTTAATTTTTTAAATGAAGGAAACTTTGACCATACGCAGATCCAAGGGGGGCAAAGGGTAGCAGGTGCCCTCCCCCCATCTACCCTCGGTGCCCCCTGAAATGGTCACGGCATCGCCCCCGAAATGTCGATGGCGCCCCCTGAAATGCTGCTTCACACCCCTCCCCCTCCAGGTTGCGAAAATAGGCGCCCACTGTGCGGATTTTGCACCCACCTGATATTTTTTGTCGGTCACAAGTGGCGTTCCCCTGGTCCGGGTGGCGCCTCCCCCAGAAGTTGCCCTCCCCCCGATCAGCAATCCTGGATCCACCTATGAATTTGACCCCATTTCCTTATCTTCTGCCTTTGAAACTGCACCCGATATTAAAGGGAATATGGCACCTTGGTCGAATCCTGGAATTTAGTGTTATTAGGCGTACTTTTAGTAAAAAATAATGAAACCACTCACGATTTCTCTGAAAAATGTACAATAAGCTCAATATTTGGTTTTTAAAAACACTCCTCTAGAAAAACAAGTAAATATCAGCCTGTGGATGATGTCACGATCTGGCAACCAATACCATACTTGAAACGCTTCAAGGGCTTCGATTGGCTGATGCTCATCGTGACGTGAGCATATGTCGTCACACCAGTAGCTCACAACAATGGCCGCCGGCGACGGGGGGCTAAGGGGGCTGGTGTCAGGTAGGTTTTAGCTTTTTTCTACGGAAATATCGAGTTCCAAGACAAATGAAATATGGAGTACCGGGTTTTCCGACCTGCTTTACAACTTGGCTATCTCAGTTAAAATCACGTTGTGAAGGTGCCACATTCCCTTTAAAGAATCCTCACGCTCACAGTTCTCAAGGTGAACTGGGTTATCGCTGGCGTTTCATGCCAGCCTCGTCGAGACCGCTCGGGGACGGGGAGAGGTACGAAACTGGAGATACGTCCTGGGGCGAACAACAAGGTTTATTGAAGGGCAGTTAGCGTTACGGCTGGTGGTCCACTGGCACAGCTGCAGTGATCTACGTTTCTCTTCACCTGTGTCTCTTCTGAGGATTTTCCAGTGGGATACTGGGAGTTTGTGGGCCTCGATTATTATTATAAATACGTGTTTTGTAGAACGCAAGTCATATAACTAGGATTCACTGACAGTTCCAATATCTTTTTGTTACTTTAAAAGAATCATACAGGCTTCCGCGCTGTTGAGAAGACGCGGAAAGTTAGCGCGTAAGACGGCGAGTTACGACACTACCTCCGCCACAACTTAGCTGCGCACCGATGTATCCCTCCAAAAGGCGCTGCGCGCCGACTTACGCCCCCGTGCAGCTGCGCGCTGTCTACGGCGCGTCCGGATCCCTCCAGCCTAAGGCTGGATATTTAAAGAGAATGTGGCACCTTCATAACGTGATTTTAACTGAGATAGCCAAGATGTAAAGCAAGTCGGAAAACCCCGTACTACATATGTCATTTGTCTTTGAACTCGATATTTCCGTAGAACGCAACACCCGAGTACCCTTCCTGACACCAACCCCCTCATCAGCCCGTCACCGGGCGGCCATTGTTGTGAGCTGCTGGTGTGACGACATATGCTGACGTCACGATGAGCATTAGCCAATCGAAGCCCTTGAAGCGTTTCAGGTATGGTAGTGGTTGCCAGATCGTGACATCATCCACAGGCTGATATCTATTTATTTTTCTAGAGGAGTATTTTAAAAATCAAAATATTGAGCTTATTGTACATTTTTCAGAGAATGATGAACCACCCATGAAATCATGAGTGGTTTCATTATTTTCGGCTAAAAGTATGCCTAATTGCACTTAATTCCAGGATTCAACCAAGGTGCCACAATCCCTTTAACACGCGCATTGACGGGGGTCTGAGCCACCTTCGCTTTGACGAGGGGAGGCGGGTACCCGCCCCCTAAGATCTCGAGAACCACGGTAGGTATCGAAAAACGGTAAACAGCGTTGGGTCGCCCATCCACTTCTCCATCGAAAATATTTGGACCATTTTTTGACAGGTCATATTTAAGGTCACGAGAGGTCAAAACATGCCGTCATAGGGATAACATGTAAATTAAGTTTTTCGGTCATTACATCTGAACAAGTAAAAATGGAGCAAAACGACTTGAAATTTATGAATCCTCGCAGCAAGCCGAATCGAATGATATACAATTTGTCCTTGCTAGGTCAAATCAAGGATTTGACCTGACCTGAGGTCAGGTCAGGGTCAAATTGTATAAAATGCATATCATTACAATCGCAAAGCCAAGGCCAGTCTAATACAGCTAAAATAAACACTCTATCACCATCCGTTACTGAGTTATTCAGTAAAACCATTTTCCTATGTATTTCCAATGGAGAGGTCATGCCTCGTACCTGACATTAGGTCATCGATATCAAAAATACCGGAACATATTTTAGAGAACTCGGTGGGCCCATTATTTGATAAGAGTTTCAATCGGATAAGTTCACCTTGCTCCGACTTATGCTATCTTAAACTTTTTTGAGGTCAGGTCACTTGACCTGTACTAGTGACCTGACCTGAGATGACCTAACCTTAAACTTTTCGCAAAAGGTACAGAAATGATGAGGGAAAAGACATGACAAGAACGGCGGCGCTACGCGCCGCCGTTTTTCTGATATCTCCAAAAAACCCGAGGGGTGGGTACCCGCCCCCTCGTCAATGCGCGTGTAGCACTGAAACATTTTCCAAACTGGCGGTACAAAATTTAATATACTCATTATATTAACAAGGTCATAATACGTTTACCATACAAAAACGAAAAATATAAAACGGAAATATCCCCGTGCGGAATCTACTAGCAATGCTTAAAGTGATGGGACTAGTAAAAGTGACGCTTCTCCTTGGATCATTACCTGGGTACCTACAAAGAAACTACTCCTAACCAGTGGTTTCGCTGCTGGATGTGTCCCTGGGACCCATCACTTCTCCAGTAGCTTGCTGTAATCTCCTGTAAGATCAGCCCACTGTCTGATCAAACCAGTGGAAATTCCAACAAAATCTACATGCTGGTAGTCTTTTGAAATTATTGATAGCAAGTGAAAAATGAACTTTAGCTAGCCTTTACCATGATGAGGAACATACACCACCCAATAATACCACTAAATCGTAAATTTTGGACCTCATTGATGACTGAAAAGATTTTCTTGTACAAGTATTCTTATGGCAGGTTTAGAAGGTAGGAGCTCCACACCTATCAAACATTTATGGTGGAGACAAACGTGAAAACTGGAGGATGGCATATTCTTGCCACCCCCCTAATAACCTCATAATAGGTATTACCCACCTACAGCAAATTTGAAAGAAAGATTAGAAATTTTATTTCCAACATAGGAAGGATAACCAGTACTTTTATCATTACCACATATTTTGCTTTTGTTGGGAAACATAATATGCACTGTCCTTTTCAACTTTCAAGGTTAAAACATTGTGCAACAAATGGTTTACTGAGATGTGAACAAATTTGAGAGTTTGGGTGTGCCCCCTTTCCTTCTCCTGGATCTGCCCCTTGTAGTTAGGATGTGCAAGACAGCAATTCAATAAGCCATTTATCAGTTATCCTACATGGAAAAAAGCCTATGACACCATTTATTCATGTTAGCAGCACCCAGGACAGCTGTTTATAAAAACATGAAATTTTTCCAGACCAAAAGAAAGTCCTTACATTTTGTAGGTTCTGCCACTGAAAGGTGGTTGCAGTTGGTGTTGGTGACACTAGATATCCTTTTTCAGAAAGTCAGTCTCCTTTTCTGATCTTCTTTTACATCAGATGATCTCCTGCCAGCATTTCAAAATAGTTAACTTCATATACACAAGTTACAAAAAAGCAATCATTACAAAAGAATCTTTAAAAAAACATTGACTAAACCCCTGTAATACACTGGCTTCAAACTGGTTTTATCTGGCTGCATTCCCCCCAGTCTGCAGAGCATGGCAGGCTTCTTGATGAGGTTTTTGGGGCTTCTTGACAAGGATTTTTGGGCAGCTCACATCTTAACTGAATCGGGACATCAATTTGGTAGCTTGGGCAGGCCTTTCATTCCATTGATGCATATATTTTCATTATCTACTTTAGGAAGGTCACTATAAGCAGATATCACCTTTTTATTCTAATTTTATCTTCTTTTTGGTGCCTCTGTGTACACCTTGGTGTGTCAGTGCTGCCCAAAGATTAGTTTCTACCCCAAAGGTTTCTTCACCAGCCCCAAAGATGGGCAAAAACTTCCCCAAAAAGTACATCTACCCTGAGGCTGCCCCAACACAATTTAGTCAAAACCTGCCACCCTCAACAGACTGAGGTTCCCTCTGCCCCACATTTGAAATGATGACAACAGCTCACCAAAAAGGACCCAGTTATGAAAAGACATGACAGTTAGCATAGTGTCATTATAAGAATCTAACTAACTAATCTAACTAATCTAAAATGAAGATGATGAAAATGATACACTAGATGCAACAGGTATCATATGCAAATTTGACTGGAATTGTGAGTTGTGCAGCACAGTAGATTTCTAATTCATTTTGATTTAGATTGTTCTCTGACTCCTCAGAGTTTTCAAAATCAGATCAAGTGTCAAAAGTGAGTGGATGAGATTGCATGCATTCAGCGACATTTTCCAGGCAACCCTGTAGTTATTTTAGCACACAATCAGTAAATTATTATGCAAAACCTATGTTCAACTCCAATCCAAAACAGAAGATGATATTTGTAAGGACCAGGAGGCAGTCGGGAGGAGGTGGTTCCTTCTCTTCAGAAATATCAGTATGGGACAATATACCACCAAGATCAAGAAGAATATCAGACCCAAAGCAATAATACACACACTTCGCTGATCAGACCTTCGCACAAAAAATCAATGCTGCGACAAACAAAATACTCTCTCATGACACGGTGGCGTAGTAGCGGCTTGAAATTACTGCGCCATTCTCGCCTAGGATATCTGCAGCCTTAGGTGTTCAAAGCAGCTCACAAAGCTGCTCACAAAGTTTTGTGTGTACCCCGAGGGCATGAATAAATAGAGCTCTATGAACGTTTTGTGTCTACGCTGCGCTGAGTTTGTATTCCATTCTTTATCGTTGCTTTTTGGTGGTGTGTTGTCTCGCGTCCAGTCAAAAGCAAGGCCCTACTAAAAGAGTCAGAAGTGTCTCTATTGCCTTGGTCAGAAGGAGGACCGTCCATCTCTGCTGTCGAAAAACGTTTTCGGTAGTATTTTATAGGCTGTGTTGCTGCGAGGGCATAAAATATACTGATACTGTTAAAAGATACTGCTGCTGGGTAACCGCTGCAGTGACATTGTATCCAGCTGGTATCCAGCAAACGATTTTGTGCGACAACGCTTTTAATTAAAATACTATTTCCTTCGGTCTGGTTTTTCGCGCTGCACTACAGGTAATGACTATTTTTGAATGTAATTTTGCTGTAATTAGAAAGCAATGTATTCCTTCATTTTGATTTGTGCCCTCTTTACAGGGAATGTGGCACGTTCATAACGTGATTTTAACTGAGATACCAAAGTTGTAAAGCAAGTTGGAAACCCTGGAACTCCATATGTCATTTGTCTTGGAACTCAATATTTCCATAGAAAAAGCTAAAACCTTCCTGACACCAACCCCCTCATCAGCCCGTCGCTGGGCGGCCATTGTTGTGAGCTGGTAGTGTGACGACATATGCTGATGTCATGAGGAGCATCAGCTAATCGAAGCCCTTGGAGCGTTTTAAGTATGGTAGTGGTTGCCGGATCTTGACATCATCCACAGGCTGATATTTATTTCTTTTTCTAGAGGAGTAATTTAAAAATGAAAATACTGAGCTTATTCTACATTTTTCAGAGAAATTGAGTGGTTTCATTATTTTTGGCTAAACGTATGCCTAATTTCACTAAATTCCAGGATTCGACCAAGTTCCCACATTCCCTTTAATAAAAGGTGTGTAAATTCTGTATATATTACACCACACTTGCCTGTAAAGTTTGCCATGTCCAGAACAAACAATAATACTGAGGAACTTTGGGCCACTTTTTGCTGCTTTCTCCTCTTAACATGCACCCCACTGGGTCCCTGCATGACATGTCCCGCTGGGGGACTTTTTTCGCCCCCTCTGTATCTCATTTCCCATGAAAGCTAAAGAAAAATTACGGGTGGTGTTTGAAAGCTTTTGACTAGGTGAAGAGGTTTTACACGAATAATTTTTATGTCAGGTCAATATTGAGGTCAGCATAGATCAAAAAAGGTTCCATGAGTACAGGCTACACTGCACACTTCTCCCTTTTAATCACACTTTTCAGTTTCTCCTCATGAGAAAGAAGTTCAAACAAAATAAATATAAAATTCACACCATTCGCGCCTATCAAACTGGTGGGAATTTGCAAGACTGATGTGAGAAAGGTGATGCTGAAAACCAAACAATTGATGGCTGAATGGATATAAAGACACAGGAGGGGCCTTAACTAATAAGATAGGTAGCATTGCATTGTGTGGGTAGGAATTGGGTGCTTTTTTCTCCCTGGTATATGGTGGACGGGTGTGAATTTTTGGTGGCTGGCAGTGCAAGAATTTTAGATGGCTGGTGTGACTCGTCTGGCCTGCTGCCATACTTTGCAGACTGGTCCCACCCCCTCCCTCCCCTGTATGCAAAAATTGAGGCCCGTGATAGGATTTGGAGCCCACCTGATAAGTTTTTCAGTCCAGTTGACACAGAAAACAAGTTCCGAGACTCAATGAAGAAGTAAACAAAAGCAGAAAGTGAAAAAGTAAAAAGCAGAAAATACAGTTAACAAATGAAAAAGTGTGGTTAAAAAATGAAAAGGTGAAAAGGCAGAAAGTGTGCAGCGTAGCTGGGGCTATAGGCTTACAGCAGAGTAGTGTTTGTTTCTCACTCTAGATCTGTACTCAGAGACAGGGCAATTTTGTAAGGAAAATTCAGTGGGGGGGGGCATTTCTTGTGCTGGCCATTATAGTGTCTTCAGGGGATCAAGACCCCATTTTGAGGGGGGTTTAATAAAACTCTGATGTGTTAGTGTTAAACAAATGTTTGTGTTATTCCATGTTATTCCAGATTATAGATGCTGCCCAGGGCTGCCAAGTTATTTTTCGGCAGAAAAGGTCAAACCAATTTAGAAAAAGGGCCATAGAGGGGAAAAATTTTATTTTCACTAAAATAGCCAAATAAATACCACAAAAGCCAGATTTGAGGCTAAAGCAACCCCTTGCAGTAGTCATAAGCCCACAGAAAAAGTGACTTGAATCACTGCTTAAAACTAATTGTTGACAGTTTGATAGTGACTTGATGCAATATTTTTTAGTACCCTTCTCATTTAATAGGAAGTCTGGGGTGCCCCTCCAATCCTGCGTGACCATCAAGTGATTTTATCCACATAACCAGAGCATTTGTTAGCATCACTTATCATCTTGGCTGCAACGCTCCCCGGAAACATTTAATGTTTTCTCTTTTCCAACAATGCATTTTTTGCTCTTGAACAGTGGCAGATCTAGGATTTTGGTAAGTGGATGAGTGCGGAGCCTCAGAGGACGCACTTTGCCATCAACCTTTCACCCAAAGAGCACCTATAGTATCGCATCCTTCGTTTCCGGTTTTCGGTGGCCATCATTTTTGTGGATCGTATTTTTAACAACGTTCTGTGCCTCCCTCCCACCACCCTACTAGTTTTTCTGCAGCTCTGCTGCTTTTTCGGTGTCAGAATATCGTATTCAAGAGCGGAAGAGGTCAAAAGAAGTCACATTTATACAAGGGACAAACCAGAAATAGCTTAGGTGTCAGCAGTTAGAAAATAGGCAAAAAAGCTGAGATTCCAAGAAAGGGCCAACCGAAAAAATCGCGGAGCCAAACACGACAAAAAAGCCCAGTTCGAGATATTTGGCCACACAATGGCCAACCTGACAGCCCTGACGCTGCTGCAATGTATTCCAAATGAAAAGTTTATTTTCTTATGAGTGTGGCGAGGTAAGTAAATTCCTAAAGTATCGAACACAAGTGGTCTATAGGGTAAATCGAGATCAGTTTTTAGGTACATACCTACTATGATGTGTGGCTATTGCTGTCAAAATCATATAGGGAATGTAGTACAAAAACCAGCTAATACATTTTTAGGCTTATCGACGCACCAACTGTGAGGGTCATATGGCGTTGCCAGCTCTTTCTTTGTTGGAATGGTTTCTCGGGAGACCGTTTGATGATTCTAACGAAGGGCTGTGGCCGATATATAATCTCTCAATTTTCAACATCAAGGAATCGATGAGAAAGGCCAGCTAACAAATCATCGACTTTGCAGAACAACTTGATGCAGCGGTCTCACTACAAATTGCCACAACAAGTGTCGGAAAAGGGGGACCAGGGGGCCTGCACCCACCCTTCCCCCTCCCGCCCGCTTTTTTACTACAAATTTCCTGATCTCAGTAAAAATGAGAGAAAACCTGAAATTTGGATAACCAGCCTGCTGCGGAAGTCAATGTGGACACCAAATTCGAATAGTTTTTGGTACTGACGTGGAAAGTTTGTTGTCAGCATCAGGCTGAAGTTTGGCTGGCCCCCTCACTTTTTTTAGCGGTAGTGACGTTTATGTATGTTGCAACCACAATAATAAATAAAATGGCTAAGCACTTCACACCGCCCCACCAACAACTAGTCTTACGCGTTTTGATTACACCGTGTCCCGTCTAATCCACGAACGAGCTCCAAGCGCTCACAAATGACCGCTTGTGAAATGATATACATCATACAATCTCACGATACTGGCTGGGGTGTGGGCTTCCGGTCGGATAGAACATGATGTAGGATTGGTTTTAAGCCAACGTTTATCTCCAGCATTGTGTTAGTTGATGCTGAGGCGGCTTTGCCGGGATTTCGCGTAGCTACGCGCTTTGTTTTGTCTTCGCGCGATGGAGGAGACAGCCACGGATGGAATTTTATAGCACAGTTTTTGTGGATTGCTAATTAAGCACCCGCAAAAACACTAAACTATTATTATCGTATGGTGTTCTGTCTTATTTTCGTTAGGTGAGTTTGCATTTGTTGAAGTATAAGTCATCTCCTGCCTATTTCACTGGGGGGCCAATTTCTGGGCACTGTGTGGCATGGTGTGAGGGAGGCAACACTGAAAGCCAAACAAATAATGGACGAATGGTTATAAAGACTCTGGAGGAGCCTTTATAAGACTAACTAAGTAATAAGAGAGGTAGCATTATATTGCGTGGGTAGGGATGGGTGTGTTTTTCTCCCTCATAATGTGGATTGGTGTGAATTTTAGGTTGCTGATTTTGGAAATTTGTGTGAGAATTTTAGATGGCTGGTGGGACTTGTCTACCTGCTGCCACACTTTGCTGACTGGCTCATAACTTTTTTTGTTAAAAATGGATAAGCTTGGATTTTTTAAAAATAATTTGACAGTCAGGTGGCCAGAGGGTTGGGAGGAGGATGGCAGGTAAACACCTCCTCAAGCAGTTAATGTAGATTTCTCTCTAGCTGAAGTGTTCTATGCTAAATAGATTAAATTGCAGGTAGGGTTAGTGTAGATCCTCAAAGTAGTGGGTTATGAGCCTCTCACACATTAATCACAGACTCAGCATCAAGGTGGTCTTGCGCTGACACCTGATTCTGACAGGATGGTGTTGTCAGGCACCGTCCGAGATGTAAGAGTTTTGCTGACAGAAAGGCTGTTGATAGGTAGAAGAAAGTTTCTTCAAGGATGAGCTATTCTAGAAGATTGGTTGACCAAATAGTCTCAAACCAGTTTCCAGCTTCAGTGGTCGTATTCTGTGCCCAGTGTGGTTAGCTAACAGCCACTACCACATTAGTGTAAAAATAGTGTTGCGAGGGACGTGTCTGGCAGCCTCAGTAGGCTTTCAGGGTATCAGGCTAAGCTTCAGGCACATCTCGAATCTGATGAGCGGTTAAAATATAGTCTCCAGTACCCATTTCAGGGATCTTGAGTCACCATTTAGGTCGTGGGGTGGTACACACCAGTCCCAACTCCCCGCAACACCCCAGGCCACCAGTGCAGCAAAACATTTCTCATGCCTCAACAGAGGGCTGCGGATATGTTGGACTCCCAAGCTAAGCAGGTGAAGGGCACAGGTCTGAGCTCCATAACGAGTCCAGAGTTAACAGTGATGTACACAAGTTCGTCTGGCGATAGGCACCAGCATGGGCCCAAAGTGACCTCAGAGCTGAGACTCTTCGCGTCTCAATGACGAGTGGCGAGACTTAAGGTTAGGTGACCCCTGCCAGGCCTGTGCTCATATGGAGTTCACCAATTAAACTTGAATCAATTCTCCGTGATGAGAGTTTTTCATGGTGCATGGAAATATTGCTCTGGTATGGTTTTGTAAGAGTTTATGTTCGGAAAACAAAATTTTCATTGCTGCCTTTTATTATACTTTTTGGCCACTCGATGACATAGGTAAACATTGTTGTAAGCGGAAAACTGCTGAAACAATTAAGCCATGATTTTTCACAAGTTATTGAAAACGATTGCTCGCTTTCCGCTATCTGCCCTAGGAGCCGAGTTTGAGGGGTTGATCATTGGAATGTATAACCATTTGTGCCACCACTCTGGACTAAATAAGTGGCAGTGATAAGCTAGAGGGCAAGAGACGATTACAGGGACTGGCATTGATGAACCAAGAGCATGTTTGATGGTCTTAACCCCCCCTCCCCCGTCCTAACCGGACGGTCGCCGACTGTCGGCGTCAGTTGCAGAGTGGTAATTCTGGAGTTTTAGCCGGGAGAGGAATGGTTCAGCTTTGGTAGCAATCTGGTAGCTCAAGTTGCGACAAACTGTTGTTTACCAACAATCAAAACTTAGATGGCATCAAGAACTATTAAAAGAACCATTTAGGAGAAAAAGGTAATCATGTCCAGTTCCCATATATTTTTCAGCATGAGTTCCAATTTGAATTATTATTCTAAAACATTTATTACATTTAATGAATAAAAACAACAGCAAATTACACGGATATCAGCTTCTGACGCAGAACGTCGGCGTCAAAAGTTGGACATATTGTTTAACTTTTGCTGCGCCGCGTTGCAACGTCGTGCGACGCGTTGCGGCAGTGCGTTACAACCATACACGTATATTCACACTACGGCGGTACATGAAACATACAGCGACCCTAAAACAAGTCCCGGCCGACTGAGGTGGACAAAGAAAAATAATAAACAGAGGCGTTTTGTGTCCTGACCGAAAATCCCGGTCGTTGCGGCAGATCGACGCCTTGCGACGCGTTGCGTCTTGGTTAGGACACCGGGTTAGGGTGGGTGGGGGGTATGGGTACAAATCTTCAATGGTGGCTTGACAGGAATAATTGGGGCAGTACAGACAATTAGAGGATTAAATTGGCAAGTATTAGTGACCCTGAGGCGGTCTTGCGTATCCAGGGTAGCATTATCATTCTTAGACCTGTGCTTATTGTCTAGAAGGTGGTACTGATGGCCCAGGTGATGCCATTGACGACGTAGGAGCGGCATTGTGTGATGTGGAAGAGTGTTTCAGATATAAGAGCGGCGCCGATGCGTGGGGTCGAAGTCGATTAAAACCAAGTGACTGCATTGATAAAGGGTACAATGCATTGTGACGATGTGGTGGTTGTGTCAACTATTCGGAGGGGTGGCTACAATGACTTAGGGGCATGGGTGGTGGCACTAGGGACCGTGTCCCCCTTAAAATATTTATGTTAACACTAACCATCTGGCGATGGCTGAAAAGAAATGGGTTTAAAAGTCCATGGTGCCCCCCCTTAAATCTGAACCCTCCGTCATCACTGGCTAGGGGGTGAAATGAATAATGGAACTGAGGAGGGAGCACCAAGCATGAGAGTATGAAACACTAACAGCCATGGAAGAGAAATGAACCGGAAAAGGGAGTCTCATGGGATGGAAACAAGAGCGGCATAAACCGGCGCCGCAGGAACTGGGTGTAAACTAGATATCAGAATAGGTATCAGGGTTTCAAATCAGGGTTTGGGCTGGCCGAATTCGGAAGGGTTACCGTGACACCCTCAAAGAGGCGGAAATTGCAGCTGTTCCTCTAGCTTGGAGGAATGCAGAGGCACCATTCTTTTTCACTCCAGGATGTGGGGGTGGATCCTGGGCCGCCCCATGAAATTATATGCCACCAATACCACAAGACTGAAAATCTGGCCAAAATGCAGATTACGTGGTCGATTTCGCTTATCTTCTCGTGATTCAAGTTTTATCCTTCTCCCATCACTCAGTCACTTAAGGTCACATCGAGTAAAAATATGACGCTAAGGGCCGATATTCGCTCCCGTATTTAAATTCGCTCCGCCGTATTGCAAAGCATTAAGGTCGGGGCTATTTTCCATTTGCTGTTCTGAAAAGGATGGCAGTCTGAGTTTTGCCTGTTTCTTGCTTTCTGCATTCAGTATAATGATTCTAACCTTTTACTTTTTTGCAGGTTGTTTGACCGGAGCTTATCACTCAAGCAGCCAACATGGGGAAAGGATTCAACAACTACATGTGCAAGAAATTTTTCCATCCGGGCTCCATTGATAATTTGAAGCGAGTATGGATGGCTCAACAGAAAGCAGACGCCAACCAGAAGAAGCAGGAGGAGCTGAAGTCCCAGTATGAAAAAGAGCAAGAGCTGTACAACAACAAAGCAATGCTAGCTAAAGGCGAAAATAAGGACAAACTCAGCCTGAATTTCATGTACGAACCCCCGGCGGGAATGAAGAAAGAACGTGAAAAAGAAGACGGCGAACCTGAATACAAGTTCGAGTGGCAGCGAAAATTCAACGCTCCGCGTGAGAGTTATCTGGCGAAAGACGACGACTCCATAAGGGATCAGCCATTTGGTATTCAAGTACGAAACGTCAGGTGCTTCAAGTGCAAGAAGTGGGGCCACATCAACACTGACAAAGAGTGCGAGCTGTATAGCGCGCCTTGGGAGCCGCCAAACCCCACCACCTCCTCCGACCCCATGGAGCTGATGCGTGCCATGCGGGATGGAGGACTGGTGCTGAAGGCGGGGGTGGTGGAGGGCACCGAGCCGGTGCCTGCGCATCAGCTGGTGGCCTCGGACGAGGAGGATGACGTCAACGAGACAGACGAGATGAAATTCATCAAATCTCTGTCCCAGAAGGATAAATTGAGACTGCTGAAGAAATTGGAAAAGCTCGAGAAAAAGAACAAGAGAAAGTCAAAGAAAAACAAGAAAAAGAAGAAGAAGGCCAAAGCAAAAAGGCCTCTAGTTCTGAGTCATCGTCGTCAGACAGTGAGAGCGACGAAGAATCCCGCAAAAAATCAAGACGTGTCAAGAAGAGAAAGAGTAACAGCTCTAGTGAGGACCCAGAAGATTTGAAAAAGAAGCCACATAAATTATCAAAGAAAAGGGATAAATCACCAGAACCAGAAAAAACAGAAAGAAGCAAACAGAAGAAAAGCCTTCAGAGAAGAAGAAGCAGATCACCGGATCAGAACAGATCTGAAAGGGGAACACGCATGGATAGCGATACCAAGAGAGACGGAGGCAACAGGAGGGACGGTGACAGAGACTCCCGCCGAGAGCAGGAGGCTGACAGGGAAGTCAAGCGTGAATCTCGCGACGGAGATGGACGGGGCCGACCTCCTAGTGCAGAGAGGCGACACAGGCACACGTCCTCGGGGAGGGACTCCGGTCGTAGTGGTGGGAGGGACAGACACTTGTCACGAACGCACGATAGGAGACGCCGCTCCGTCTCCAGTAGTAGGTCTCCTGCTAGGGGAAACTCCCGTTCGACGCGGAGGTCGGGTGCCGATGAAAGCTCTTTGCACCGGCTAATCGCTGCGAAAGATATAAAGAAAGAAAAGGATGATGGAGAAAAGTCCCCTAAACGGGACGGAGAGAAGGCAGAGAGGAGGGCAAGAAAGCGACATCGGTCCCCTTCGTCCGACGACAGCAGTCCTCGCAAATCTAGGGAAAAAAGGGATATGGAGAAGAAGGGGAAGAAGCGACGATCTCGCTCGTCATCGTCGTCTTTGGCATCGTCGTCATCATCATCATCATCATCGAACAGTGACGCTGATTCTGCCGACGACCACCGTAGTAGTAAGAAAAGAAGAAACTCAGAGTCGCCGAGGAAGTCGAGCCATCGGGATAAAGGACGTAGGAATGGAAGGGATAAAAGACGTTCGGGGAGTTAGAGCTGGTATCACTTCGTCATATTTTTTGCTTTTATCGCGGCTACTGTGTTGCAAAATTGTTGTAGCCAATGGCCGTTGATCGCAGAGCACTTACTTCATATTTGGGGGAGGGGTTGCGGGCGATGGAATGTGAAACAGTGGCCAGGCAATTAACGCAAGTCGGCCAGTGGACCAGGCGATCTCGGCCAAAGCCAAAATACTGTGAAATGGAGAACATGGAGGATGATGTACTTTCAAACCTTGTGATGTGATATCAATTTCGATAGTAGGGAAATGGCTCAGCTTAAAAAATACTTATGACGGGATGCTACAGAGCTGAAAACCTTACAGAAACGGGAAAACTAAGCTGAAAACACTGGTGTTACTGTACGTTCAGATGTTATTGTAGGGCGCACCGTGGACTGTCATAATGCTCTGTGCATTTGGATTAATTGGATTATTTGGATTAATACCCATACTTAACTCTTGTCCTCATATTAAACTAGGTGGATTAAACACCCGTTATTCCATTGCAATGCTGTCATAGCGAACATTTAGAATGTTTTTTTAGCTGTTGTCCTTAGCTTGTCAGATTATTTTGGCGGCAAAAATATACGCGGGAAATCTAAACAATGGAACTCGTTTACACAGTCGCGAAACTACGAAATATACATGCCATGATTATGCTTAGGCGATCACCGGGACACACTATCCGGAATTTTAGGTGTGGGACGGAGAACAACCACACAAATCTGGGCGAATATTTTCTGATCAGTAATTGGTGGCTTGGCGGCCGGCCTACTCTCAGCAGACAGTCGCCTGCTATGGGCGGAAGAATATCGTGCGAGTTAAGGTAACGTCAAACAGTGGTCGCTTATTTTGTGTACCTGCTCTGATATTTGTGAACGTGGGTATTCTGGTTTGGCAAAAGTGCAGTTTCAGGAACCATTTTGGGGGTCCAGCTCTACGGGTTTTCCTCCACCGTGGACCGGTGCCCTTACCTGAAACAAGTACAGGATGTTGCAAGTTTCAGGTAAGTTCATACGCAAGTAAGTACAAGTTCACCGCACAGGATGTTTTTGTGTCTTGCTAAAGGTGGATGTGGCTCCCAACTAGGCGTTTATTGTTTGAACACGCGGCTGAAAAAGAGGACATGTGCTTTTCTTTAAGGGAATGTGGCACCTTGGTCTAATCCTGGAATTTAGTGCAATTAGGCGTACTTTTATCCGAAAATAACGAAACCATTCGTGACTTCTCTGAGAAATGTACAATAAGCTCAATATTTTGATTTTTTAAAATACTCCTCTAGAAAAAGAAATAAATATCAGCCCGGTGGATGATGTCACGATCTGGCAACCACTAGCATACTTGAAACGCTTCAAGGGCTTCGATTGGCTGATGCCCATCGTGACGTCAGCACATGTCGTCACACCAGGCAGCTCACAACAATGGCCGCCCGGCGACGGGCTGATGAGGGGGCTGGTGTCAGGTAGGTTTTAGCTTTTTTCTACGGAAATATCAAGTTCCAAGACAAATGACATATAGAGTACCGGGTTTTCCGACTTGCTTTACAACTTGGCTATCTCAGTTAAAATCACGTTATGAAGGTGCCACATTCCCTTTAACTTTTGGCACCCGAAGGAGTGAGGAGTCGCTGCCAACGCGCAGTGAAGGGGGTCCTAACCTGCCACCCCCTCCCCTCCTCTCCTGAGATCTCGGAAGCCTAGAGGGTTAGATAAACGCTCATTTCGGGACTTTGTGGGGAACATGGTGGTCTACATTATTATGCATTTGTATTCACCTAGGTCGATATTCATAAAGTCGAACGAGGTCGTGAGAGTCAAATCTGGAGGGTGCTGATTATGATTATGCTGGTTATGCGGGAAAAGCCAGGAGTACACTGAAAGTGGACTCGGATGAAAGGTCCCGTAGGGTGTCTTCTGAAATTTTGAGCTCAAGGTATTTCAAGGTTACTGACCTATGAAGTTTCAATATAATATATGCCGAATGACGTATATTATAATTGGTGCTATAGCAACCTTTTGGCTGGAAATGAGGATCTGCCCTTAACCAATAATCTTTGACCTTGACATTGACATTGATTTGCTTTAAAGAAGAAGTCATAGCATAACACGTCATACTTAGTAATGCCAGCTGACCGAAACACTGCGATCATTGGCCTTGAAAAATGTTGGTATGACCTTACACTGGTGCATTTTACCTTGAACTTTACTTTCATGTGAGGTGGACTCGACATATCTTGATTATTTTGGCTTATTAACACGCGCATTGACGGGGGGCGGGTACCCGCCCTCTCCTCGGGTGTTTCGGAAATAGTATAAAAACGGCGACGCGTAGCGCCGCCGTACTTGACATACCTTTTCTCATCATTTTTACAATTTTTGTGAAAATTTTAAGGTCAGGTCATCTCAGGTCAGGTCAGGTCACCAGCACAGGTCAAGTGACCTGACCTAAAAAAAAATAAGTTTAAGATAGCATAAGTTGGAACAGGGGGTACGTATCCGATTGAAACTCATATCACATAATGGGCCCACTGAGTTCTCTAAAATATGTTCCGGTATTTTTGGCATCGATGACTAAGGTCAGTACGAGCCATGACCTTTCCATTGGAAATTAATGGGGAAAATGATTTTAAGTGAATAACTTAACAACGGATGGCGATAGAACCTTTATTTTAACTGCATTAGATTTGTCATGTCTTTGCGGTTATAATGATATGCATTTTATATAATTTGACCTTGACCTGACCTCAGGTCAGGTTAAATTTTTTATTTGACCTAGCAAGGTCATATTTTATATAATTCGATTCGGCTTGCTGCGAGGATTCATTTAGTTGAAATTGTTTTGCTTTATCTTTACTTGTTCAGATGTAATAACCGAAAACCTTCATTTACATGTTATCCGTATTACGGCATGTTTTGACCTCTAGTGACCTATAATGTGACCCGACAAAAAAATGGTCCAAATATTTTTGATGGAGAAGTGGATGGGCTGCCCGACGCCGTTTGCCGTTTTCTGCTACCTAGCGTGGTTCTCGAGATCTTAAGGGGGCGGGTACCCGTCCCCCGTCAAAGCGAAGGTGGTTCAGACCCGTCAACGCGCGTGTGAAGTCACCGCTGGGTCTACAGTGCCGGCGAATTGGTACTACCGCGAGATAGTACCGGTCTCAAAATGTAGGCCTGACTGGAAGCTTATGAGTAAAAAGAATACTGACCGATTTCCAAAATTTCCACTTATCCTCGCGCTCATTAATTTTTTTCCAAATGTCGCCAAGTAACGTTTTCTGACTGCTAATAGTTCTCCGGCCACCGCGGAAAATTGTGGGTGGCATCTTAGGCCCTCCTCCTTTGTGCGTCTTAAACGTGCCTTTTACTCCTAACAGCGCCTTTTTGTTGTTTAATCCCAGCGAATATTTCAAGAAAAGCACTGCTTGGCAGGATTGGCACTGTTCACTCTGGCAGTACCAGTCGAGGAAGCAATTGGAAGAACTCTTCAGCTCTAATAATGCCTGGACTAGATATCTCACACACTGGAGGTGGGGCCCAGTTTGCGGTGACAAATACTCGAAAAATTACAATTGAATTTATTTTAAGCAGAAAGCGTTGACCTTTAAACCTGTATGTGGCGAGCATGTAAAAGGCAGCGAAGCTCTTAGACAATTGGGAGCATTTGACCGCTCTGGCGTGACGGTGGAGAGATATTGGCGCAGTTTTCATGGTAATTTAAAAATGCGCAACAGAGCAGGACAAAACCAGGCTTAGGACAAATGGTACGATAGGGCTACAGCATGAACAACTGCAACTTCTTACTGACATTAACTTGCGTTCTCCGCAAACATCAAATTCGATGCTGTCTCAGTCCCCCACTGGATTTATTGCTGAACATGCGCTTGCGGTATTTTGGTTTGACTCGTCCGGGTCAGGAGCGCGTCCAGTCAGGACAACAGTGGGACGTATTGAGGCAACACTGGAGTTCGTGTTTTTTTACGAGTACCTTTTCTGACATCTTACATTCGTATAAAAACAAAACACGAAATCCATTGTTGTCTCAATCCGTCCCACTGGTGTCCTCACTGGACGTGCTCCTGGCCTGGACGAGTCAAACCAAAATACTCCAAGCCTTTTTCACGCTGAAGTCCTATCTCACTGCAAGCTCCAAAAAGATCATCCCTGGCATTAGTAACTGATCCAGGAATTCATTTGGGAGGGGGGGCGGACTGTCTAGCATCGCCGGCACGTTTTTCGTTGATTTCATTAAAAAAACACGTTTTTCACGATTTTGGACCTCCGTTGCCCCCTCCGTCCTCCCCGCCACTCCATTGGCCTGGATCCTGCACTGTGTCCACTATAATGTTCACATGACTGGACTTAGCATAGCTTATCAGCCCACCTAGAGAGGATAGAGTAGCAGGGGACAGAAAGCCCGGGAAGATTGACTCCCCTAATCGGAAAACCACGGGAGGCCCGGGCATACCACACGGGGCTCGATCAGAACAAAATGGGCACTAGCAGACAAGGGGTCCGTGCAGACCAAATGGGACCCGGCCAGTCTGCAAAGTATGGCGGCAGGCCAGACGAGTCGCACCAGCCATCCAAAATTGTCGCACCACCAGCCTAAAAAAATTCGCACCAATCTGCCATATACCAGGGAGAAAAACGCACACATTCCTACCCACACGATGCAATACTACCTCTCTTATTAGTTAGTTAAGGACTTTTTATAAGGCCCCCTCCTGTGTCTTCCTAACTATTCAGTCATTATTTTTTTTGGTTTTCAGTGTCAACTTCCTCGCACCAGTCTTGCAAATTCGCACCAGGCTGATACAAGGGGCCAAGGAAGAATACAAGGAGCCCGGTTGCAGTCACAGAGGAACCAAAAAGGTCCCGGGACTGCCAGAAATAGGGCCCCGGATGCAGTCAAAATGGGCCTGAGAATATCGTTAGGGGCCCGTTTGCGGACACAGCGATTATGGGTGGCCCTAAAGGGGACCGCACCCAAGCAAGCATGCCAGGCAAGCATGCCAGGGAGCCCGGCCGCAGCCACAGCAAGCCCAGATAGACCACGGGGCCCCGCACTCATGGCAAGGGCCCGTCCGTGGCATTAGAGGACCCGCGCCTCCTGGACCACAGGGAGCCCGGTTGCAGTCACAGGTCCCGGTTGCGGTCACAGGTCCCGGTTGCAGTCACAGGTCCCGGTTGCAGTCACAGGTCCCGGTTGCAGTCACAGGTCCTGGTTGCAGTCACAGGTCCCGGTTGCAGTCACAGGTCCCGGTTGCAGTCACAGGTCCCGGTTGCAGTCACAGGTCCTGGTTGCAGTCACAGGTCCCGGTTGCAGTCAGAGGTCCCGGTTGCAGTCACAGGTCCCGGTTGCAGTCACAGGTCCCGGTTGCAGTCACAGGTCCCGGTTGCAGTCACAGGTTCCGGTTGCAGTCACAGGTCCCAGTTGCAGTCACAGGTCCCGGTTGAAGTCACAGGTCCCGGTTGCAGTCACAGGTCCCGGTTGCAGTCACAGGTCCCGGTTGCAGTCACAGGTCCCGGTTGCAGTCACAGGCCCCGGTTGCAGTCACAGGTCCCGGTTGCAGTCACAGGTCCCGGTTGCAGTCACAGGTCCCGGTTGCAGTCACAGGTCCCGGTTGCAGTCACAGGTCCCGGTTGCAGTCACAGGTCCCGGTTGCAGTCACAGGTCCCGGTTGCAGTCACAGGCCCCGGTTGCAGTCACAGGTCCCGGTTGCAGTCACAGGTCCCGGTTGCAGTCACAGGTCCCGGTTGCAGTCACAGGTCCCGGTTGCAGTCACATGTCCCGGTTGCAGTCACAGGGGGCCCGGGTGGATCATAGGGGCCCGGGTGGATCACAGGCGCCCGGTTGCGGTGACAGGGGCTCGGGCGGATCACAGAGGGCCGATTGCAGTCACAGGGGCCCGGGTGGATAACAGGGGCCCGGGTGGATCATAGGGGGCCCGGTTGTAATTACAGGGGGCCCGGGTGGATCACATGGGGCCCGGTTGCAGTCACAGGGGCCCGAGTGGATTACAGGGGGCCCGGTTTCAGTCACAGGGGCCCGGGTGGATCATAGACGGCACGCTTGCAGTCACAGGGGGCCCGGTTGCAGTCACAGGGGCCCGGGTGGATAACAGGGTGCCGTGTGGATTCCAGGGGCCCGGTTGCAGTCACAGGTGGCCCGGTTGGACCACAGGGGTTTGCGGTCACAGGGGGCCGTTTGCGTTCCGTTTTCCGGACCACAATCCGTTTGCGGTCACAGGGGGCCCAGGTGGATCTCAGGGGGCCCGGTTGCAGTCAAAGAGGGCCCGTGTGGATCACAGGGGGCCCAGGATGGATCACATGGGGCCCCGGGTGGATCACAGGGGCCCCAGGTGGATTACAGGGGGCCCGATTGCAGTGACAGGGGGCCCGGGTGGATCAAAAGGGGCCCGGGTGGATCAAAAGGGGCCCGGGTGGATCAAAAGGGGCCCGGTTGCAGTCACAGGGGGCCGGTTGCAGTCACATAGTGCATGGTGGTAGCCACAGGGGCCCCGAGTGGATCACAGATGGCCCGGTTGCAGTCCCAGGGGGCCCGGGTGTATCACAGAGGGCCCGGTTGCAGTCACAGGGGGCCGGATGGCTCACAGAGGGCCCGGTTGCAGTCACAGGGGACCCGGGTGGATGACGGGGGCCCGGTTTCAGTCACAGGTGGCCCGGTTGGACCACAGGGAATCCGTTTGCAGTCACAGGGGGCCCGGGTGGATCTCAGGGGGCCCGGTTGCAGTCAAAGAGGGCCCGTGTGGATCACATGGGGCCCCGGGTGGATCACAGGGGGCCCCAGGTGGATCACAGGGGGCCCCAGGTGAATTACAGGGGGCCCAATTGCAGTCACAGGGGCCCGGGTGGATCAAAGGGGGCCCGGTTGCAGTCACAGAGTGCCTGGTTGCAGTCACAGGGGCCCCAGGTGGATTACAGGGGGCCCGGTTGCAGTCATAAGGGGCAGGATAGATCACAGGGGACCCGGTTGCAGTCACAGGGGGCCCGGATGGATCATAGTGGGCCCGGGTGGATCACAAAGGGCCGGTTGCAGTCACAGGGAACCCGGCTGCAGTCACGGGGGGCCCGGGTGGATTACAGGGGGCCCGGTTGCAGTCCACAGGGGGCCCGGGTGGATCACAGAGGGCCCGGTTGGATGACAGGAGGCGCGAGACTGCCGGAATTAGGGACCCGGCTGCAGTCAAAGTGGGCCTGAAAATATCGTTAAGGGCCCGGTTGCGGACACCGAGGTTAAGGGTGGCCCACAGGGCACCCGCAAACATGCCAGGGAGCCTGGCCTCAGCCAAAGCTAGCCCAAGTAGACCACTGGGGCCCGGAATCGTGGCAGGGGCCCGGCTCTGTCCGCAGGGGCCCGCAACTTGGGATTGGGGGGCTTGTCGGGTCATTGGGGGGCTTCTCCGAGCATTGGGGGCTCGAGCCCCCAAATATATGGAAACTTGCGCCCCTGCATCTCCAGCGTTGTAATTAGTTGATGCTGAGGCTGCTTTGCCGGGATTTTCCGTAATTACGCGGTTTGTTTCGTCTTCGCACGATGGAGTGGGCAGCCAGGCAGAGTTGTGCACAACTCAAGTTTGACTCAAACTAAAAGTTGCCTGCCCACTGAATTTGGTAAGTTCAAAGCAAAGGATTATTATCTGGTATGTAGCACAAGGTTGCTGGCTAACTGAAAAACAGGTTTCAATGAAGCCAGCCTCTGACATTTATACTATAATACAGCTAAAAATGTGCGATTTTAAGTCAACTCAACTCAACCAAATTTCAGCATATTTTTGCCATGTAGGACTCCTTTTGTGAGCTGGCTTCACAAAAATGTGTTATTCAGTTGACAAACATCCCAATCCTGCACATCAGAAAACAATATTTAGTCTCTGACTCAATAAGTTCAGTGGCAGCAAAATTTAAATTTGAGTGGAACTTGAGTTTTGCACAACTCTGCAACCAGGGTGGGAATTTTTAACACAATTTTTTTGGGATTGCCGATTTGGGACCAGAAATAGAACAAGGTTAATAACTATCGGGTGGTGTTCTGTCTTATTTTCATTAGGTGAGTCTGCATTTGGTCAATTTTAAGTCATCTCCTGTCTTTCACTGGGGCATAGGCGGATCCAGGGGGGGCAAGGGGGGCACGTGCCCCCCAATCGACCCTCGGCGCCCCCTGAAAGGTCGATGGCGCCCCCTGAAATGTCGCTTCCCACCCCCCCAGGATACGAAAGTCGGCGCCCACCTGATAGGTTTTGCCGGTCATAAGTGGCGCTCCCCTGGTCCGGATGGCGCCCCCCTGGGAAGGTGCCCCCTCCGATCGGCAATCCTGGATCCGCCTATGCACTGGGGGCCAATTTCCGGGCACTGGGGGGAATTTCGGCCAACTGGGGGAAAAATTTTCCCCAGTTAGCATGTTAAAAAATGGCCTGCCTAATCCCCTCCCCTTTTGCCGGAGGGGGAAGTTTATTAGCTTTTCATTTTACGCCCCTGTTCTTGCTTAGATGAGATAGCGAGAAACGTTTGTGTTTACTTTCCTGGTTTGGTTTGTGGTACTGGAGGTTATATTTATACCACTAGGTGGCAAAAACATGGTGTTTCGTTGCGCAGCGCAGACGATAGTTTTCGGTCCCATTCGAAAGATGTGTTGTGAATCGCGTAAATGTGTTTCTCTACCGCTTCAAGCTTTCGAGGAATAGGAGTGTGAAGGCTTGTGAAACCAAGGCATGTGAAACTCGGCGTGAAACAGTCAACAGCCGGCTTGTTGTTTCCGTCAATTTGAAGACACATTCACATTTTTGCAAGGCAATGCCCATATTCAGTTAAGCCAGCTCCAAGAGAAGACCTGGCCATTTTGGGCATTTTCAAGATACCTACACTTACATTGTTGACTAGGCAATACAGCCACTTTTATTGTTTTTTTTACAAATTTGCAGGCCACTGAAGTCATTTTTTGCTTCAATCTGATCTTTATATCATTGGAGTCATTGGACAGCTCGGCTGAGAAAGGTATGTGATATTATTTTTGTTTGAGCTTTAATGCTCACCACATTGATCAACGACACATGCACCATAATGGTGCATGTGTATTGATAAGAATACCAGATTCTATAAAATAATAATAGCAAAATGCTTAAGTCATTTACAAATTTACAGCTATTGGCACTTTAAATTCCAGTTGTATGTATACACCAGTGTGCAAAGTATGGCATTTTCGACGAGATCTCGTCGGTGTGAGTGCCCTTGGAGACAGGAGCGAGTGGTGCGAATTTTATCAGCCTGGTGCGAATTTGCAAGACTGGTGCGAGGAAGTTGACACTGAAAACTAAAAAAAAAAATAATGACTGAATAGTTAGGAAGACACATGAGGGGCCTTATAAAAAAGTCCTTAACTAACTAATAAGAGAGGTAGTATTGCATCGTGTGGGTAGGAATGTGTGCGTTTTTCTCCCTGGTATATGGCAGATTGGTGCGATTTTTTTAGGCTGGTGGTGGGATAATTTTGGATGGCTGGTGCGACTCGTCTGGCCTGCTGCCATACTTTGCAGACTGGTGGGTATTGGCGTGGCAAGCGTCACAGGAACATGCCAGATCGTCGCCTTGGGAAATAGGGACAGTACCCTTGGGAAATGGGGACGCTAAGCTTGGGAAATCGAAAATCACGGAGTGGTAGCTGGGGCATTGGGAGAATGGCACAGAGGCGTGTTCAGAGGGCTGGAGACGGGGAGCAGGGCACAGAGGTGTATTCAGGTAGCTGGGAAAGAGGGGGAAGGCACATAGGCATGTTCAGGTATTCGGGGAATGGGGCAAGGCACAGAGGCCTGTTCAGGTAGCTGGGAAAGGTTATCAAGGCACAGAGGCGTGTTCAGGTAGCTGGGGAAGAGGAGCAAGGCACCAAGGCGTGTTTAGGTAGCTAGGGAAGGGGAGCTAGGCACAGAGGCGTGTTCAGGTAGCTGGGGAAGAGGGGCGAGGCACAGAGGCGTGCTCAGGTAGCTGGGAAAGGGGAGCAAGGCAGAGAGGCGTGGTCAGATAGCTGGGAAGACGGTCAAGGCAGAGGCGTGGTCAGATAGCTGAGAAGACGGTCAAGGCAAGAGGCGTGTTCATGTAGCTGGAGAAGGGAGCAGAGCACAGAGGCGTGTTCAGGTAGCTGGGAAAGAGGGGCAAGGCACAGAGGCGTGCTCAGGTAACTGGGAAAGAGGGACAAGGCACAAAGGCGTGGTCAGATAGCTGGAAAGAGGGGCAAGGCACAGAGGCGTGTTCAAGTAGCTGGGAAAGGGGAGCAAGGCACAGAGGCGTGTACAGGCAGCTGAAGAAGGGAGAGCAGGGCACAGAAGCGTGTTCATGATAATGAAGAAGAAGGGTCAGGGCACAGAGGCGTGTGCAGGTAGCTGGGGAAGGGAGCAGAATACAGAGGCGTGTTCAGATAGCTGAGGAAGGGGAGCACAGCACAGAGGTGTGCTCATGCTGGTGGGTAAAGGGGAGCAAGGCCTAGGGGCATGTTGGTATTGGAAGTGGTGGCGTCTCAGCATTGCCAGGTGAAAATGAGACGCTTGGGATATTCGGGAATTGGGCAAACAACCCAAGGAATTTGAGCAGACGCCTTAGGAAACCAGGGAAATCCCGGGCGATTTAGGAAAAGGCGTACTCAGGTTAGGGAATGGAGAGGAAGGAGAGAGGGGGTACAGAGACATACCCAGGGAAAGGGCAGAGTGGTGTTCTGAGGCAACAGGCAGAAGTGTAGTAAGTGCAGAGGCGTAGCTGAGGGATGTGGAGGAAAGTGCAGAGGCGTACCCGGGCAGTGGAGGGAAGGAAAGGGAAGTACAGTGGCGTACTCAGGCAGCGGAGGGAAGGAGAGAAAAGCGCAGAGGCGTATCCAGGGAGCAAAGGGAGGTGCAGAGGCGTGCTCAGGCAGCGGAGGGAAGGGGAGGATAGTGCAGAGGCGTATCCAGGGGGAGAGGTAAATTGTGTTTTGCAGCCGCGAGAAGTGGAGGAAAGTGGAGAGGCTCGGCCAGGCAGCGGAGGGAAGGGGAGGAAAGGGCAGAGGCGTACCCAGGTATTGGAGGGAAAGAGGAAAGTACAGTGGCGTACTCAGGCTGCGGACGGAAGGAGAAGAAAGCGCGGAGGCGTACTCGAGCGGAGAGAAGGGGAGGGAAGTGCAAGGGCGTACACAGGGAGCGGAGGAAATTAAGATCTGCAGAGGCGCACCCAGGCAACGGAAGGAAGGGGAGGAAAGTACAGAAGCGCACCCAGGGGAAGGGAAAGTGGTGTACTTTGGCAGCCGGAGTAGGTGGGAAAAGTGTAGAGGCGTACCCAGGCAGCGGAGGGAGGGGGAGGAAAGTGGAGAGGCTCAGCCAGACAGCGGAGGGAAGGGGAGGAAACTGCAGTGGCTTACCCAGGCAGTGGAGGGAAGGAGAGAAAAGCGCAGAGGCATACTCAGGCAGTGGAGGAAAAGGGAGGAAAGTGCAGAGGCGTACCCAGGTAAGGCAAGGAAGGGGAGGAAAGTGCAGCAGCGCACCCAATGAAAGGGGAAAGTGGTGTGCTTATGCAGCTGGCGGAAGTAGAGGAAAGTGCAGAGGCGTACCCAGGAAGCGGAGGGAAGGGGAGGAAAATGCAGTGGCATACTCAGAGAGCAAAGGGAAGGAGAGGAAAGTCAGAGTCATACCAAGGCAGCGGAGGGAAAGGGAGAAAAGTGTAGAGGCGTACCCAGGTAAGGGAAGGAAGGGGAGGAAAGTGCAGAGGCGCACCCAGGGGAAGGAAAAGTGGTGTGCTTATGCAGCCAAAGGGAAGGAAAGGAGAGTACAGAGGCGTATCCAGGCAGCGGAGGGAAGGGGAGGAAAGTGCAGAGGTGCAGCAGGACATCGGAGGGAAGGAGAGGGAAGTGCAGAGGCGTACCGGGGGAAGTGAAAGTGGTGTGCTTAGGCAGCCGGGGGAGGGAAAGTGGAGGAAAGTGCAGAAGCGTACCCAGAGAGTGGAGAAAGTGCAGAGGCGTACCCAGGCAGCGGAGGGAAGGAGAGGAAAATTCAGAGGCCAGGGGCGTAGCCAGGATTTCGCTCAGGGGGGCCGAAAAGGGCCCGTGCGACTGCGCCAAGAGGGCCCTGATGGGTAAAAAGAGCCCTGCTTGTTAAATAATCGTGTCCTCAGGGGGCCCTTCAGACCCTCAGGGGGCAGCTGTCCCTTCCGCCCCTCCCTTGGCTACGACCCTGGCAGAGGCGTACCCAGGCAGTGGAGGTAAGGGATGAAAGTGCAGATGCGTACCCAGGTAGTGGGGGGAAGAGGAGGAAAGTGCAGGGGTGTACTCAGAGAGCAGAGGGAAGGAGAGGAGAGTCAGAATCGTACCAAGACATTGGAGGAAAGGAAGAGAAAGCGCAGGGGCGTGCCCAGGGAGCGTAGGAAAGGAGCTTAAAATGCAGAAGCGTATCCAGGCAGCGGAGGAAAGCACAGAGGCTTACCCATGCAGTGGAGGGAAGGGGAGGAAAGTGCAGAGGCGCAACCAGTTTTTCTTCCCCTAACCCCAGCTACTTCAGTGCGCCTCTGCACCTTGCTCCCTTCCTTAGCTGCTTGATAACGCTTCTGTGCCTTTCAATTTTTCCCATTTGCTTTAGCACGCCTAGGCAGGGTTGTACTTCCTTCATTAGCTGTTTGAGCACGAGTAAGCATTCAGCCGTGTTCCCAAACTCCCTAGAGCATACTTACGTGTCTTCCGCTATCTTCCCGGGTGCCTGAGTACGCCCCTGCATTTCCACCTTCGAGCACGATTCGGCACATACCCCGGTTCCCTAACTCACTGAGTAGGCAGGCCTCTGCACTTTCCTCCCGTTCTCCGTCTGCCTTGGCACGCCTGTCCGCTTTCCTCTCCCTTCCCTCGCTGCCTGAGTACGCCTTTGCACTCTTCTCCCCTTCCCCAGCTGTCTGAGATCGACTCGGCACTTACCCCCCTTTCCCAAACTCCCTTAGTACGCATATGTGCCTTCATCTCCCTTCCCCAGCTGTCTCAGTACCCCTCTGCTTTTTTCGCTTTCCCTGGGTACCTGAACACGGCTCTGAATATTCCTCCCTCTCCTTACTGCCTGAATGCGCCTTTCTCCCCTTCCCCGGCTGCCTGAGTACGCCTCTGCAGCTAACCCCGTTCCCTAACTTCTTTCGCATGTTTATATGGCTTCCTCTTTCTTCCCCGGCTGCCTAATTACGCCACGACACGTCCCCCTTCCCCAGCTGTCTGAGTACGCCTCTGCACTTTCTTCTCCGTTCTCCAGCCGCCTGAGCACGCCTCTGAGCTTTCCTCTCTCTTCCCCCTCTGCCTGAGTACGCCTCTGCACTTTCCTGTGCCTTCCCAGGATGCATGATTATGCCTCTACACTCTTCTCCCCTTCCCCAACTGTCTGAGTACGACTCAGCACATACTCCCGATCTCCAACTCCCTGAGTACGCCTCTGTGCCTTACTCTCCCTTATTGATTGCCTGAGTACACCACTGCACTTCCCTTCCTCTTCCCCTGCTGCCTGAGCACGCCTCTGCACCTTGCATTCTTTCTCTAGATGCCTGAGGACGCCTCTTTGTCTTTCCCTCTTTCCCGGCAGCCTGAGCACGCTTCTGTACCTTCTTCCCTAGCCCGTCACCTGAGCGCGCCTTTGCATCCTGATCTCTTTTTCCTAGATGCCTGACGACGCCTCTGTGCCTTTCCTTTCCCCTGCTGCCTGAGTGCACCTCTCCTTGGGTTTTCCCCAATTCCCGGATATCCTAAGCGACTCTCCCCTGGTCTCAATTGCCTGAGTACGCCTCTGCAGTTTCCTCTCCTCCCTCCGCTCCCTGAGTACGCCCTTGCACTTTCCTCCCCTTCCCTCCGCTGACTGAAAATGCCACTGCACTTTCCTCCTCTTCCCTCCGCTGCCTGAGTACGTCACTGCACTTTCATCCCTTTCCCCCCGCTGCCTGGGTACGCCTCTGCGTTTTCCTCCCCTTCCCTCTGCTCTCTGGGTAAGCCTCTTCACTTTCCTCTCCTTCCCTCCGCTGTCTGGCCGGGCCTCTGCACTTTCCTCCCCTTCCTTCCCTTACCTGGGTACGCCTCTGCACTTTTTTCCCTTTCCCGCCGCTCCCTGAGTACGCCTCTGCGCTTTCCTCTCTTTCCCTCCGCTGTCTGGCCGAGCCTCTGCACTTTCCTCCCCTTCCTTCCCTTACCTGGGTACGCCTCTGCACTTTTCTCCCTTTCCCTCCGCTCCCGAGTACGCCTCTGCCCTTTCCTCTCCTTTCCTTCGCTGTCTGGCCGAGTCTCTGCACTTTTCTTCCCCTCCCTCCGCTGCCTGGGTACGCCTCTGCACTTTCCCCGCTTCCTCCGGCTGCAAAAGCACACCCCTTTCCCCTTCCACTGGGCGCGCCTCTGCACTTTACTTCCCTTCCTTCCGTTGCCTAGCTGCGCCTCTGCAGATGCTTCTCTTTCCCTCCGCTCCCTACGCCCTTGCACTTCCCTACCCCTCTCCGCTCGAGTAGCCCTCTGCGCTTTTCTCTCCTTCCCTCCGCTGCCTGAGTACGCCACTGTACTTTCCTCCCCTTCCCTCCACTGCCCGGGTACGCCTCTGCACTTTTCTCTATATCCCTCACGCCTCTGCACTTACTACACTTCTCCCCGCTGCCTCAGAACACCACTTTCCCCTTTCCCTTCCCTGGATATGCCTCTGTACCCCCATCTCCCTCCTCTCCATTCCCTAACCTGAGTACGCCTTTTCCTAAATTGCTCGAGATTTCCCTGGGTTCCTAGGGCGTCAGCTCAAATTCCTTGGGTTTTTTGCACAATTCCCGAATATCCCAAGCGTCTCATTTTCACCTGGCAATTCTGAGACGCCTCCACTTCCAACACCGGACATGTTTAGGCGGCTGAGGAAGGAGGAGCAGGGCACAGAGGCGAGCTCAGACGTATGGGAAGGTGGAGTAGGCTACAGAGGTGTGCTCAGGCAGGTGGGAAGTGTTCCCTTTCCCCACTACCCTGAGCACATCTCTGTGCCCTGCTCCCCCTTCCCCAGCTGCCTGAACACGCCTCTGTGCCCTGCTCCCCTTCCCCAGCTACCTGAACATGCCTCTGTACCTTGTTCCTTTCCCTAGCTACCTGTACACGCCTCTGTGGCCTGCTCCCCTTTCCCCACATGCCTGAGCACGCCTCTGCTCTGCTTCCCTCTTCCCAGCTACCTGAATACTCTTGTGTCCTGCTCCTCTATCCCTATACCCCTGAGCACGCCTCTGTGCCCTGCTTCTTCCCCAGCTGCCTGGACAGGCTTCTGTGCCCTGCTCCTCCTTCCCCATGTGCGGGAGCATCCCTCCGTGCCTGCTCCCCATTCCCCAGCCACTTTAACACGCCTCTGTGGCTTGCTCCCCTTCCCCAGCTACTTGAACACGCCTCGGTACCCTGCTCCCCCTTTCCCAGCTGCCTGAATATGCCTCTGTGCCCTGCTCCCCCTTCCCCAGCTACCTGAACATGCCTCTGTACCCTGATCCCTTCCCTAGCTACCTGTACACGCCTCAGTGCCCTGCTCCCACTTCCCCACATGCCTGAGCACGCCTCTGTGCTCTGCTTCCTTCTTCCCAGCTACCTGAATACTCCTGTGTCCTGCTCCTCTATCCCTATACCCCTGAGCATGCCTCAGTGCCCTGCTCCCCCTTGCCCAGATACTTAATCACGCCTCTGTGCCTTGCTCCCCTTTCCCAGCTACCTGAACACGCCTCTGTGCCCTGTCCCCTTCCCCAACAACCTGATCACGCCCCTGTGCCTTGCTCTCCTTTCCCAGCTGAGCACACCTCTGTGCCTTGTCCCTCATCCCAGCTACCTGAATACGCCTCTGTGCCTTGCACCCTTTTCCCAGCTACCCGAGCACGCCTCTGTACCTTGCCCCTCTTCCCAGCTATCTGACCACGCCTCTGTACCTTGCTCCCCTTTCCCAGCTACCAGAGCACGCCGCGGTGACTTTCGCCCCTTTCCTAGCTACCTCAATACGCCTCTGTGCCCTGCTCCCCTTCTCCATCGCTCTGAACACGCCTCTGTGCCATTCTTCCCCAGCTACCACTCCCGTGATTTTCGATTTCCCAAGATTAGCGTCCCTATTTCCCAAGGGCACTGTCCCTATTTCCCAGGGCGACGATCTGGCATGTTCCTGTGACGCTTGCTACGCCAGTACCGACTGGTGTATACACACAAAGTAGACACATACAATCACACAGTCCATGAAAGCTAATGTAGCACATGGAAGACTTGTCTAAACTTAAGAGTAGAGTAAAGGTAGGTATCTAAGGATGGCTTGGGTCCCACTATTGTAACATGAAAAAACTGACTAATTTGGTACTTAGCCCCCACCATTCATGATGGGGGATGAAAGAAGCCATTTTGCCCAAAACCTCAGATTTTTAGTTTGCTTTATAAAAGTATGTTGTTTACATTTTTGGCCCTGTCCCCCTTCCAGTCCTTGGCATAAACCTGGCAATGGTTTTGCTCCCCACCCTGTTGCTGAAAATTTTCACCCTGTGGTAAATCTGTCAGTTAATTCACAGGCACTGAGTGTTGAGCTGTTGTAGGCTTAAAGGGAATGTGGCACCTTCACAACGTGATTTTAACTGAGATAGCCAAGTTGTCAAGCAGGTCGGAAAACCCGGTATTCCATATTTCATTTGTCTTGGAACTCGATATTTCCGTGGTAAAAAGCTAAAACCTACCTGACAGCAGCCCCCCTCAGCCCCCTGTCGCCGGCAGTCATTGTTGTGAGCTACTGGTGTGACGACATATGATGATGTCACGATGAGTATCAGCCAATCGAAGCCCTTGAAGGGTTTCAAGTATGGTAGTGGTTGCCAGATCGTGACATCATCCACAGGCTGATATTTATTTCTTTTTCTAGAGGAGTATTTTTAAAAACCAAATATTGAGCTTATTGTACATTTTTTCAGATAAATCATGAGTGGTTTCATTATTTTTTACTAAAACTACGCCTAATTACACTAAATTCCAGGATTCGACCAAGGTGCCACATTCCCTTTAAAGTAAAAAAATCCATCCAAGGATTGAGGCAACTTGGAAATTTCAGGTTCTTTGATATCTTTGGGCATACTTTTTCATAGAAATATTTGAGAATGCACAAGTGACTTTCTTTTTATAATATTTTAGTGGGGTGTTCCCACTTTAAAGTGGCCCATTTTAGTGGAGCTGTTGCAGAATTTGAAAGTTTCAGGTTCTTTGATATCATTGGTCATAATTTTTCCATAAACATATTTGGAAACACATAAGTGATTTTCTTTTTATCAATATCTTAGTGGGGCTGTTCCTTTGTTTTTGGAGAAAGTGAATGCTAGTTTGGTGGAGATGTGATTAGTAGGATGCTAATACTAGAAGAGACAGTTCAAGTTTTGGAGTTGTTGGTGGAGTTAAGGCCAAAAATATAATGTTGGAAATATAATGATTTTCTGGAAAAGACCGGTTTATATAGCCATCACTTTCACTTTGAGATTGTCAAAATTTGGAGGCCGATATGGCCTGAGGGTTCTGTTCTTGACAAACTAGTGATTATTGTGTGTATCTTAGGGTGTGTTCTTTGAAATATTCCAGCCTGGAATTCCAGGAACAGTGACGTCACAGCCGTTCTTTGATACTTTTCCCGGGATTCCACGTGGAATATTCCTGCCATTCCACGCGGAACGGTGGGAATAGAAAAAGCAGTCCCGCTCAAGATGGCGGCGCCCATGGATGAATTTTGTATCAGTAAGTTCGTGGACTTTGGATATTTATCTGCTTGAAAGGTCCATGATATGTTTTTGCAGGATAATCAGAACCTAATAATAACACCTAAATGAAGGTAGATGAAGATTTGCGCATGCACAAGTCAAAATAAATAATGAGACTGTCGCACCTCGCCATTTACGCCGCATTCCAGCCTCGTTCAAGAACGTTCCAAAGCTGGAATCCGGGAAATATCACGACGTCACAACCCCTGGAATTCCACCTCGGAATAATTCAAAGAACGCAGCCTTAGTCCTGGTCAGGTACAGTGTACTTGATACGGGCCCAGTGTGTGTCCAGTCTGCTCTCAACTCTGTCAGGGATTGTGCACCAGCAAGTGAAGTGGAGAGTCTATTCCACTCATTAATATCCAGGCACTCGAAAGTATTGCTTCGGACCCCCGAAACAGCGTCAGATTTAACGAATTTTCAAGCATGATACTGTGTGCGTGTGCGTGTGTCCGGGGAAGGGCAAAAAAAACTGGACCAGGTCTTGGTCTACACCACCGTGCAGTAGTTGGAATATTTTCAACATCTCTCGCCGACGACACCTGAAGCACAAGAACATAAGTTTCGGAGCGTGTAATTTGTCTGTGGACTGAGTCTGCCAGAGAGTGGGAATCGTTCGTGTAGCACACCTCTGACATAATGTTATGATATGACCTTGCACTATGATATCAGCCAGTGCCCTGAGACCCAGCCGACACTAACCTTGGTGATTATTTCCTCGATGGCCACATGCTACCTCCTAAAACACTTCTTCGCGTGTTTGGGGTCCACGCGACCTGCGAAGGAAGATTGGAACTTACAAATACGCTGACTCGTCGTCACAGGGTATAGGTGACGCCACTGTCGACTGTTTATCTCAACCGGTTGTTAGGTGGCAGCATTGTCTACTAAGTTGAGCTTCGTGCTTATGTTCCTCTCCACGAAGAGCAGCAGTCTCGATGCCTTCACATGGCGGGTGCTGAGGTCGATTTCCGGAAGCTGGACGCGTGTGACGTCAGTCCGGGAGCTGGTTGACCCTTCCGCACGGGCTGCACTCCGGCTGCTGGAGCCGGACGCGCTGGCGACCGTTCTGGGCGAGCTCAGCTGAGAACCGGAGCTCTGATCAAAGGAGGGCTGAGAGGCCAGCGGTGCTGTGCACAGAGTGACCGCTGGAGCTGGGTGATTGGCGCCGCCATCTCAGTGTAGAATGACCTCTGAGCGATCCACTTCGCCGAGTGGTCGCGCACCGCTTCTCACCGTCAGTACAGGTGGCGTCAACGGTGGCCCCAGAAACCTGGTGGAGGTCGATGCTGAAAATGGTTAATGTGCAGTAAATATTTGATAGTTCTGCAATGTCTTTACGTTGCCCAGGTTTTATTGTTATTATTGTCTTTTCTGTCGATATAATCTTCTTGTGGCAGTGAGGCGCAGCCAGAACTTTGGTGTAGGGGGCACACCACATTTGAGGGGCACCCAAGGAGAAAAAGGGCACGTTTTAACATTACCTAGAAAATTTACTATATCTTGTTTATATAAACTTTTGGGCATTTTTGGTCCAAGAAAATGCAAATAAGCATTGGCGGAGAAGGGAAACTCGGCGAAAACCGGAAAAGGGAACAAAATACTGAAATATCATGAGAGTAGCCAAAATAAAACTGTTTTGGACATATTTGAGGACATGTCGGCTCACCCATGGAAGTGCTTAAAATCAGAGAAATCGGCGGAGCCTGTGATATTTGTCACTATGTTCAAGCTAATATACATGGGAGCCGACAATTCATTTTTTATTCCCACTGGTTTTATTGTGAAGAGTGAGGCCTGTTTGAACGCGGATTCCGCTAGGGCTGTAGGAGGAGGGTTGGCATCGTGACATTGGAAGAGTAAAATTTTTGCTGCCGGAATAAATTGGGAGATACCTTTTTAACGCGTTTATAAATTTCCATATTCTCAAAGATCGGTCCCATTAGTAGTAACGAAAAGGCAAACAGGCCAGTGGTTTGGATGATGATGTTGTGACAGGGCTGAAATTTTTGAAAAACTAGTTTTCATTTAAATGTATTATTAGAAATCCTAGTTTAGGGGACTGTGCTTTGAGCTCAGAGGAACACTCCTTTTTATCACCTCTCCTTGAATCCACGAAAATAATCGGTAATTTTTATAATCGGGGTGCCTAGACGTCACAAACCATTTTAGCGATGGTGAATTCCTCGTTAGCTCCATTTTACAGGGGGAATTTGGGGACCAGCTCAGGGGGTCCCCTAGTGTGATCAGAGCCCTCCAGAGCAGCTACCCTCTCCCAGTTGTGTCCCCAGGAACGAGACCAGCTCAGTGGTCCCCAGAGATGCGGGTCATCAGACTAGCTCAATGGGCCCAGCCCACTGAGCCTCAGATGACCTCAGGGGGCCTCAGGCCAACTTAAAGGGAGATACGCGAAAAAATTATTAATGTGGTTTCTTGCTATTTGAAAAATCCTGATTACGAAACTATCAATTATTTTTGTATCTTCGGAAAAATTATGGGAGGCCACTCACTTATTATCGAAATAGGTTAACAGTTCCGATAAAATGCTGAAACCTTCACACATCACTTACTTTTCGAAAACTATTTAAAGTTGAAAAGCAATTTTTTGTGTAATACAAATGTCTGTTCTCCTGTATTTGTATTTGAATTAGTTTTAAAAAGCTTTTAAAAACTTCAAAATGAATTGGTTTGCCCTAGAAACGGAAAAAAACATAATTACTCAAGTCTTCAGCGGTTTCGTACCTCGGGTCTTGAGGCATTTTCTGCTTCAGCCCCAGGATAACAAAACTTTTGCGTCTGAAATGTCACGTGACCCCGGTATGAGAATTCCTAGGCTTCTGATTGGTTAATTTTGATTTCTTTTAAGCCCTATATTTCTGTTTCAAAAGAGTTTTGGAATGTTGTTTTTCTAAAGTAACTTTTTCTGTAGTAGTCCAAAATTCTACATCACTTTTTAGGATAGATATGACCTAATTCTTAGAGAAATTGATAGCCTTAGCCGTGTGTACGTCATATACACCGATATGAGGTGTACCGGTAAAGTCGTCTGGAAATGTTGACTGAGAGCAATTTTAAGGCATTTGCAGGCCGAAATCGCAAAAATGAGAATAGGACTACTGAAACAACTTTTTGTGACCTTTTGATCTAGCCAATATTTTTTTCGCGTATCTCCCTTTAAGGAACTGTCATAAGATCAGCGCCTAGACCAGCTTAGGGTACCCCCAGGACCCATACCGGCTCAGGGTACCCCCAGGACCTAGATCCGCTGTTGGGCCCCAGATCAAGACAGGGGTACTAAATCAGCTCAGGTTCCCTTTAACAGCCCAGGGATCCCTCACCAGCTCGGGACCCAATCAGTTCAGGAGCCCCAGAGCTGCTCAGGAGACATCAGATTGACCCATAGGGCACCAGATCAGCTTAAAGGGAGATACGCGAAAAATTATTATTGTGGTTTCCTACTATTTGAAAAATCCTGATTACGAAACTGTCAATTATTTTTGTATCTTCGGCAAAATTTTGGGAGGCCACTCACTTATGATCGAAATAGGTTAACGGTTCCGATGAAATGCTGAAACCTTCACCCATCACTTACTTTTGGAAAACTATTTAAAGTTGAAAAGTAATGTTTTTTTGTAATGAAAATGTCTGTTCTCCTGTATTTGTATTTGAATTAATTTTACAAAGCCTTTAAAAATACAAAATGAATTAGTTTGCCATAGAAACGGAAAAATCCTCAAGTTTTAAGCCGTATCGTACCTCGGTTCTTGCGTCGTTTTCTGCTTCAGCCCCAGGATGACGAACCTTTTGCGTCAGAAAGGTCACGTGACCCCCGATGAGGTGGCTGTACGTTCTGATTGGTCAATTGTGATTTCTTAAAAGTCCTATATTTTTTTTTAATATTATTTTTGGCTTTAGCTTTTTTAAAATAACTTTTTATTTAATATTTTAAACTTTGAAATCACTGCTTAGGAAAAATGGCACCGGTTTTTTTAGAGAATTTGATAGCCTTAGCCGGGGGTACGTCATTTACATTGATAAGAGGTGTAACGGAAAAGTCGTCTAGAAATGTTGACTTTGAGAGCAATTTTAAGGCATTTGCAGGCCGAATTCGCAAAAATGAGAATAGTACTTCTGAAACAACTTTTTGTGACCTTTTGATCTAGCCAATCATTTTTTTCGCGTATATCCCTTTAAGGGACAAGGGATCAGCTCAGTGATCCCCGACCAGCTCGGTGGCAGCCCCCTCCAACAGCAGGCGCAGACCACCGGATGTGACGTCACACCTCGTAGCATATAACATAAGAAAATTGAATTATCAAATGTCCAAATTATTGCAAAAAGGGGCACATAATCGAAGATGAAATGCTTATTTATTGCATTTGGGATACGCTTGATTACCGTGTATTCTCACAAATTCGTAAGCGGACAGTGTCATTAGCAGCAGTTTGACACACGCCCCAACGGTGAAAGGAATTCCTGCACGCCCGTGTGACATCACTCGGGCGTGGAGAAATCCCTCTTGAACATGCCTTTAAATGAAGATATCTTGGCTCGGGGGTACCAGATCAAGTCAGGAGGCACATACTCAGCTCAAGAACCTCTTTCCAGCTCAGGGACCCTCACCAGCCTCGGTGGGCCCAGTCCAGCTCAGGAACCCAGAGGTGCTAAGAAAATCACGTTATGAGCTCAGCAGGTCCAGTTCAACGTAAAGGGCATCATATTAGTTCGGGGGGCACCAGACTAGCTAAGAGGGCTTCAGATGGGCCCAGAAGGCGCAATGATGGTTCAGGAGGTACTAAATCGACTCAGGGGGCATTAGTTCAGCTCAGGGGGCAACATATCTGCTCAGGGGGCACCAGAACGATCCGCTCGGGGACCCAGGTCAGCTCCTAGCCCCCAGACCAGAGCAAGGGCCTACATAAGATGGGGGCAACATATCAGCCCGGGGGACACAAGAGGGGCCCAGGGCGCAACAGACCAGCTGAGGGGGTACCAGATCATCTAAGGAGACATCAATAATTAGCTCAGGGGTACCTGATCAGCTCAAGAGGCACCATATTGGCCCAGGGGACAGGAGATCAACTCCGGGAGGCATGAGATCAGCTCAGGGGGCCTGGATCAGCTCAAGGGGCACTAAGACAGCTAAGAGGGCACCAGGCAAGCCCGGAGGCATCGAACTAACTCAGAGAGCATAAGATTGGCTCAGGACGCACAACGATTTGCTCAGGGGGTACCAGACTAACTCAAAAGGTACCACATCAACTTAGAGGACACGTGATCAGCTCAGGGGGCCAATACTAGTTCAGGGGGCACCAGATGAGCTCAAGGGGCACCAAATTAGCTTCAACCGTAAGATTATTGGCGACAGTGAGGCATTAGCTTGACGCGGATTAGGTGCCCATACTCTTCCCGGGTGCTTGGAAACGCGTCAGAATGCCCTCGCTGACCAAAAAGGTAGTGATAGATCAAACAATGGTTTTAATGGCTACATGCGGTCTAGTTGCATCTATGTTCAACGGCGTAGGGCGCTAAGTATCGGGCGGCACAGCCAAAACGGGGCATACTGCCTAGCAATCAAAGTGCACTCCGGTACCGATGGGAGGCCCGTACCCCTGTGCCTCCCCTTGGTTGCGCCCCCGGGAGAGGGTACCTTCCTTCCCAGGGGGCATCTCCATCCTCAGGGACGCTGATCCAAGGGGGCGCTGGTTGTCTTCATGATTTTTTTATGGAAGTGTCTTTATTTCGCAAAGAGGGTCCTATCTATTCAGGTAGCGATGTTTAGGCCTGACTTCCTCTTGAGTGACTGGGGGCGCCAGCCAAATCCGGGGGGGGATGGTCTGCCCAAATCCGGGGGCGCTGCCCGGACCAAGCCAGAACCGAGTGTGCAATAAGGTACTTTTGCATACCCTCAATTTTTTATAGGGTGTGCAGCTGCACACCTTATCCCCCAGAATCCGCCGTCCCTGATCCGTATCTGCTGAAAAGTAGAGCGCGCAGGTCGAGCCACCATCGTCTATTGGAATATCTCAAATAGTGAGCTTTTTAGTATCCTCCGAATTTAACCTGTAGCAGTTTGTAAGACTTCACAAGACGGGGAAATATTTCGCAAGCTTACGCATGCGACGAATGTCGGTGTTTTTCTCTGAGTGAGCTTTCTTCCATTTCCGACCGGCACCAGCGGCCTTTATGACGATCAATGGTTGTGACGTCATCACTGCGCAGCTGCGCCAACGGCGCGGCAGCCTCACGGAACGCCGTAGTGAGACGTAAACGAATTCGGCGCAGGAAATAGTCGAGTAGGCATAGTGCGGTGGCTTTATCTAGCGAAGAAACATTTTTGGAGGCGTGCGCTATTTTCGCTTACTTTTCACCCGTGTCTGATGCACTCGCCTAAATTATACAATGGGTATCAAGCGTATGGCGATTCTGCTTGGCTCCAAGGATCACAAGGGCCACACCATTACGAGTGCGGAACGTTCTCCTCAGATCAAGTCTTTCCGTTCGGGTGAAACGATTCGGGGTGCTCTGGTCCTGGCTGTAGGCGGCGACAGACTGCACAGGCTGGAATCGTTAGAGCTGAGAGTGCAGGGGCGACGCCGCCACTTCGTGGCAGGCCACTGGTGACGACGCCTGCTCTGAGACCGAGAAGATGTTCGACGTCAACATTCCGCTGGGAAGGCAGCCGATCGTCTCACTCACTCCGGGAGAGCACCGCTTCGAATTCGTTTTCCAAATACCGGAACATCTGCCTCCAACAGTGAAGACGTGGGCAGGGAGAGTGAAGTACGTCTTTAAGGCAGAAGCAGTCAGTGCACGGTTGTTCAGTTGCAATGGCAAGGTCAAAGAGGAGTTCGATGTTTTGCCACATTTGGATCTCAACAAGCAGGAGCAGCTCTCGCGCCCTCGTGCCGTAGCCGAGCCAGCTGCTCAGCCATATTTGCGTGAACAGTTTGGTCAGTATACCATCCATACCGAGCGCAGTGGCTACGCTCGGGGTGAGACGATCAATGTTTACATCGATGCTAAGGAGCAACTTCTCCAGGACTTAGAAAAAAGAAAAGGTTTTGTTCAGCTGATACAAGAATTTGTGTGCTGGGCGGGAAATGCTTCGCACAAAGAGAAAGAGACGCTTTCGGAGTGTCGCCCCTCTGATTGGCGTCACTTTAAAATGGTGGTACCTAGAACGTCCAGCATCAGCATGGACGGCAAACTTTGCCGAGTCATCCGCGTTGATCATTACATCGAGGTGAAGTCGCCGAGTCTCAACGTCAAACTTCCAGTTGTGATTGGAACAGTGCCGCTGCGAGACGATACAAGGCCAGCCAAAAAGTGAAATGCTTCGTGATTTTTTTTTGTAACACGTGCTTAAATAGGTTCAACTTACAGATCCAGAATGCGTTACTTTCTCTGATACGCCGTGTTGTGCAAATGCGGTTCAAGAACTTCAAAATCTGACTCGAGATCTCCAAGCTGATTTGGGACTATGATAATGCTTATGAGAATGACGCACGACCTCGTATTGCGTCATGTACTTTTACCGCTGCGTATGAATGTTATATGCTTTTTTTTTTCTTTTAAGAACTGATAACTTGGAGTCGGCCCGCCCTCAAGCTGTAAGAGATGGACCCCTACCTTGGAGGTACTTCTCTATTAACGACAGAGGTGCAAAGTCTGGATCGAGAGTAGCAAACCGGAACCGGGCAGGACATTCTCGAAATTAGTGACTTTATTGTTGAATATAATACTGAAGAGAACCATATAACGCTGATCTGGTGGATGGTGGCATGAACACTCTGACTCCAGGTGTCGTTCGTGTCATTTATTGAATCACAAAACATATTTTGGCTTCGGTTTTCTTGACGGTTTTAGTTTAGTGTTTGACGCAGACAAACACATCTACATCTATTCAGAAATACCCCCCCTCCCAAAAAAACTAATCCACAGCCTTGACCTACGGTTCGTTTCCAATGGAAAGGGAGACCATCCGATCATAGCGTCTCATCAGGACACCCAGAGAAAGCGAGAGTGAGATCATGCACACCTATATTTTTGTGGACTGAAGAGGATATCACACTAATTGCGTCATGTGCGTTATTGTCCTGATTTGTCCTTGTAAGGGTCATCTCTGGCCGCCATTCTATCTAACATGATGTTCGCCAAACCGTTAAGTCCCCCCCATTCCGCTCACTGGATCCGTCAGATGCTTGCGCCCTGCCCGTGATCGGGACGATCCAGCCTGCCAGCTCTCGGATACGGCCGGCCGGGACTGATCTCCTGGTTGGCGCCGGCCGACGAGCGTCGGCGGCTGTCGGCAGGTAGTTGGCGGCTGGAGGCGGCGCCGGCCGCTGCCGTCTGGCCCGCACCCCCGCACCTGCGCCGGGAACAGATCTGGCGCCGGGCCACCGGCCGTTTCCACGGCTGAGGTTGGTGAGCGTCAGACAGCGGTAATCGAGCACCCCGGCGCCGCCGATAACCGCCGCCAGAAACGTGCCAATGTGGCATTCTCGGCGAAAACGTTACTGAGTGTTATCCCTTCTTACGCGGTGCAGAAGTGGTTGGAGGGGAGGTCTGAGATCTCCCGGTTGTCACTTGAAAGATGTCCTGTGGTGTGGAAATGTGTCAGAATTTTGTACGCTCCTGTCCCATCTGAAAAGTTTATAGCTGTTCTCCAGAAACAGTACAGTTAAATCCACCTTAATTCCAACAGCTCTTTTCACTTATTATCATCACCAATTGGTGCCCGACTAACAATACGGCAGGCCTAATCTATAATTTCCGCAACCCAATAATTGAGTTTGTCGTCGAAACAACTGATAAAAGTCACCACAATATCACTATAACCGAAAAGGCCAACGCAATTCGAGATTGTGAGGCTTACGGAAATCAGCCCATTGATGGATCGTAACGGTAGTATTTATGACCGTTTCAGACTGAGGTAGGGTATAATTTATGATCTCGGATTTTCTGTCCTATTGCCGACGGTAAATGTTGTCAACAGGGAGGGGGGGAAATTCGTCCGTGTTTCACTTTGCGAGCCAATTTCCGTTGGATCTAACCTAAAGCTGCGATTTATATTGACCTGACCTAATCGAGTGTATGCTAGATTCTGGTAACATCGTTGAATGCCGGTTTGGCCCACATTAGCCCGATGGGAATGCCAGGTGATCAGCTGGCCATACAATGTGCCTGCCTTTTCTATTAACTCAGCTGATGCAAATACTGCTTGTTTGCCTAAAACTGCATGCGGTGCCGATCTTTTCAAGTTCGTTTTGATGGTGCCTCTGAGTGGCCCTTATTTTAATGTCCTGCGATTTTAGAGATTGGCGATTGCGCTGGTTAAAGGGAGATACGCGAAACATTTTTATTGGCTAGATCAAAAGGTCACAAAAAGTTGTTTCAGAAGTCCTTTTCTCATTTTTTTGCGAATTCGGCCTGCAAATAACCCCGGCTAAGGCTATCAAATTCTCTAAAAAAACCTGGTCCCATTTTTCCTAAGCAGTGTCTTGAAAGTTTAAAACTACTAAATGAAAAGTTATTGTAAAAGAGCTACCGCCAAAAATAATATTAAAACAAAAATATAGCACTTTTAAGAAATCACAATTGACCAATCAGAACGTACAGCCACCTCATAGGGGGTCACGTGACCTTTCTGACGCAAAAGTTTCGTCATCCTGGGTCTGAAGCGGAAAACGACTCAAGACCCGAGGTACGAAACGGCGGAAGACTTGAGTAATTATGTTTTTTTCAGTTTCTAGGGCAAACTAATTCATTTTGTATTTTTTAAAGGCTTTGTAAAATTAATTCAAATACAAATAAAGGAGAACAGACATTTTTATTACAAAAAATATTACTTTTCAACTTTAAATAGTTTTCCAAAAGTAAGTGATGGGTGAAGGTTTCAAGACTTTATCGGAACTGTTAACCTATTTCGATAATAAGTGAGTGGCCTCCCAAAATTTTGCCGAAGATAGGAAAATAATTGACAGTTTCGTAATCAAGATTTTTCAAATAGCAAGAAACCACAAGAATAATTTTTTCGCGTATCTCCCTTTAAGCTAAGCAGCAGACGTCATTTATGTCCACTTCCTTCTTTTATGACACTCGCCATTCATTTAAAGATGGTCACATGAGCATAGAATAGTTCCTATTTTGGACTATATTTGTTTTTACTAATCAAGCGACAATAACGTACGTCATTTTTCGGAAGACTAACTAACGAACGGCATAACATAAATAGATCACGTCGCTATCGAGCAGATTGCGGACCACTTAACGTACTACCTAATCTGATTCTGAAGCGAGAAGTCGACATCAGGCAGTGAATTAGCCAGCTACTGCGTGCGCGTCATCGAAGGATAAATACCTCTGTAGAAAAAGGTATGCTGTGGTAACGCATGCCGCCTGATAGGAAGTGCAAAAAAGCGGCGGACGCACACAAAGGCACGCGAAGCGAGGATGCAGCGATCCACGCGCAGATAGAAAGTCGTACACACATTAGTACAAAATCAACAATGTAAACAGGAGGCGCGGCGTTGCTAGCAGCGCTGTAGCGCATCCTTAAGTTAGCGACGTTACGAGACGACGTATCCGGCGCACCCGGCAGACCAGCGATCAGGCGCCTCAACGCTTCAAAACGCTCCCTCAAAGCTCCACTACAGCCAGTTCTGCACGCCAAACCAAAATGATCTCACGTTAGACACATCGGACGATTGACGTTTTCTCACGTTGGTAGCGCGGACGCCTCATGTCGGTTATCTATTCACAACCTGGATTGTAAGCCCTCGTCCGTGTCCGTTCCGGATTCTCCAAACCGTTCCAGTCGGGCGCTCGGCAGCCGCCCGGCCAGTCGGTCCGATCGCGCCCGCTCCTAGCTCTCTCAGAATTCGACGTTCCACAGCCGGGTGTTGCAGTCCTGGCCGACCGAGACCAGCGTCTTGTCGTCCAGCCAGGTCACCCTGGTCACCTGGCTCTGGTCGTGCGCCCTCTTGATGGCCATGTGCCGGCGCGGGTCGCGCGCGTCCCACACGTACACGTTGGTGTCCAGGGATCCGGAGGCCACCAGAGCCGAGTTGGGCGACCAGGCCACCGTGTTGACGCGCGCCGCGTGGAAGGCCCACTCCTGCGGGTTGGCCACCTCGTAGCTAGGCAGCCGGTAGAGGACGACCTTGCGGTGTCCGTCGCAGGCGACTAGGTGCTGGCCGTCGGGCGAGAAGGCGGCGTCTGTGACGGCGCCCTGGTGCGGCAGCTCCTGCTTCTGCGTGATGCTCCCGCCGCTCACCTGACGGACACGGGCCGTGCCGTCACACATGCACGGGCCAATCATCAGGATCGCGGCAGCACCGCACAGGCTATCGCGATTGGAAAAATGTGGTACACAAGTTCTGCTCTCGATGATATCTACACAATTCTAGCCGAGTCGGGGTATTCAAAGTAGGAATTCCTCAAATGCCCTACCACCCACCTTATTAGCTGCACCATAAAAGCACACGGAACGAAATGTGGAAGTGCTGGGGCTGCTCATGACCTCGGGGATCGGTGCTGTGGTGATCATGGATGCATGACTGTGGTTTATGTCGTGTTGCCGTAGAGGTTGGGTAAAGTGTATCCTGGCCCGAAGGGCGGATCGCAATTTATGTTGAAGCCCTATAATGCTTAACAACTGTTGTCAGTGTAGCATTTCACAACCATTCTGCATTTCCCCTAATCGATACTCGTGTAAAGAAGATTTGTTAGTTTCTTTCATACAAATGTATCACGGGTATAAAGGACAAAGCAGGTCTCCTAGTCCCAGTCCCTAACATGACCCATATCTAAATACACAAATTTTGACTGATCTTTAGCGCAACAAATACAGAAGAAATAAAACAAAATCCTCACAATAACTTCCCTAGCCACTACTTTGGACCCATCTTCACTTCAGTTTTTGCCTCTAGCTTCCAATATTGAAGACACAAGTCATGACAAATCTAGGATATAATTAAAAACCCTCTGCACAATGGAAATAGTTCACACACATATTGTGCCTGGATATGTCCGAGAGGTAATAACCTTAGTGAAAATAACGCATGGACTTGTATTATGTCATTAACTTTTCGAGGCTTCGATCCATGACGAGAGAACTTAGTCCAATCTGTTCTCTCTTGGTCTTCCCGCCAAGAAAAGCTCAAACTCCTGATGGGTACATTCCAAACCTAGCACGCTCTGAGCTGATGGATGCACCATTTCCAATTACATCAGGACGTGGCTTGTTGATCATGGTACAAATCTTTTCCCGCCTGGGGTGATAAGTGTAGCTGCAAAGTGACTCAAATTCACTCTGGCAGTGGTGTTCACGCGGTGGAAAATAGGTGAACCGCTACCGCTATTCCGCCATCGAAAATTTGGCGGTGCGCAATCGCGGAATGTGTATTTAATTTTGAATTAATAATCCGCGATTTCTATTCCGCTATCAGGAATCGATAGGGAAGTTTTTCATTCAAGCAGAAAAGCATTAGCCCATGAACTAGTTAACCTACCAGTGACTGGGGGTTGGCTGTCTGTTAAATTCTAAAGTCATTTATTTAGTCAAACCGTTCGGTGGCTGACTAAAAATCGCGGCAATCTAGTTAAAAAATAGTTTGCGATCGCGATATTTCATCAGATTAAATATAAATTACACGGTCGATTTTAGGTTGTCCGCGATCGCGGTATCGCGGATTAGAATTCTGCGAAGAACAGCACTGCTCTTTGGGTATGAGTTTCATTGCAATGTCATGAAGATTATTTGTTTTTGTGTCGCATTACTGTTTCATATAAAAATATAGCACGATGTAAAAGGAGCAAAAAAGGTGTCAAGATGTACAGCCCCCTGCAATTGAATCTGTACACACTAGGCTTAGAAGTTTTTGTTAAAGTGTGAGCGACCTACCGCTTCCAGAATCGTGATTAAACATACAGCTTGTGCGTTCTGCTCCCAGCTATCGATTCCGCGCCAACTAATACTCAGCAACCACTTGTTCTAGAAATTAATAGCGAAAAAATAAATTGACACCAGACAGCCATCAAAAACGTTGTCTGCAAATTATTTTCAAACTACGGATCTGGACCCCAGTTTTTGGGACAATATCCAAAGCCACGGGTAAAACACACAATCTGTATATTTCATTGTGGCCAAGGGAGCAATAGTTGTCCAGAATTTATTCAAAAACTGCTGAACCTAGTGTGTACAGATTCAATTGCAGGGGGCTGTACAAGGAGCAAAAAGGTATCATGCCTTATGGACGCATAATGACCAAGGCAGTCGACACGCCAAAAAACACCAATGGTGATGATGCAAGAAGCGGTGTCAAAGGAATAGAAACCTGAAAATGATTATTTATACTGCAAACTGGTGGCCCACTTTATCATCAGGTTTTAAAAACTACACAAAGCATATTGTTTTGAAACTTTGTATGGAATAAAGTATCCTAGCTGAAACTTCTCTTGTGTATTTGTGAATGGCGCAGTGTCCATTGCCTGAGCCCTGGAGGCTGAGCGTCTGAAAACACCATCATCATCATGCTCTGATCGAAGGTGCTGTGCTTGTGTTTCACATGGAGTTTTGGATCACACTGTTGTTTGTCACGTAATAATGATGCACCCAAAGACAACATTACATATTGAACCTGGGTGCAGAAGCTGGCATTGGGTGTGGGAGCAGCCCTTGTGGCTAAAATCTCCCTTAATTGTCCCTTCTCTAAGTTTTCCTCCACCCTACCGATGGCGGAACACGATGGAAAACCAAAAAAAAGTGAACAAAAAGGTCATATGCGCACACACACACATTTTCTAAAATACATCTGTTATGTATTTTGATACATTTCCATTTCTTGGTTATAATTAATACCTAGGAAATTATTATTCACAGTATCTTATAACTATAAATTATCCTCTTCAAAGTGAAAAAGGCAAAACAAGCGAAAATTCAAGCTCTGGCATGGAAGACTTGACATAGCTCAGCAGAGCAAATATATAAAAAGTTATAGCCTCACCAATATTTCCAGAAAATAATGCCTTCTGGGGAAGGGTCACATTTAGAAATACTGTAGATTTTCTTCATGTATGCTTCTGCTCTTACCTGGTAAATGATGACTTGGTTTGTGTCCTGGGTGCCAACCGCAAGGTCTCCAGATGCAGCATTGTATGCCACTGCAGATGGGTCAAAGGTGATTGGTAATGATGCCAACCGTGTGATGTTCTTTCCACCCTGTGTCTGCATGATGATTATTTCTTTCAAAGTGACAACTGCTAGCTTGTCTTCGCTCACACTGAGAGCGCGAGGCTGAGCACCTAGCACATGGCACTCTCCATATGCAAGCTCAACTGTGTCAATAACACGAAGGCTATCATCATATCCAACCGTGATGACAGACTCGTCCAGTGCTGCAGCTCCTGATATGAAATTTCCATGACCTGCTCCCTTGACCCTCTCATTGCTACCATTAGAAGCATCCCACTGGGTGACATGACCATCATGAGATCCAGTGTAAATGGTAGAGGTCTTCGGACTGATCGCCAGAGCAGTGATTGGTTTGTTGTGCCCCTTGATGATCCGCTTGGGCTTGTCAGGGTTGTCTGGGTCCAGGTAAGTGATGAACCCGTGAAGTCCAACAGTGAGCAGATGGTTTCCTTGCCAGAGACAGGAGTACTGCTGGTCTTCCACTGATGTCCCCATGCAGAACTCTGTCACCATGGACTTCTGCTCCACATCCCATATCTTGCATGTTTTGTCGCCTGATGCGGACAGCAGCTGTTTGCTGTCTGGGCTCCAAGCTACTGCATACACTCCACCTTTGTGGGCTGGGCTGCCAAGCTCTCCAATCAGATCAGCTGTTTTGCCATCAAAGATGAATATCTTTCCATCAAAACCACCTGAAGCAAACAACTCTCCATTAGGCGAGAAGCGAACAGCCTGCACAAAGCGGGTGTGCTCTTGCTTGGTACACTTGAATTTGAATGGTGGCCCTTCAAAGAAACCAACAGAGTTGTCCTCACTCCCAGTGACTATTCTGAAGGGTCTGGAGGGCTTGAAGTCACAGGTGTTGATAATCTTGGTCTGGCCCAGAATCTCACCCACTGATGTACCCGTGTCTGCCATGATCACATGAGCAAACCTCTCTCGGCCGTTACCCACAACCACTAAGCGCTGGGAATCTGGTGACCATGCTATGTCTTTGATCTCCCCTGAGATTGGTTGATACTCATTCTTCAGAATGTGTTCTTCGTTCACTGTGTCCCATATTCTGACTTTTCCAGAAGCATCTCCAGATGCGATATAAAACCCGCTTGGGGAGTACTTTGCCACATTGACAGCACATGAATGTTGGGTGTATATGTCACATATTTCAGGGTTTTCGATATTTCTGATGTAGACACTGTTTCCGTTTGTGTACAGGAAATTCTTGCCCTTCGGGTCACCGCCCAAAACGATGGGTGTACCCCGTTGCGTGCGAGGTAAAGAAGCGAAGGCAAATTTTTTGCTGTGAGACATTCTTGCCAAGACACAGGCTTGTAACCAGGAAAATGAAGTGAACTATAGCTTTTGATGCGGTCCAATGCTGGATCCGCCGTAAAATACCTCCCAGCACTTCCGTCGCCCTTCCGTCACGAACTGGAGAGCACAATTCAGAAAATTTTATACGCCGGTTCGGTACATTTGTGACGCGCTTGCTCCTATCGTCTAGAGCTGGGCAACAATCCTATCACGGCACAAGTACTGGGAGCGCAGAGGCGGATGTAAGTGGGAGACCATTTTGGGGTAAGTTAAATTTTATCGTTTGAAATTTTACTCACCATCCATCATCGTCTTTTAAGGCTTTCATGCCTATTTTCGCCTTGTCTTGTCTGGCGTATCCATCCGATAGGCGGAGGGGACCTGGGGTGGATTGAAACTCCACAGTCCTGACCGAATCCAAATGGATGAGGTGGCTATGAGGCTATGCCCCCCCCCTCCCTACTTGGGACTACCTTAAATCCTGCAACGGGCCTCGCTGCCTGGAGGAGGGACTTTCCGGCTGCATTCCCTAAATTTGCTCCCACTGAGCCCCCGCCTGAGTGAATCCGGGTCGAGGGGGCCTCGCAAGTTGTTGCCACGGGCGAAACCGGAGGAAATCAAAAATTGAGGAAGCACCTTCCTCAGTATACCCGGATGCCGCCTCTTGATGCCCTCAGTGGGTTCACTTTGATCAGGACGTCGGGCCCTGTCTTGACGTGACGAGGCGGCGTCAGGCGTGACGCATTCTGCTGGTTAGATGCTTGGCAATCCCGTATTTATATACACAAAATACAGCCCAGTTTCTGTTTTTCTCATGTATTTCCAATGGAGATGTCATGGTTCGTACTTGACCTTAGGTCATCGCTATGAAAAATCCCGGAATACATTTTGCAGCACTCGGTAGGCCCATTGTGTGGTGTAATTTTCAATCCGATAGGTTCACCTATTTCTTACTTATGCCACCTTAAACATGTTTGGAGGCTAGGTCACTTAACCCTCGCCCACCGGGGGGCCATCGATGGCCCCTAAGGTTTTTCCGGGATAGCAGAAAAACGACGAGGCGCAGAACCGCGGTTGAGGGCTCTACCTCTCACTGCATCATTTTCCCATCATCCCTGAAATTTTTACCCCGGGTCACCCAAGGTCAGGTCACCAGACGAGGTCAACCAAGGTCACCTCGCTTCACTTTAGAGCTCTGTAAGAGCTACATTTCAAAGTCGATCGATTTGAAACTTCCTACACTTCATGACCCCTCCAGGGTCTACAAGGTGTATATCCGGGATTTTTCGATTTCGTGCCCTGAGGTCAGGTCACGAGGTGACCTCTCCCATTGGAAAAGCATGGGGAAAAGCTATTTCATGATATAAAAGCCACAAAAATGATTGCAAATACTCAGACTGCTCAGAACAACGTTTTTGGACACCCTTTCACGGATCCCAGGGTCATATTTGCCCTTTGAATTTTCCAAGGTCATCCAAGGTCACCGGAGGTCAAAAACAGTATTTTGACAATAACTTTTGACCTAATTGAGCTAGAGCGATGAAACAAACACCATCGTGTTTGTCTTGTCACTGGCTTTCATTTGATATACGGCAAGGTCACTTTTTGACCTTTCGTGACCTCAGGTCATATTAGGTCACGAGGTGACCTCTGGCGGTCAAACCACTGGCGGGAGGTCTTTACGTTCCACATAGCGGAAAAGTACAGGCAATTTGCTATCAAATGTACTTTACCAGGCCTCAATAGCTCTAATGACATAAGAGTTATGCCCAGTTTGCTTAATCATTGCATATTTGAGTGAAAATAGCCGATCTTGACCTAATTTGACCTCTGGAGGTCAAACCATTGACCTGAGCACTAAAACATGCGAAGTAATTTCTTACTGAATTCACGCGAGCTTTCTATTGCACTTTGCAGATTTGCGCTAACGCCCATATTTTCGGAGTTAGAGGGGGCCATCGATGGCCCCCCGGTGGGGCGAAGGTGGCGCCGGACCCCGGTGGGGCGCGGGTTAACCTGCACTGGCATTGGTGGACGCAGGGGGGGCATTCCGGCCATGCCCCCCAAAGGGCTGGAGGGGGCCAAACTACCTTTTGGCCCCCCAAACGCCGGAGAAATTGTTGAAAAAAGGTGTTTACACTAGGTCTGTAGAGCAAAAAATCTTCGTTCCCACCCCCCTCCGCCCGGAGAGCCGGAGAGTGATCTTGTACTTGGAGAGGTAGCTTATACTAGGTCTGTTGAGCACTGAAAAAGGTGTTTGCACTAGGTCTGTAGAGCAAAAAATCTTCGCTCCTAAGGCCCGGGTCCTAACTCGGGTCTGCGTCCGCCCCTGTGCACTGGTGACCTGACCTGAGATGACTCAACCTTAAAATTTTGGAGAAGGTTGTGGAATTGATCAAGGATAAAGTGTGCAAAGTACAGCGGCACTTCGCGCCGCCGTTTTTTCCTGCCGCCGGAAAAATCCGAGGGGGTATTTAAACATCCCCCACCAGGTTGAGGGTTAAATGACAGCCGTACCTGTGTTAGACAAACCAGCCTGAATTTATGTGGTGACCTGGATTTTCGAACCCTGTGTCCGACTCAGATATAAATCAGTCATTGGTATTCATACACTGGAAATATAGGCGTAACTTGCCCAAGCTTGCGAAACTTTACCGCCAACTATGAATGACGGAAATGAAGGGAGAGAGCATTTCGGCCACGGGGCACACGCGCTCGCCCTCCCCCTCTCACGAATAAATCCCCGATACACTCCTGAAAGGGACATTGAACTTTAACCCGCGCCCCACCGGGGATCCGGCGCCACCTTCGCCCCACCGGGGGCCATCGATGGCCCCCCTCTAACTCCGAAAATATGGAGGTTAGCGAAAATATGCAAAGTGCATTAGAAAGCTCGCGTGAATTCAGTAAGAAATTACTTGGCATGTTTAAGCGCTCACGTTAATGGTTTGACCTCCAGAGGTCAAGTTAGGTCAAGATGGCGATTTTCACTCAAATATGCAGTGCTTAAGCAAACTGGGCATAACTTATGCCATTAGAGCTATTGAAATCTGGTAAAGTACATTTGATAGAAAAATGCCAGACCTTTTTTCGCTATGTCGAAGGTAATGACTTCCCGCCAGTGGTTTGACCTCCAGAGGTCACCTCGTAACCTAATATGACCTGAGGTCACGAAAGGTCAGAAAGTGACCTTGCCGTATATCAAACGAAAGCCAGTGACTAAACAAACACGATGATGTTTTATTCAGCGCTCTAGCTCAATTAGGTCAAAAGTTATTGTCAAAATACTGTTTTTGACCTTTGGTGACCTTGGATGACCTGGAAGAGATCAAAGGGCAAATATGCCCTCTGGGGTCCGTGAAAGGGTGTCCAAGAACGCTTTTCTGAGCAAGCCGAGCATTTGCAATCGTTTTGTGACTTTTAGATCTTAAGACAACTGTTCCCATGCTTTTTCAATGGGAGAGGTCACCTCGTGATCTGACCTCAAGTCACGAAATCGAAAAATCCCGGATATACATCTTGTAGATCCTGGAGGGGTCATGAAATGTAGGAAGTTTCAAATCAATCGACTTAGAAATGTAGCTCTTACAGAGCTCAAAAGTTGAAGTGAGGTCGTGACCTTGGTTGATCGCGCCTGGTGACCTGACCCTTGGTGACCCAGGGTAAAACAATTTCAGGGATGGTGAGAAAATGATGGGGTGATAGGTAGAGCCCTCAATCGCGGTGCTGCGCCTCGTCGTTTTTCTGCTATCTTGGAAAAACCTTACGGGGGCCATCGATGGCCGGTGGGGCGAGGGTTAATCCTCCTGCCGACAGGAACTTGCTAACCGGTGTGGGAGGGGAGGTGAGTGCCTTGATTTCCCCAGAATCACATCTTCCAAAAACACTTAATAGCCTTGGTTATTTCACTGCACGTGGTAATAGCGAGGAACGAGTCATTGGTTGTTTTCCTCCCTAAGATAGGGGGCTTCGTTCGTCTCTGATACGTGCGGTAAGTACTTGTATCCATCTCTATGTGGTAGTCACTAGTCTGCCCTCTCCTTATATGGGCACGTCGCCGTTATGAGAGCCACGGAGCAGCGGAAAGGGAGTGTGCCACGTCCCGTCGACAAATAGTCAATGACTCACGGTGGCCTTATAAGGCTTCTTTGTTATTGGGCAGTGCGAAGTGAGTGGAAGCTTTACCCTTTACGTAAAGGTTGCCGACCTAATCAGAAAGGCGAGCAGAATTTTGCCGTCGGTATGGTTCTATGATCTTGAAGCACGGCCACCTTGATGAACCCCGCACTCTTCAGTCTAGTTCTATTGCTAGTGTTCCGGTCAGAAATGAGAATGCCATCCGGTTTTGTAAACACGACATCGTGTTGAATGGTATCGTGACGGAATCGCCGCGCTCGGGCTTGGACGGGGTCTTCTGCAGATGGGTCTGGGGTGTGCGGAAATCTACTATAGGTGGCGTTAGGCGTACAGAGTTGAACTTTACAGAAGCTTTCTTTTATAAAAGCGGAACCAGCAGACCGGCTAGTAATGATTCTCTTCAAAACATATTCAAGATCTAGCCTCCGCCTCAACCACTGGCCTAGATCTGGTGCGGCTCTGAACCATAGGCGGATCCAGGATTTCCGAAAGGGGACACGGGCATTTGGACTACGCTGTAGTGCGGCAAATTTCGACGAGATCTCGTTGAGGTAGACCTTAGCGAGAGACTTCCTGGTTAAGGGTTTCTAGCCCATTGTTTGCGACAGGCGAGGGCCATGGGTACACATTGGATCTTGGGGTAAGCTTTAAATCTCAGTTGGGTGAATTCTACTGGCGTTTATTCTCCAAAGAGACGTTTCATAAGTCTTGTTGATGAAGTAACCATGCCCCAATCGCAGGGAAGACTGTCAGATCATCAATACCTCTGTTACCTTTTAGGCAGATTTTGAGCTGCCCGATCTATCTGGTCGAGTCACCTGTCACGATTTGTTGACTGTAGTTTGGACCAGAGGGGCACCACGTTTTGGAGGGGCAACCTATCAGGGTGGGGAGAGGATGATATGGCAGTACGCCGATACCCGCTGAAAAAGCGAGATCTGTAAGCCGAAGTATGAACCGCTTTTTAGAAACAGCTACACGGCAGACGTTGCTGCGGTTGTGATGAACTCTTTGTTTCCAGGTATCAACTGTAATAATAATAATTTTTGGGGCTTATCGACGCACCAACTGCCAGGGTCATATGGCGTCGCCAACTCTTTCCCTGTTGGAGGGGTTTCTCGGGAGCCAGCTTGCTCCTTGTTCAGGAAGCCGCCGGGCCTTGAACCCGGGTCGGCTGCGTGGCAGACAGCTACGCGACCACCCACTACCGCGCCCCCAGGTATCAACTGTTGTCGCCATGGATGAGGGACCGCTCCTGAAGGAATTTCCCTTCCTGGTCCGAATGAAAATGACAAGCGGACTGGCTTTCAAGGGAGAAATCCAGGTGCAGGTACGCTTGTTTGACTAGAGTGCCCTTCGCAGTGTGGGTTGACAAGTGCCCCAGGAAGATTGCGTGACCACTCATTGGTTTAAAATGGAGACGAAATCTTGTTTTGCTGTTCCGCCCTTGAGATTTATTTCGACGTTACTTTCCTTCCCCATGTTGAAAAAGAAAACTAGTAGAACATGGATTGAGCGGGCAGGAATAACCAATCATCACAAATCAAACTATGATACCGAATGTGTCAGTCTGTGTCTCTCTGGTTCCACTTACTCTCCCTTTTGTTCCGACCGACCGTGCACCCCTGCACCTCTGGCTGAGATGTTCCCACTACCCTGCCCCCCCTCCCGTGCCACTGTCCACACCGACCGTGCAACCCTGTAAGGTTCCGCTGGGCGGTTCTACCACCCGGGCCCCTCTACCCGTCACCACAGGCCGTGCGCCCCTGCGCAGGGCGGCTGGGTGTCGGTGGCGGTGCGGTCTCCCCACTACCCTGATCTGCGACATCTCAGCATCACACACGACGGCGAGCCGGAGACCGCTGCGACGGCGCCGGTGAGAGAGATCCTGGAGCCGGCCTCCTGACTCTGCTGACCTGCGAGGGCTGCTGCTTCACTGGCTTATTTCGGCGGATGTTTAATGCATTTAGTGGATGTTTTCTATGATTGTATGATTTTCAGCTGTTTCTTGTTGCGTTTTGTCCTTTGATTTTAGTGTTGAGTGAGTATTTTCCGCTATGGACCATTTAAATGATATTGTTCGCAGTTTTCTGGAACGCCTGCGTCCAATGTCTGCAATGACGTCAACAACGTCTTTGGCAGGACCTGACCGGATGCTCCTCGCTTCTGGAGGCCGTGCAACTCTACCATAACTACCTGGTAAATTAGTGTGCTATAGGAGTAACCTTTTAATGACGATCCGCGGGATGAGTCTAATTGTCTTTGTTTAATAATTTTTGTTGTTTTTAGAAACCAAGCAACTTTGGAGCAACATGTACTATCATCCTATTATTGTGGTAGCGCTGTAAATTAACTCACTTGTAACAGATTTGAAATAGCTTGTTGGTAAGTCTGTGTGCGGTGACACACTTTCCGTCATTACGCCGGGGACAAAACACAAACGACCCGCAGTCCACGATGTCTTAATGACAATTTTTTTCGGGTGTCGAAACCTCAAAACCATGTTTCCAGTCGACGGCGATAGATGGCAGTGCAGCCGGGTGGGGTGACGAGTCGGCGATGGCGGCTCTGCGACGACACGTGCTGGTGCTGCGGCACCTTCGCCAGATTGGTGTCCACTGCATGGAGTCTGCCGCAGAGGACCTCAGCTGGGTGGTCCTCACCACACTGGACCGGTGGGTACCACCAGAAAACCACAGCTGGGCGCCGCATCTGCCCAACAGCCGTGGTGGCTAAAATGTGCACCAATGGAAGACGTCGAGTCGTAGGCTGGCTCACATGCGAGTGTACGTAACTTGCATATCGAAGTTATGCGGAGAGGCGGGTAGATATAGTTTTCAACTAGCTCGCCGATCCTACCCTTTGCGGTCGTCCTCAGGAACCTGCTGTTTAGTGTGGTGTGCGAAGTGGGATATATTTATGGTTGGTAGGTTTGTCTTTGTTAAGTGTTTGTTCCGGAGTGATGAGGCTGGACCCGTCGATTGTGGTAGTGCTGTAGTTTTCCACAACCTGCGCCCCATTTTCTTGTTCAGTCAGCCAAAAAGGCTGCACAATGTTTTTGTTTTGATTAGCAATACAGCACATTCATGAAACCAAAAAATAAGTATTTCCGTCCTTCAAACTCGTATTGTAACGACTGCAGTATAAAAGCCCTTTTGAGATACATTTGCAGCCGAAGGCAAGGGGTGGGGTGAGGGGCTAATCTCCCCTCTTTCCGAGAGCGGAGGGCCGGTACCCCAGGTCCTCACGCGGCGTCAGCGAATACGGACGTAAGCATGTCCCAGCAATAATAGCTGGGACTTGCTGCATGCACATGCATGGAGTGCCAATAATTGGCACGGGATGGTGAATTTGTAAACCTTTCTCTCCTCTCAGCGTCATAGGGTTAGTGGTGTTCAGAATCTGAACATGTGGAGGCATGCCACCCCCCTACACCCTCCATGAGGAGAGCATCATCACACCTTGATGGAAATTGCTTGACTTGAGAGCGCTCCCTCGCCAGGTGTTGTGGGATTTCGCCGTTGGAATATTTGACATATTTGCACACAAACTCTGGCATGCACGTATCTGGAGGCGAAATCCTTTCGGCTCCCGTTACGAGACCTGTGAATCATTCCATGCAACGGCAGCAAAGCTAGAAGATGGCACACATTGTCCCGTTCGTTTTCTGAGGTTGCCCCACGACCGGATCGGCTGCAGGCCAGGTGGCTGTTCAGACATTGTCTCGGCGCCGCGTCTAATGGGCCTGGTTTCTGAGTGGCCTCTCGCGGGGCTAGACACCGGGAGCGGCAGGAAGTTGGGAGATAGCCGAATTCGGGTCGCCCTGGCGCCGCCGGAGAACGTGGGGCCCGCATTTGGGTCAGTGTCGCATCCGTCCTGTGTTGTCCTAATTGTTTGATTTTTAGCTGACCGCTGACGCTTTTGCTGAGCATCCGCCGCGCGTCGAATTGGAGGGAAGAAGTTAATGATTGGATGTGGCTAATTACAGCATAGAGTGGATGTTGGCGGTCTACGCTCATTTTCATCGTCTGACTTTGAAAATTCCTTTTGTTTTTTTTCTCGTAAAACTGAATAATTTGTGCCTCAGACACTTGGCTGTTAGGTTGTTACGAATATTCATATTGTTTGTGGGTGTCGATTCCCTGGTCACATTTCATTGTGTGACGTTAGATCATGTTGTATGGTTCGAAAACGCCCACGGACTGACCATATATTTATTTGTGAATGTAATCACGTTTTGCTCATTTTCCAGCGTAAAAGATACATTTTGATATTGCGAAGTGCAGGTTCTTTTTGTAAAGCGATAACTATTTCGTCTTTGTTGCGAAAACTGATGACATTATCATTCCACACTCCTACTCACCTGTCGGCTTTATTTTCAAGTTTATATCGTGGCGGAATTTGTAAGTATTTTATCAATCAATATGGAGTATTTTTGTGTGACCGCCTAGTATTTCGCTAGCATGTGGGGAAGTTTTCCATGGCGAGCGGCGATGTCTTGAGACTCGTACCAATCCCCCCATGTACCGACCTACTACTTTCTTCACAAAGTGAGTCCGCCCCCGCGTCCAAATTTTACAAGTGCTACTGCTTGTTTTAAGACATCGTTTTCTACCCGGGGCTTGTTTAGTGGTGGTCATCAGGTACCTTTGGCGGTGAGGGAAGACCGTGGCGGTTGTCCCGAATACTGACGAGTGAGGTTCTGTCGCACGTGCTCGGCGACGCGGTGGTCTGACTAAACTGACGATGCTGACATCACCGGTAGTGGTGGTGGAGGATGACTTCAGACAACATACACACGCACACCCTCCGGTAGTGGTGGTGGTTGATGTCAGGCTGTGGTCCCCGCACAGGGGCCGATAGTGGTGTCTACAAGCGGACATGCTGTGGTTAGAGTTCGCAGCGGCTTATTGCGGTGGGCGACGTCTGTGTCGTGGTAGTTATACGAAGCCTGCAGAGAATTTGAGTAGCATCTGCCACCTGTTCTGTGGTCAATTAGTGCTAGCTAGAAAAATCATAGGGCATGACTCTTGTCTTTTCCATTCGTATTTCAATTACATGCGCTTAAGCTGGACTGAATGTAGGAAAAAGGCGGGTGGAACCAGCATTCGTGCCTGAATTTTGATAAGCCCACGGCCTCTGGGATGAGCTACGCACTGCATTAGACGTGACCGGTGTCGTGGGGTGCTCCGGCGTGGGCATCACTCACCTAGTTATGCCCGCCTAAACACCATCCCCCTATTATGTTGCATCCACTCTCTCGTCGTATGGCCGGAGCCTTATTGGGCGCCTTACTGTTGGCCGTCTGCAGCGCCCATTTTCCCGGTGTGCACCGGTGCGCTCGCTGCCACCAGCTGCGACTGGTATGTTGGCCGCGTGTACCGCCCATTTTCCGGTGTGCAAGGTGCGCTCGCCGCTACCAGCTACGGCTGGTATGTTGGCCGCGTGTACCGCCCATTTTACCGGTGTGCACAGGTGCGCTCGCTGCCACCAGCTGCGACTGGTATGTTGGTCGCGTGTACCGCCCATTTTACCGGTGTGCACAGGTGCGCTCGCTGCTACCAGCTGCTGCTGGTATGTTGGCCGCGTGAACCGCCCATTTTACCGGTGTCCACAGGTGCGCTCGCTGCCACCAGCTGCGACTGGTATGTTGGCCGCGTGTACCGCCCATTTTACCGGTGTGCACAGGTGCGCTCGCTGCCACCAGCTGCTGCTGGTATGTTGGCCGCGTGTACCGCCCATTTTACCGGTGTGCACAGGTGCGCTCGCTGCCACCAGCTGCGACAGGTATGTTGGCCGCCTGTACCGCCCATTTTCCCGGTGTGTACAGGTGTGCTCGCCGCCACCAGCTACGGCTGGAGATACCGGACACCTACCCGGAGTGTGGGCCGCAAGTGCTGGCGGATCTGCCTGTCGAGCTGGATACGTCGTGGCACAGGGTGAGGTGCACCCCTTCTCGGGGATGCCAATGTGTATTATCAACGGCACAGGGGCAAACCAGACTTACAGTTTGCTGTGAACGATTATAAATGGCATGCGTACGATTGCTACAATCACCGGGCCTGTGCCGGCGCTTCTGCAGGACAGCTGTCTGCTGGACGTGTTCGCTCGGTGGGAGGACGCGGTGGCGCAGTTCCAGGCGTTCTGGACGGTGATGGAGCGGATCGACTCGGAGCTGTGGGTGCTGGACCCGGAGGAGCCGGCCCGCCGAGACACCCGCCGCAGGCTGGTCGTCAGTGAGTGGTCTGCCACACTACTGCGGGGGTTTCACGGATAGGGTGCCGCGGATTAGAAACCGGGGTCGTGCCGGATGGGATTGGATCAGTCTGCGGTTTCGGCTAGCTCCTTATATAGATATACGTTCCAATTTATACCCATTTAGTCTCATTTCCCAGGAATGGATTAGACTTGGATAGATGGGCATGGTTTGGTAACGAATTGACCCGCTGTAGTTGGGGGGGACCTATAATTGAACCGAATTAGATCTGAATCTTCTTGGTCATGGCATACTCTTGTTTGACAGCTCTTCAATTGCTAAGGCCATACGGCCTTGCCAACTCTCGCGCTATTGCAAGGGATTTCACAAATTATGTGAGGATAATTCAGGGACACTGCCTGTTCCTGAACCCGGGACCTGTGGCTACGTAAGCCCCGAGTACTAAATCGCCGTTAACATGTATAAACTCCTATAATCTCCCCTAATTGACCACAACGCTTCAACAGTGAGATTTGGTTCACTCGTGTTTTCTTTATCCTGATGTTCTGACCCCTCTTTCTTGGTGCATCCATTCTATATGCTTGTCATTTACGTCGGCCCCAAAACATGGCCTGGTACTATTTTGTTGTCCATTGCTGGCCATTTGGGTCGCCTACTACACACTTTCTTAACAAGTTGTTACCCGTGCTGCAAGAACCATTACTTGTATAGCATACAGTCGTCACCTAATTGCTCTATAAACTGAAACCAGAGTCTTGACTGTCAGTGGAGGTCACCATGAACCCTTTATTCCCGGCGGGATGTCTTAATGAGACCAAGTACTTGACTGTCAGTGGAGGTGACGGTGGGCCCTTTGTACCCGGCGGGTGTTTTTATGAAACCGAGGCCTCGACAGACGGTCGACTGTCAGTTGAGGTGATGGTGGACCTTTTGTAACCGGCGAGGTGTCAAGACCGAGTACTAGACTGTCAGTGGAGGTGACGGTTGACCCTTTGTACCTGGTGGGTGCACTTATGAAACCGATGTCTGGACAGACGGTCGGCTGTCGGTGGAGGTGACGGTGGACCCTTTGTGCCCGGTGGATGTACTTATGAAACCGATGTCTGGACAGACGGTCGGCTGTCGGTGGAGGTGACGGTGGGCCCTTTGTGCCCGGTGGATGTACTTATGAAACCGATGTCTGGACAGACGGTCGGCTGTCGGTGGAGGTGACGGTGGACCCTTTGTACCCGGCGGCGGTGCCAGGCTGTCGTTTCCTGGGCTCGGAGACGGCGGCCGGCCGACTCCGTGAGAAGCTGGCCGCCGAAATCGACGTGAGTGTCTCAGCGGAGCTGTGGTAGTCTTCCCTCGGGGGTGGTGCACGGGGCACTGGCGGGGAAGGTGGGAAGAGGAGGAGACAGTGAAGGAATAGAGCCAGTAACGCTCGTGTGACTGGAGAAAGCTTTGTCCAGAGGCGTCGCCATATATTTTTATAGTGATTTTGGGAGACAGGCTTCGATCTGGCGACGATCGGGAGGGAAGGGGCTTGGAAGGTGAAGCCAAAACTTAACTGCTACCCGGGAGGGCTAATAAGGGTGATGATATTACTGTTCAGCTCAGGAAACGAAACAACGAACCATTAGTCTTTGCTCTATCAACATGTATACCTGGGATAATTGCTTCGATTTAAGATACATATGTTCGTTCTCCTCTTTCAAGTATCGGAATTTGTAGGATACCGCCTTCTTCTGAAATGAGCGTTTCGGCTGGTGCGTTAGCCATTCTGTGTGTGGGTGGGCAGCGGGGCGGAGAGGAAGGGGGTGCAGATTCGGCAGAGGCTTCCGCAGCCCGCTCAGAGGTCACCCAGGGGGTGCTATCAGGGTGGACGTCCGGTCGGCACACTTCTGGCGGCGGGCCGACGCCGGCGCCGGCGGCCGCTGCAGGCGCGTTCTCAGCGCCGCCACGCACGGGGGCCGGCTGCAGCCGAGTCCGGCGCTTGGCCCGTCTCACAGGGTCGGAGGCCAGGTGTGCTGCTGGCGCCGGGGAGAGGCGAGGCGGAGAGTCTCGCCCTGACTGTGTCGTGACGACGCTGGTGGAGGAGAGGATGTGTGTGTCTGGCCGGAGCTCCTGTATGTGTCGGTACCGGACATCCCCCTCCCCACTCGTCTTACATGCACACAGGACTGTGCCGAAGAATGGCCTTGGCTTTTTTACTTGGTTTGCGTTTGCTTAATTTCTTACGTTTTGTCGTTCTTCGCTGCATTGCCGCGTTAAGTGGCGCAGGAAGCATTCTCAAGTGGGAGGTGGGCTGCAGTTCAGTCTACCACCTCAGCCTGCTTTCTTCAAGTGGGAGGGATGTCACCGGTGGAGAAGCCGGGGTTATCCGCCCGCCTATTTTCATCTAACATTCTCTTATTTTGACCAACTGTGGACAAAACCAACACTTTTACAAGATACAGAGCTGGGACGTAACTAGAACCCAAAATCACAAGTTTTAGATTGTGGAGTTGGGAGTTTTCTGTTGAAAATGCGAAGCAATAAGTTAAAATTTACCAACTGCCCACACGCCTTCCCCGCTTTTCGGCCGCTGACAATGGTATGGTCATATACGGCCGGCGACGGCCGGCGATCTTCAGATGACAAGGCCGGCCGCGATGGTGCTCTCGTCGTAGGCGCCGAATGCAGACAAGTAGATTTCTGTGAACTTTCTAAGTCGTTTCATAAGGGCGCCTTAAAGTTGTCTTTAGAGGGTGGCACCAGTGCCATTCCTATTACGGGCATGTCTTTGCAGTCTTAATAATAATTTTTCTCACCGTCTTAACTGGCTAAGTAAAAAATCAGCATCGTCTCGAAGTTTGAGAGGGGTTAGGGCTCTGTCTCACAGCCAGAGAGTGTGCGGGGTAACCATCCTCACGCTTCCTGCGCATGTGGTCATGCTCAAATACACAGGCATAGGGCCGAGCTCACCGCCGAATTCGAGCTGACTTCATCACACCATGACAATGCGACACGTGATAAGATTTGGCCTCCCAACAGTGAGATGGTACTGGACGGGGACTGGTATTGTGCTGCCTGTCTGAACGGCAAATTGATAAATTAATGTTCCGCCTATTAATGTCATTCCACCCTTTCGATCGTCGGTGTCGGGTTCCGTCTTGCGTGATGTCCTGAATGTAGGAGCGGAAGAACAGCGTTGGCCTACCTCCTTTTTTCCAACATCATCTTAATGTTCCCCATGTTAATTCAACCAAGAGGTGAGGAACACGTGTTTACTATATCAATTAACGCTGCAGCCTCCTGAACATACACAACGGATAATTTTTTTCTTGAATTGTGATATTTCCCATGATTTTAGTGGAAGAATCCTTCAGAGAAAACCGGCTTAGCCTAAAGCGGGGTATGGGCCTGCCCCCCAATTTCGGAAAATCGGAGCGTGGCCCCTAGCTCCCCCGTAGTGACCCCGTGCCTGTTATTAGATCGTAGTGTGGACTTGGCAGGGGCGTCTCCACGGGACTTTTTCTGATGGGGCGACCCCGGACTGACAATCAGCGAAAGGGAGGAGGGAGGCGAATTTTGAGCACATTGACCGTCTCTGAAAACGCTCCCGACAATGCAGTTCAACACATTTATGTAGGCTCACGCAGGTAATAGGGAGGAAAGGAAAACATATTATGTCAAGTCCCAAAATTTGGAGTGAATGTCCGCTCCCCCTTGATTTGCGTGTTGGGGGAGACGCGTGCCCCCGCTTTAACGCCCATGGGACCAGGTGAGCATACGGGTATGGTTTCTCAGCTCTGCAATGAGTGATTATACAGAGCACTGATACGGAATGAAGAAAAACATCTGTTTTAGAAAACTGCAATGAGTGAGTGAGACCTCGTCAGAGGTAAACTTATACTGCCCACTAGTTAGCAAGTTAGATCGGGCCTTGCAGAGTGGCATTGTGTTTATATGTGCACGTGGAGTGTGTAAGTGGCTGTTGGGGACTGGGCTCCTAATGCTTCTGTCTATGGAGATGGTTGACCTTAAAATGTGCTTACTTATCGGGAGATAGCTCGTAGCGCCGTCGTCTGCTGCTTCCTCCACAAAGCGTTAATGCTACCTGATTGAAAAGCTACTGTTGCCCGCGGCAAGCGGTAACTTGTGGGTTATAGCTCGAGTGCTCCAACTTTCTCATTAAAGGCATACATTTTGTAACGTATATTTCGTTTGTGTCTAGCACAATGGCAGTGAGGACTGGGAGACACATGACAATAATACCAGAAAAGCAAACCACGACACTTCTCCATTCAACTTAGAAACCAACTCTGGCCTGGTTTCAAACCGTAACCGTCATGGTATTCATTCAAGTATGAAACTTCACACCCCATCCCCACGCGGTCGGGATTCGCACGGCAGTGCCGAATCGACAAGCGGGAAGGAATTGACACTAATCACCAGCAACACACCCTTCTTCCTTTTGGCCCACGCTGAATCTGCTCATATACACATTTACCACCAAAGCGTCATTAACAATTCGGGAACAGTCTCAGTCTGCCTTTTTCTCAGTTGATCGGTTCCACAAGCCTCTCACACTTCCGTCCCTATTTACGCCTCTTGGTCAGGTCAGCGAAGCCCGCATCACCGCCTTCGTCTTCCGCATAGTATGCATCATAGTAGTCGTCGTATTCGTCGTAGCTCGGCGTAGTCACCCCGGCCACCTGCGCCGCCCCGCCGAAAACGTTGTTGAAGTTGACGTCCAGATCGTAGGCGCCGTCGTCGTATCCGTAGTCCTCAGTGGTGGACTCGGCCGGGTCGTACTTGTTGGCTCCCTCCACCGGCGGCGGCTGGGTGGGGTAGAAGTCCGTCTGCCTGCTGCTGTCGTGGTCGGCTGCGCCGCCCTGCTCCGACTCGGTGGTCTCTGGGCTGTAGTAGGAGTCGGTCGGCGCCGGCTGGTAGCCGTGATCGCCGTGGTCGTAGCCGTGCCTCTCGCGTGCGTCGGTGACGACGGGCGGCGGCTGCGTGGGCGCCGGCTGCTGCGGTGGGCCGGCCGCCACGGCCTGCGGCTGGCAGCGGCGCGCGCACTCCTCCGCCGAGGAGAAGCGGTTGCCGTTACCGCCGCAGCCGCCGTAGTAGAAGGTGTAGCAGGACTGGAGTGCGGAGTTGTAGTAGAAGCGTGGCTCGTTGGCGCGGCAATCACCCTGGTCCGGCGGCAGACCGCACACGTCCACCATCTCCTCCTCCTTCTCCTCCCCCTTCATGGCTTCCAGTGGTTCCGGCTGTACTGGATACTCCGTCGGCTGTTCATAGTACGACGGCTCGGTGGATTCTTCGCCGTATGGGGGCTCAGAAGGTTCGTAAAAGCGAGACTCCAAGGAAGGCTCGGAGTAAGGATCCCTAGCTCGCGGCCTATAGTAAGGGGGCTCCGTTTCACGCTCGTAGTAAGGGGGCTCGGTTTCACGCTCGTAGTAAGGGGGCTCGGTTTGAGGGTCATAGTAAGGTCTTTCCGTTTGACGTTCGTAGTAAGAGGGCTCAGTAGAGGGTGGCCTATAGTAAGAGGGCTCATTAGAGGGCGGCCTATAGTAAGAGGGCTCAGTAGAGGGCGGCCCGTAGTAAGGGGGGCTCCGTCTGAGGGTCATAGTAAGGACTTTTCGTTTGACGTTCGTAGTAAGGGCGCTCAGTAGATGGCGGCCTATAGTAAGGGGATTCAGTAGATGGTGGCCTATAGTAAGGGGGGCTCAGTAGATGGCGGCCTGTAGTAAGGGGGCTCAGTAGATGGCGGCCTGTAGTAAGGGGGCTCAGTAGATGGTGGCCTGTAGTAAGGGGGGCTCAGTAGATGGCGGCCTGTAGTAAGGGGGCTCAGTAGATGACGGCCTGTAGTAGGTAGGAGGCTCGGTTGACGGTTCGTAGGCGCGGGGCTCTGGGGTGGGGCGGTAGCGGGCCGAGTCCCTGTAGTCGGGCTGGGGCTGACGGGGCCGCTCAGGCGCCGGCGGCGGTGCGGCCTTACACACCAGCTCGCACTGCTCCCGGCTGGGGAAGTTGTTGGCGTTGCCGTCGCAGCCGCCGTAGTAGAATGGCGCGCACTGCTGGCGCGCCGGCAGCCACGAGTATCGGATCTCCCACTGGGCGCAGGAGCCGGCCTCTCGCGCCGGCAGCCCACAGTCGGCCGCCGTGGCTCCGCCCGGCTGTGGCTGCGGCTCCGGCTGCGGCTCCGGCTCAGGCTCAGGCTGCCGGCCCAGTGCGCTGCGGCACCTGTCCCGGCACTCCTCCTCCGTCTCGAACCTGTTGTCGTTGCCGAGGCAGCCGCTGTAGGTGAAGCGGCGACAGCCGCCGCTGGCCGGGTCGCTGAACCAGCGCGGCTTGGTCCGCTTGCAGGCGCCGCGCACGGCCGGCAGGTGGCAGAGCTGGTCGCCTGGCGGCGACACACACTGCGCCGCACACTCGGCCTCGCTGCGGAACTGGTTGCCGTTGCCCTCGCAGCCGCCGTACCAGAAGCGCAGGCAGCCGCCGTACTCGCTGTCGTAATACCAGCGCACCTCGAACACCGAACACGTGCCGCGGTCGCTTCTCAGGCCGCAGTCCTGCGGCGAGCCCGACACCACCGACACCAGCAGTAGCAGCAGCAGCGGCGGCGTCGCCATGGCAACGGTCGCGGACGCCATGCCGGCGTGGTGGGCAGCTGGTGAGCGACTGGCGGCGGCTGGAAACTGGTGGTGACGGCTAGCCGGTGCCGGAAGTGGCCGCGCCGTCTCGGGCGCCGTCTGATTACCAGCTGCGAAGGCCGGCGCCGGCGCCGCTGCCGCACGTGGCTGCAACACCGCCCAGAGGCTTGTGCAGGGCGCCACGGCACTGCACTGCTCCTGTCTCCTTCCGGCGCCCTCAGATGGCTGAGCCGGCTTCCGTGCGAGTGCAGATGGAGGTGTGAATGAGTGGGTCAGAGTTCTGTTGCTATCCGGCTGTCGGTGGCGATGGGCCTCTGACCGGCGCCACCGCTGGGGCTTCTCTCCGTCCCCGGTATGGATTATCGATACCTGCTCTACTCCGAAGTGTTCCTGCTACGTGTCCTGTCACGACAAAAACAGCTAGGAAAAGCCGATACGTTATACATGTGATCAGCACTTACGACATGACTCGATTTATTTTGTCAAAATATGACAGGGGATCGGCAAATCACTGTTATTCTATGATAGAGGAATGGCGAAACAGTATTCCATGACAGAATAGCAAACCACTATTATGTGACAGGGGAATGGCAAATCATTACCACATGAACAGGGAATTGCAACTTAGTATTTTGTCCCAGCAGGTCAAAGTACTCTACAGTAAAGTTACAAGCCAGCATGTTTGTTTGCAGCCACATACCTGAGCAGTTTCAGTTCGCTCTGTCTGCGTGCCGACTGCAGGAACGGGCTGATCGATCCAGGCAACTGGAAGGCCAGAAGCAGACTCCCGATTCCGTGATACGATAAGTCCGTTCCCGCGGTCGGTACGTTAATAAAGTGCACTGAAACTGCCCATCTATACGGGGTGGCTGGCTATCTCTAAATCCGGAAATAACCCCAGTCTTTGTGATTTAGCCAACCGGGATCGGACGCTTCGGACGCAAGACAGGACGAACACGAAACCAAACAATCGAGCCTTTTTCATCCCAATTGTTTTTTAGATAACTGATGTGTTTGCAGGTGTTTTGTATGTGTACATGTGCTTTAAAATTGGTGATCCTTATCTGTATTCTTGCTCTGCCCGGGCAACAATAGGCTCATGCGCCTCTGCCAGCAACGGCTGCTCCGGGTATCATCTCAGTTCTCTTCAGCTTCATCAATCCTCATCCTGTAGGTCTCCTTTGATAGCTTTTAATCACCTAATCACGACAGCCCTCGGTAAGGCACATTGACACTCTGGAGGTGGTTTTAATAAATGCATGACTGAAGGGATATATTTCGAACAACAGGAACAACTGGAAACGCAGGTAAATGGTCATTGCTCAAATTTGACTTTCAGGTGTGGAACTAGACAAGATGGAAATATTTCATTGCCGCCCGGGTAGCTCAGTTGGGATAGCGTTGGGCTCCGGCCCGCTGCTCAGAAGCATGCAGTGGCAGTGCATGTCCAGGCTTGGGATCGGTTCCCCTGAGACGCTCCGACGCTCAATAGTTTGCCCGACGTAGGTCGGCTGGCAACCGACTGGTGGGAGGGTGGTCTGAGCGGGGCGGCCGTCCCTGTGCTTTGTGGGACGTTAAACTTTGGCTTCTAAATCATCCCTTCATTGTGGGAGTTGCCCGTTCGGGTGGTGGGGTCGGGGTCTCCGCGACAAGTCCTTTGAGGACTTAAGTGAGACTCCGACTCCAGCAGCCGTACTGGGAACAAGTTGGACAAAATTTATAAAAAAACTGTGCTTGACGACGAATTTGTTCTCTCTTTTCCTCTGAGCAAGTTAATTATATTTGAGCTAGTGTGTTAGCCAATGTGCAGGCGAGCTAGTTAAGACCCTCCAATGGCCATGTAGCCCGAACATCCTCTTCAGCAACCAGCTAATCCGATAAACCCATAGCTTGGTGGTTATGGTTTATTTAACAATAGTTAAATACAAATACAAAACAGTTAACACCTGTTCATGTGTAAGAAAGGGATGTGCTGATCGATGAGCCTCGTCGAGTTGATCTCTCCAATACCAGTGAGGAGCAGGCGCAATGTTGCGTGATGATCAGCGTGAGTATGGATCTCCAGTGTCAGTGTGGTGCCTCTGCAGTCCTGGGACGAGTACGAGGACATTGTGGAGAATTTGGAGCGGCTACTGGCGGTGGGGCTGGTGCGACGCGGCGATGTCGTAAGCGACGGTGGCGCAGTCTACGTGAATGGTGCTGCCATCTTGGTGGACTGCGGCATCTGCTACTCGTACCGTTTGGATGGCGAAACGCCGGCCAGGAGCTGCGACGACGAGAGATGTGGCCAGCCTTTCCACTTCAGCTGCTTGTACGAGGTAAGCCGATCTCCGGTCTCATCTGTTGCGTAAGAACGTGTCACATTGTTTGTTTAAGGTCCATTTGAAGGGTACACTTACATTCCAAGGATGCATGGGCATGATCGATAGCGATAGCTTTTTCATTAATTACTCTGCAAACAGTATAGCTCATATGTGACCTGTCTACCAGTGCAGAGGCCGGGCCGGGATACGCTACTCGACCTCGCGCCGCAATTGTGTTGTCCTGTTGCAGTGGCTGCGGTCTCTGCCCAGCACCCGCCAAACACTACGCACCGTGTTCGGAGAGTGCCCCTACTGCAAAACGGTAGGCTGGTCGTTCTGAGTGCCCCTACTGCAAAACGGTAGGCTGGTCGTTCTGAGATTGCCCCTCCTGCAAAAACGGTAGGCTGATCGTTCTGAGTGTCCCTACTGCAAAACGGTAGGCTGGTCGTTCTGAGTGCCCCTACTGCAAAACGGTAGGCTGGTCGTTCTGAGTGCCCCTACTGCAAAACGGTAAGCTGGTCGTTCTGAGTGCCCCTACTGCAAAACGGTAGGTTGGTCGTTCTGAGTGCCCCTACTGCAAAACGGTAGGCTGGTCGTTCTGAGTGCCCCTACTGCAAAACGGTAAGCTGGTCGTTCTGAGTGTCCCTTCTGCAAAACGGTAGGCTGGTCGTTCTGAGTGTCCCTTCTGCAAAACGGTAGGCTGATGGTTCTGAGTGTCCCTACTGCTACAACGGTAGGCTGGTCGTTCTGAGTGTCCCTACTGCAAAACGGTAGGCTGATGGTTCTGAGTGTCCCTACTGCTACAACGGTAGGCTGGTCGTTCTGAGTGTCCCTACTGCAAAACGGTAGGCTGGTCGATCTGAGTGTCCCTTCTGCAAAAGATAGACTGGTCGTTTGGAGTGCCCGTACTACAAAAGGTATGCTGGTCGTTTAGAAATGAACTGGCCTTCCATCTCCCCCGAGTGTTTTAGCTTTGGACGTTTTATTGTAGCCCGTCATCTTTCTGCAGAAGTGTGGAAAGTTCTCGTCCCCGTGGTAGGGTTTTTTCTGTGGTCACACATTGTATTGGTTTAGGGGCGATACTTCATCTTACCGGGCCCAATGCGTCACATCACCAATTTACTGGGATCCATTCGTGGATGAGAATGTGTTAGACGCCCAGGCTGTAGACTGTCACCGTTCTGGCCGTGGGTGTTGCGTGTATGTCCGTGACGTCACGTGTGTACCGGCTCTGACCGTGGGTGTCCGTGACGTCACGTGTGTACCGGCTCTGACCGTGGGTGTCCGTGACGTCACGTGTGTACCGCTCTGACCGTGGGTGTCCCTGACGTCACGTGTGTACCGCTCTGACCGTGGGTGTCCGTGACGTCACGTGTGTACCGGCTCTGACCGTGGGTGTCCGTGACGTCACGTGTGTACCGGCTCTGACCGTGGGTGTCCGTGACGTCACGTGTGTACCGGCTCTGACCGTGGGTGTCCGTGACGTCACGTGTTACCGCTCTGGCCGTGTCGTGGTGTGTACCGGCTCTGACCGTGGGTGTCCGTGACGTCACGTGTGACCGCTCTGGCCGTGTCGTGGTGTGTACCGCTCTGACCGTGGGTGTCCGTGACGTCACGTGTACCGCTCTGACCGTGTCGTGGTGTGTACCGCCGACCGTGGGTGTCCGTGACGTCACGTGTACCGCTCTGACCGTGGGTGTCCGTGACGTCACGTGTGTCTCTGGCCGTGGGTGTCCGTAACGTTACGTGTGAACCTCTGGCCGAGGATGTCCGTGACCTCACGTGTTACTGTTCTGGCCGAGGATGTCCGTGACCTCACGTGTGTACTGTTCTGGCCGTGGTGTCCGTGACGTCACGTGTACTGTTCTGACCGTGGGTGTCCGTGACGTCACGTGTGTACCGTTCTGAACGTGGATGTCCGTGACGTCACGTGTGTACCGTTCTGGCCGTGGGTGTCTGTGACGTCACGTGTGTACCGCTCTGACCGTGACGTCACGTGTGTACCGTTCTGGCCGTGGGTGTCTGTGACGTCACGTGTACCACTCTGACCGTGACGTCACGTGTGTACCGTTCTGGCCGTGGGTGTCTGTGACGTCACGTGTACCGCTCTGACCGTGACGTCACGTGTGTACCGTTCTGGCCGTGGGTGTCCGTGACGTCACGTGTGTACCGCTCTGGCCGTGACGTCACGTGTCCACCGTTGCAGCCAATATCGTGCGAGATACCGTCCGGCTGAGGTCAGCCTTTCCTGCGGATTGGTGGCTGCCTCACGCCCTCCGCCCCTGCTCCGGCGGGGCCGCCGTCTGCAGGAGGGGACACACTCTGCCTCTCCGCTGTTCCCAGGAGGGGGGGGGCACTCCGCCTCCCTGCTGTACCTAAGAGGGAGGCAGCCTCGGGGACCACCATGCCGCTTAATGGCTCGATTCTTTATGTTTGTGATGCAATGTGGCGTACTTCCTGTGCCGTAGTTGATCTCAAGAGTTGAATCATATTGCCTCCAGCTAGAGCCACATCTACGGGGAGTCTATCCTACAGCTCCCTTCGCCTGTCAGTTTTGATGCGGTTTCTGCCCAATGCCAATACACTTATCATTTTATAGTAGCCGATGTCTATGAAAATGTACACTTTATTGAGATACACCTGACGCAAACACTTGGACCGACGACCACGGACGCAGCAACACATCGCCGCATACTCACAAATGTACATCGAACTCAGCTACACAAATGAAGCTGAGAAGGCAGGTCCCAAAGTCCCGACCACAGCGAACACAACACAAATTCTGATCAGAAGGGTCGGCAACCACCAGAGGCGCCACCGAGCACGGAACCTGGGAACCGACCATCCCCCGTGCAGTTCATCCTCCTCGAAACTCGATCACGGATCAGCAAAAGCTCCACACCTCACGAGCCCTCCCTCCAGTAAAGCCCATCGCCTGGCCACGAGCTCCGCCGAGCTACAGGGAGAAGTCCATAAAGTCCTCGGCCTGCTCCTCGGACCGCGCCGGCGACACCGACGGGATGACCTTGGGCGGGTCGAAGGTGTTCTCGTCGTCGTTGCGCGGCGGCGGCATCTGGTTGTGTATGGCCAGGTTGATGGCGTTGCCCTTGGGCTGGGCGTCAGGCCCCCACTCGATCTTGAAGCGGGTGACGCGAGGGCTGGACACCAGGATGTTGCGCTGCATTTTGTCGAACTGTGGCTGTTCCGGCGGGTTCTCCTGTGTCGCCCGGGCAACGACGTCAGTTGGCGAGGGACTCGACACAATTATTGGGAGGTGTTCACACTGGAGGACAGTGCAAACATCGACAACGTGTTTACCACCTGATTGTTTACTGCCCCGTTCATGGTAAATGGTGCCACGACACGTTTGGCCCAACAATAAAATGGCACGTGTCACCTTTGAAAATATGTTTAATGGCATCCTCCTCGAATCCTGGATGTAAAATGGAGCCAATACGCTGAGAATATATATTTTGACACAGCCCTTCGTCAGAAATGTCGAGAAACATCTACGGAGGATATGTAGGCATTGATTATGGTACATATTTGACATGATATATTTAATTATATATTTAATATGGTGGATATTTAATTATAATAGATATTAACTATTATAAAAGTTGTAGCCATCATTTATAATAGTTTGATATGTATTCATTAGCTAATTCAAACAGTGTATCTAGAAAATGATAGCATCAGTCTGAAAAAGGCAAGTTTGCAATCATTCAAATGGTCTAGGTTTACACATACTAGTGATAGAAAATTGGCTCTTTTTAGCATTTTAGCTGCAGTCATCGTATTTAAAATTAATCATTAACCGAATACAATAATTCAGCGACGTATTGAACCACAAGGACAATAGAGCTTATTTTATATATTACTTTTTTGAACCTGCAAGACGTTTCGGAGACAGTGTTCCTTCGTCAGTTGAGAGGTATTGAATTAGCACATTCTTTATGGAAACATGATGAAATATGACTGTGAACTCACTGTCATATTTCATCGTGTTTCCATAAATATGTGCTAATTCAATACCTTTCGCCTGAACAAGGAACACGGTCCCCGAAACGTCCTGCAGGCTCAAAAAAGTAATATATAAAATAAACTCTTCTTGTCCGTGTGATTCAATACCTGTCCAAAACTAAAACAGCGAAGTATTGTTGCTAAAAAGATAGTAGCTATCTTTTTAGCAACATTACTTCGCTGTTTATCATGTATTACGACTTCATTTATTTCAGATAGTAGCTATCTGAAATACATGAAGTCGTAATACATGATGAACACACATAACACTGGCGCGAATCGGCTCGAAAGGACTTGCACGCGCTCTGTGGCGGGAATAAAGATAACAGAAGTTTGACTTCAAGCCACCTCGTTTTATAGATTTATTTTTTGTTTCTTGGAACTTGAAAAATAACCTATATTACCTTAAATTGAATTAATTATTCTTATAAATCTAAAAACTACAGTTTATTCCTATAAAATGGCAGAACAATACATTTTTCAACGAAACGGTCTTGGGTACAGGTATCGGCAAATTACTTTACTTGCACTAAGGGGGTGGACATGAGATACTTCTCTAGAATTCTGGGGGTTTTGAAGGTTCCATTTCTGGTTCAAACAGTTTTTTGCACCAAAATTTAACATGTAATTCCAATGGGACTGTTTGCAGGGGTTTTGGGCACGGGCCGGTGGGAAAATTTAAGTGGTGCTTAAGGGTATATTTTTTATTTTTGGTATGTAGAATTGATCAGGCTATCTTCTGGGTGCGGTTTTTAGTCCCTGAAGCGCTTTTATAACAAGGAAAATCCACGATGAATTTCATGCTAATTCCTTCAGAATTATGTTTCGAACGTTTCGCTTAATCAATCAGAACGCTGTATTCTACCTTATGCTACCAGAACCAAAGGCATCTTGAACAAAACCCTTCAAAATACTACCATACCCTCAACATGCTGCCAAATCAGGCAGTCAGCTGGCTGTCATGTCCGAACCGTATCTATAGGAACCGTGCTTGCACTACCAGCAAGACTACCAAGACGGAAAGGAAACTACAGTGTTCCATATAATTTGAGCGATACCGCTGTTATTGAATTGAATTTAAAAGATTTAAAAGTGCTTCAAGCATGAATGGATATCAGAAAAAACGCCATCCCTTAGGTGCGCCCCCAACATCTGTAAAACCTCGCACCAATGGGCCCGTGATTTCAATCAGGCGAAAATTTTACCTAGTGTCTCTATTGTTTGGTTGGCTCCATTTTGCTTCCAGGATTCGAGGCAGCAGGCCATTAAACATCTTACCAACTTATAAGCACGCCTCTCGGCTCAGCACCTCGAAATCTACCAGTCTCACTTTGGCTTAAATCGACAATCGTCTTGATGAAACGTGAGTGAATGTGTCAGCCCGCACGCAACACTCCGGCATACCGGTAGGCGTACCTTAAGTTCTGGGTCTGTGTAGTCATTGTTCACGTAGTAGCCGACCCTGACGAACTCCTGCGCGCGGTAGCTGCAGGTGAGGAGTACCACCGTCACCCCCAGGGCGTCGGCCACCGGGATACGCGCCGTGTCGGCCGCAGGCGCGTCAAACACGAACATGTGCCGCCCCTCTGGCACCGGGCCCACAAACACTGTGTCCAACACCTGACCGTAGCGGAGGTCATCGCAACCGAGTCAGCCGCAGCGAGGTCAACACACTGCTCTCACGCAACGCGCTCGATGGTGATTCGCGGCTACCCGAACTGGTGAGCCTGCGGTGATTATGGGAAACCGGTGAAGGGGGTGGGCCGGCTTCTTTGTAAGATCAGGCACGACGATGAGGAGAGACACTACAGTTTTCGATTATTTGCAGTGTTTGCAGGTGAAATGCGTGCCGACGCATTACAACTGCAGTCACAATGTACTACTGGAAACACTGCTGTAGGCATTATCTCACGACGTTGGATCCACGCTCATTTTGGTATATGCGTCGAAAAATTGCACACAAAAATTATCGTATGGACAGCTCGATAGGCAGTCGGGGTTAGATCTGTCCGGCATGTTTCGGAAGTATTTTAAATTCTGCGAAAACAAATTTGCTAGATGTTTCAACGAGGATTAGGACTGACCATATCAAATATATTTTAGACACTCGCCTCCCATCAAACCTATTCTTTTATGCATACAATGAACATACAAATACGGAGCCGAGGAACTGACTGCCCTATCACACTCTCGCATCTCACCTGGTCGTAGTCTTCACTCTCGGCGGATCCTACGTAAATGATCTTCCATTCCAGGTCCTCGGGCAGCGCCTCGATTGCCTCGAAAGTGATCTCGAACTTGAACGGCGTGAAGAACGAGGCCGGGTTGTCGTGGATGCTGACGTTGGTGATGTGGACCTTCGCCATGGTGTTTCTGATGCTGGTGTGATCGAGGACACAGTGGGTATGTGCTGCGTGGCGTCGATCAGGCTCGTAGTGTCGTCAGTCTCTTGGCATACACTCCCAGAACCACAGCTAAATCCCCATAAAATAATACAAAATTATCATACCGCCACCAGATAAGAAAGCTCAAAACCTGGTCTCCAAGGGTCTTATATCCTGAGAAAAACACCAAATAGTGCCCGGTTAGTAAAGCACAGCATTTACCGCAATGCACCCAACCGTAGAAGATTAGTACGCTTCCCTCGGTCTAGTTCTTCGGCATGCTCTGCTGGGTCACATCCGTGCTGATTCCGCGCGAGATCCAGCAGTCCGAACTAGTAAGACCGGACGCCAGGGGCGCTGGTGGCAGCTATTCTTTGTGCAGGGTCCAGATGATGGTCTGGGACACACCGGTCATAGATACCAGTTTCCAGCCCAGTTTTTCCAGACTGTCCAGGACGATCCGCGGACACGCCTCAGTCATGTACACAGAACTGACGGGGAAACGCGGACACGAGTCAGTCTTGTACACAGGACTGACGGAGAAACGCGGACACGCGTCAGTCTGTACACAGAACGACGGAAAAAACGAGTCAGTCATGTACACAGAACACGGGAAACGCGGACACGAGTCAGTCATGTACACAGAACTGACGGGGAAACGCGGACACGAGTTAGTCTTGTACACAGGACTGACGGAGAAACGCGGAACGAGTCAGTCATGTACACAGAACGACGGGAAACGCGGACACGAGTCAGTCATGTACACAGAACTGACGGGGAAACGCGGACACGAGTTAGTCTTGTACACAGGACTGACGGAGAAACGCGGACACGCGTCAGTCTTGAACCCAGCACTGAAAGAGAAACGCGGACAGCGTCAGTTTTGTACACAGAACTGACGGAGAAACGCGGACACGCGTCGGTCTTGAACCCAGCACAGAAAGAGAAACGCGGACAGCATCAGTCTTGTACACGGAACTGACGAAGAAGCGGGACACAAGTCAGTCTTGTACACGGAACTGACGGAGAAACGCGGACACGCATCAGTCTTGTACACTAGCCTGACCACTTTTTGCAGCTTTTTATCCGATCCTGGCTCCCGGGGGCTCATTCGATGCGTCTTGGTGAGCTTTACAATATGGCAGCTTTTATTTGTAAACATTTTGAATTTTCGAGATCCTAACCCTCCAAAAACTGAAAAATACTGGCCAAAATCAGGTTTTGTGTCCATGTTTGCTGCCCAAAAAATACTTCTCACTGTACTTTTGGTCAATCATGTTTACACTTACCAAATGCAACTCTAGCCGCTCAAAAAATTAAGTTTTGAAGAAGAAAAAAATTCGAAGCGATCTTAACGTAATAGACAACTTGACGGCCTGTTATCTACCAATATACCAGACTTTTAAACATTTTGTCGCTTTGAATGCGAGACCGAACATTTGGATCAGTTTAAAACATATAATCACAGATTGCAGTTTAAAAATAATACTTAGGAATTGTCATAATTTATAAATCCTGTGCCAAATTATCACAGAAGGAATATTGAATAACATGCATATCATGACAGGCCGACGACACTCACTCTACCGGTCTGCTCCACCGCATGGTGACTTGGCCGGGGTGGGTCTTCCGAGCACTTCTTATCTAAAGCGGCTCCATCCTGGCGTTTCTCGCCGACCACTTGTGCTGCAGCCTCCGAGGTCAGCTTCACACGTCTCTCGGTAGACTGGGTATGGCACGGGATTCCACAAATGAGTGGCTCTTGGATTAGATTCTCAAGCTCTACCTCGGTCATGCTTTTAACGTACGGTGGCTCAGAAGACCGTTCACCCCCTATGTCCAACAGTTCGTAGTAAGCATTTGCGGAGAAATTGAGTTCTGGCACTTTCAAGTTCCTTAACTGCGATGTTTGCGCGGCCTTGCGGCTAAGCGACTTGATCTGTGCCAGAGCTCGTTCCCGGATAACTTTGTCCTGATCTCCGAGCATTCTGAGTATGATGCTTTCCGAGTGAGCCATGAAGCCATTTCGTGCCGTGCTCTTCTGCACGATATCCAGGTCGTCCTTCGTGCAGTAGACCTGCTGCCTTCTGATCTCTTCGAAGAGGTTAGTTGCCGCGTTAACAGCATCAGAGCCGGTATTTTACGCTAAGGATGGTCAGAACGTATACACAAACAATGTAGGTCACCAGTCGAACAAGGGTGTCATCGGGTTTGCTAACGGTAAAATAGTGGCGCAGCAAACGGCTCTAAGCGGCATGCCACCTCGCTGTGCACATCGTGCCATGGTTCTGTTCGGCCAAGCTCACTCCCACCTCATCACTAATAGCTGCACTAGCGCAGAGATAGAGGAGCTTAAAGTCTCGTGACGTGCCTTCTATGACTTCGGTCGGGACATTCCGGAAGTCAGAGCACCGAATTGGTTGGAATGTTTTGACAGACATAGAATGTATGTATGTACCTCTGATGATATCTTCTGATCCACCGTACGTTAAAAGCATGACCGAGACAGAGATTGAGAATCTAATCCAAGAGCCACTCATTTGTGGAATCCCGTGCCATAACCAGTCTACCGAGAGACGTGTGAAGCTGACCTCGGAGGCTGCAGCACAAGTGGTCGGCGAGAAACGCCAGGATGGAGCGACTTTAAATAAGAAGCCTGCTCGGAAGACCCACCCCGGCCAAGTCACCAGGCGGTGGAGCAGACCGGTAGAGTGAGTGTCGTTGGGCTGTCGTGATATGCGTGTTATTCAGTTTTCCTTCTGTGATAATTCTGCATCAGGGTATATAAATTATGACAATTCCTAATTATTTTTTAACCTGCAAACTGTGGTCAAATGTTTTAAACTGGTCTAAATTTTCGGTCTCGCATTCAAAGCGACAAAATGCTTAAAAGTCTGGTATATTGGTTGTTAAGAGGCCATCAAGTCGTCTATTACGTTGAGATCGCTTCGAATTTGGGTATTTTTTCTTCAAAACTTAATTTTTGAGCGGCTTACAGTTACAGTTGCCGCCCCGGTAGCTCAGTTGGTAGAGCATTGGGCTCCGGCCCGCTGCTCAGTAGCATGCAGTGGCAGGGCATGTCCAGGCTTGGGATCGGTTCCGCTGAGACGCTCCGGCGCTCAATAGTTTGGCTGGCAACTGACTGGTGAGGGGGTGACCTGAGCGGGGCGGCCGTCCATGTGCTTTGTGGGACGTTAAACTTTGGCTTCTAAATCAACCCTTCATTGTGGGAGTTGCTCGTTCGGGTGGTGGGGTCGGGGTCTCCGTGACAAGTCCCTTGATGACTTAAGTGAGACTCAGACTCCAGCAGTCGAACTGAGAACAACTTGGACAAAATTGATATAAAAAACATTTGGTAAGTGTAAACATGATTGACCAAAAGTACAGTGAGAAGTATTTATTGACCAAAAGTACAGTGAGAAGTATTTTTGGCAGCAAACATGGACGCAAAACCTGATATTGGCCAGTATTTTTCAGTTTTTGGAGGGTCGGGATCTCGAAAATTCAAAATTTTGACAAATAAAAGTTACCATGTTGTAAAGCTCGCCAAGGCGAATCGAATGAGCCCCGGGGAGCCAGTATCGGACAAAAAGTTGCAAAAAGTGGTCAGGCTATTGTACACGGAACTGACGGAGAAACGCGGACACGCGTCAGTCTGTACACAGAACTGACGGCGAAACGCGGACACGAGTCAGTCTTGTACACAGGACTGACGGAGAAACGCGGACACGCGTCAGTCAGTACACAGGACTGACGGAGAAACGCGGACACGCGTCAGTCTGTACACAGAACACGGGAAACGGACAAGCGTCAGTCTTGTACACAGGACTGATGGAGAAACGCGGACACTCGTCAGTCTGTACACAGGACTGACGGAGAAACACGGACACGCGTCAGTCTGTACACAGAACTGACGGGGAAACGCGGACACGAGTTAGTCTTGTACACAGGACTGACGGAGAAACGCGGACACGCGTCAGTCTGTACACAGAACTGACGAGAAACGCGGACACGAGTTAGTCTTGTACACAGGACTGACGGAGAAACGCGGACACGCGTCAGTCTGTACACAGAACTGACAGAAACGCGGAAACACGTCAGTCTTGTACACAGAACTGGCAGCAGGTCATACAGGCGAGGGCGACGAACACATCACATCATTATCATAATTTGTGTTCAGGGATGCTTTGAAAACTATTCACCACAAAAGCAATAACCGCTATAAGAACCCCTCTAAAAAAGACAATGCAAAATATTACAGAAGAAAACAGTGTGAGCTAGGAATCAAGCTGAGCAGATATTTATTGCTCCAAAAAGAAACTGTTTCTGATCAGACGAGTTGCTGATAAACTTCAACAAACTATGTGAGTGCATACAGCGTCGCCCCTGGACCTCAGCTGTGGCAGAGGGGGGGGGGGGGGTTCAACAGATCCGTAAACATAAACCACACCAGCACTGCTCAGCTACGTTAGCATGGTAAAAAAATAGAGAACACTGGTTCAATGAGGGAGCACTGGCACCCAGTCGGGCTGAAAAGGCATGTCTAAACAGTCGCACAGCAGCGGATAGACGGCTACTGCCGGACGTGATAGACGAGAGGGGGACAAAATTACTTTAGCCGGCCCATCAAAGGAATTCCCTCCCCAGCGTGACGTCACAAACGATATGGCAGTATTTACTACGGGATAGCTGTTAAGGAGGTTGCAAAGCTAACTTTAGACAGATTTTTAATTAGCTGGAACTAAATCCTCTTGAGAGGACAGAGGTCGAAATTAAATTGAATGTAATATTATGACGAAAGAAAAATGAACCCCACTAAGGCATACTATACTTGTCATGGACGTTCAGAGTTGATCAAGCTTAAGGGAATGTGGCACCTTGGTCGAATCCCGGAATTTAGTGTCATTAGTGGTACTTTTAGCCGAAAACCATGGAACCGTCCATTATTTCTCTGAAAAATATACAATAAGCTCAATATTTTGATTTTTAAAATGCCCCTCTAGGGAAAAACGAAATATCTGCCTGTGGGTGCTTTCATGATCTGGCAACCACTACCATATTCAATATGCTTCAAGAGCTTCGATTTTCTGATACTAACCGTGACGTCAGCATATGTCGTCAAACCAACAGCTGATAACTGTGGCCTGCTGCTAAGCGTACATGTAGGGTACATTTCAGATAGTTTTTAGCTTTTATCTACGGAAACTTCCGAGTTTCAAGATAAATAAAATATTGAGTACCGCGTTCTCCGGCATGCTTTGCAACTTGTCTATATCAGTTAAAATCACGTTATAAAGATGCCACATTCCCTTTAACCCTGGCCCCACCGGGGGCATCGATGACCCCCTAAGGTTTTTTTCGGGATAGCAGAAAAACCATGAGGCGCAGCACCGCAATTGTGGGCTCTCTTACCTCATCATTTTCCCACCATCCCTGAAATTTTGTTTATCCCGAGTCACCCCAGGTCAGGTCACCAGGCGAGGTCAACCAAGGTCACCTCACTTCAACTTTTGAGCTCTATAAGAGCTACATTTCTTAGTCGATCAATTTGAAACTTCCCACACTTCATGACCCCTCCAGGGTCTACAAGATGTATATCCGGTATTATTTATATTTCGTGACCTGAGGTCAGGTCACGAGGTGACCTCTCCCATTGAAAAAGCATGGGGAACAGTTGTCTTATGATCTAAAAGTCACACAATGATTGCAAATGCTCAGCGTGCTCAGAAAAGCGTTCTTGGACACCCTTTCACGGATCCCAGGTGCCATATTAGCCCTTTGATCTCTTCCAGGTCATCAAAGGTCATAAAGTGTCAAAAACAGTATTTTGACAATAACTTTTGACCTAACTAAGCTAGAGCGCTGGATCAAACACCATCGTGCATGTCTCGTCACTGGCTTTCATTTTATATACGGCAAGGTCACTTTCTGACCTTTCGTGACCTCAGGTCATACTATGTCACGAGGTGACCTCTGGAGCTTAAACCACTGGCCGGAGGTCATGACCTATCAAATTTACTTTACCAGATCTCAATAGCTCTAATCCCAGTTTGCTTAAGCATTGCATATTTTAGTGAAAATAGCCTATCGTGACCTAACTTGGCCTCTGGAGGTCAAACCATTGACATGAGCGCTAAAACATGCGAAGTAATTTCTTACTAAATTCACGCGAGCTTTCTAATGCACTTTGCAGATTTTCGATAACTCCCATATTTTCGGAGTTAGAGGGGTGGGGCATCGATGGCTCCCCGGTGGGGCGAAGGTGGCGCCGGACCCCCGGTGGGGTGCGGGTTAACATGGTACCCTATAACGGAAAATGTCATCGCCAGCGTGACGTCATAGTAAAGGCGACTCCAGATTGGTGGTTGGGGGCTGAGAGAGGGGAACAGAAGGGCATTGGTGCGCGCGGACACAGTGGCCTGGGGGCCGGCTCTGCGCGCGGTAACTGGGAATGGGACCCCCTCCCTCTCACCAACACATTTGTCTGGTTCACTCACAAGTTGTTTCCGGGCTCCTTGGTCGGAGCTGCGCCAATGCTGGTCATTAACTGCGGGTCCGAGTCCTGATCACCGCAGATTGTGGGTCCGGTCTCCTGCGGGGACATGGCAGCGTCACCCAGCAGTTCCACAGACCTGCCAATGGGAACTTCCAACTGCAAAACTGAAGCGCTCTACAATGCACGTGTTGAGTGTCTAACCCTCTGGTACAACGGAGACATGGCATTATATCAATGACCTGTTTAAATCAGTCATTTGATTTTTTGAAATGTCCCGAACGACGGTAGTTCAAAGACTACTGTCATATGTGTAAAAACAACACAAAGTCTGGTCGCTCCCATGCTGTGAGATATTACACCACATTACAAAAGCTCACAGGTCGGAAAATATGATAATACTGCAGTGTGTGTTGAATGCACTGAGAAAAAACTGATATCGCACTTTAAACATGAAACTGCGGGTACCTACGTTACTAGTGTGCGTTCCCTGGCATTTGATTTGCTTGAATATTGTGTTTTTGCTTCAATTACTGATTTTTTAAATTACACTGATACCCGGTAAACTGTTAGTAACTACAGTAACTACAACATAACAAATGAGACAATTGTTGAGAATGAAGTTCACAAAACCGCAGCACAAACACTAACAATGACAAAACAGTCTTTAATGACAACACGATGAATGAGACAAATTCTGAGCATTAATTTGACAAAAGACCCGCATGAACACAGCAATCAAAACATAAATAAAATCTATCACAATGAAAAATTCTAGGTTGAAAACCAATGGCCATAAAAGTAAAATTACTCCCAATATGATCAACTACCTGGAGAATTTGCTTCCAGATGGGGTTTCAGTCACTGGATTTCCTAGTGATTCTGTGAGTTTCTCACCATTCTGATCAGTGTAGATATCATAATGTATGGCATGATTACTGATGATTTGTTGCTTCTCGGCGCGTTTGTAACTGAAATATACCCACTGATCAGCCAAAATAAAGCATACTCGATTTTTTCGGTAAGATACGCGCAAAATCTTCTATCTCTCACGAAACCTGCGTCTAAATGTTTCACATCTATCCATGGTCATCATAGCTTTGCAAACTATGCATCAAATCAGCTAAATGTATCACCACTAAGACCATAACCATCGGCTTAAAGCTAGGAGCGCAGTAAAAGTCAGCGACATTTAACCGCACAGAAACGCTTATGACCACATATGGTCCATTTAAATCCAGATTTTGGTGCACAGTGGAGGCACACTATTCAGCAGTCGAAGGAAACTGGCCCCAATGGTGTAGATGGGGAGGCATGTGCCGTAGAGGACACAACCAACAAAAATATAATAAAAAGCAATTCTGCGTTTTTGCTGCAGTTGCTTGTGAAATGACAAAATATTTCTCCCCCCCTTGCAGGGTCTGACCCGTCTAACCTATATGTTTTTCCTTACATCCCTTTACCAGTGCAAACTTATCTCAATCTTTATTTTGCTGACCCACTTTAAAAGCGCTGACCGAGATAGTCATCAAGTCCATTATGCAAGATATTGTAGGGGTCGACGTGGGCTCGGTAGGGCAGCGCTTCGGCGAGTTTTCTTGTTTGTAAAATTTATTGTTCAGTTCGACATTGGGGATACAGGGAAACAGACACTGGGTAGAATGATACCCAATTAAGCTATTTCTAGTGAAAATAATTGTGACGTGTCTCTTTATTAACACCTGAGAGTACAAAATATCATTCGAGGGAACCATACTGGCCCAGCATAAAAACTTCATCATCAACAATATCCTGCCCCATTTGGGAGCAGAGCTTGAGTTGTTCCCACCATGTTATCGTGTTTCTCGCAAGTTTTGCAGACAAGTATCAAGTTGAGTTTTCAGTTTCAGTTTATTAAACATATTGCCGACTGGTGACCCCAATTATGGACAAAGTCATACAATAAAACCGATGTAAATACACACTGATAAAACATTGAAATGGAGCCTACAAAAAATAGTATAAAAGTGATTATAATAAAACGGTGAATACGCCTAATCAGAGTAGGAATAGTAAAAACGATATAATATTCTATACCCCATGCATATAGCGTTCTATACCCCATGCATTTCCAATGGAGAAGTCATGACCAGTACCTGACCCTAGGTCATCGATATGAAAAATCTCGGAATATATTTTGTAGTATGCGGTGGGCCAATTATATGGAATAAGTTTTAACTCGATAGATTCACCCCTTTCTTACCTGTCACCATAAACACTTTTTTGGAGGTAAAGTCACTTGATCTGCACTGATGACCTGACCTGAGATAAACCAACCTAAAATTGTTCGGGAAAGTTGCTACATTCATCAAGTATCAAGCATTGTGCCAACTACGGCAGCGCCGCAGCGCTTCGCACCGCCATTTTTTTCGTGCCGCCGGAAAAAACCCGAGGGCCAGGGGGTGTTCAAGCAGCCCCCCTCCCGCCGGGGCGAGGACATAGACCTAGGTCCCATGAACAATGTTGGCAATCAGACAGTTAACCTCGATACAATAACAATCCTGAAAGAGCTATTGGAAATGGAAACTGGATTTCAACCCGACTCTCGTCAGTTCACATCAGGCGCGCACCCAGGATTTTCGTTTGGATGGCCTGGCTGGCGAGGGGGGCAAGCGGAAAGGGGGCGGAATGTTTGACGGGGAAGGTTACTGGACGGGAAAATTGGCCGGAGAGGGTAATTATCACCTAAAACGCAATATACTAAAGGCAACCATGGGCTTAGCTTATTTTAAGCTTTAGCTTTTTAATTATTTTAGCTTTAAAGGTTAAAATTCTCAGCAGATTACTCTCTTTTACCTCTCCACTGGAAGGAAAATCTTAACCATCATAATGCCAAATCCCTGGCAGATCTTGTTGGATGAGGATTTATGAGAACTTGATTGGGCTAGTCTTAAATAAGATGTCCACTTTCCTGAAATATTTTCTATAGAAATTATACATTTTTGGAATCAGCAAGACAGCCTCTTTCTACTCAGTGAGGTCCTGTAGCGCCACTCACACTTCAAAACCGATTTTCCACACTTACTTAACCCGAACGTCGTAATCGCCCACCGTCCATCGACATAAATAAAAATAACACCGGGAATGATGAAAGAAAATGGCAGCTGATCATCAGTAAGCTGATGGAAACTATTAGTACCTTTGTACCAGAGGTAAAGCACCATTGTGAAAGCATACCAAATTTGCCTAAACTTTATTCATGAGTTGGGACGGCACGCACACAAAGCGCACAGTTATGACTCCTGAGGAGGCGAAGCCTTTGCTGGCGAAGCCAGCAAAGTTGAGGCCGACGAAGGCGATTGTCACCGCCACAGGCTAGGTTAATTCCGAGCCAGAGGCTCAGTGCGCCGCAGGCCAGCTCCTAAATCGAGACATGGTTAGGTTAGGTTAGGATGCAGGAGCATCATTTGAGGCGGGGGAGGGTAAGTCTGGAAAAATAATAAATAATATATTGTTTCTTTGAGGAAAATTAGCCAAAACTTTCCAATTTTGAGGGCACCTTGGCCCCTCTGAATCTGCTAGTGATTCAAATCCAAAGATAAAAATCTGGGTCCCGCATGCATTTTCATGAGAATGGTTCCTGGCACTTGGAGAAATTTGTTAATTCTCATCACTATGTTTCATTTTAATTTACAGACCTTTTTAAAGAAAATAGTATATATATATTTTTTAATTTTCTGTAAAGCAATTGTTAAACAAAATATAGTTCAAATTAGTGAATTTTTGTTTCTATAATATTTGTATTTCTGTATTCCCCACAATAAAATTTCGCAACTTTCTTTACAGTTAATGGCGCCGGCCGAGAGAGGTGCACATTTGGTATGCATTGTTTACATGTGAACTAAGCTTGTGGAAGTGTGTGTGAGACTTTGATATCTGTCTCACCACACAGGTCCGTCCAAGCGGATCCAAATAACGCCAAGGCGGCCGGACCGACAACCTAAACGTAAGGACATACCACCACAAACGACAGTGCGGCAGATAAAGAGTCAGCCACAGTCACTCGGCAACGGCGAAACCACACCCATCCGCGACGTCCGCAAAGCGCGGGCTGTGCGACGCGTCCGTCTTATTTCATAGCAAAAACATGAAGGAACACTCCACAGTTAAATATGGACCACATTATTCGTGAGATTATGCATTTTTGCGGTTGGACAGGTAGATGTAGGTGCGCCCTTTATTGAAAACCAGCTTCCATTGCCAAAAGTTCTATCAAGATTATAATTGCATCCAGATACAAATTCAGGGTGTGATTGTGACCAAAATTGTGCATGGAAACTGGGTCTATAATTCATACCACCTCTAGCTCAGTGTGCAAAGTATGGCACTTTCAACAAGGTCTTGTCTGTGTGAGTGCCCTTGGAGACAGGAGCAAGTGGTGCAAATTATATTAATCTAGAGCAAATTTGTGAGGCTGGTGAGAGAGAGGCAACACTGAAAAACAAACAAATAATGGATGAATGGTTATTGAGTCACAAGAATAAAACCGATTGCTGGTGCCATATTGATTGATACCTCTAGAGGAGAGGAATGATCCACCCATTATGTGCCTTGCATGGGTTTACCCATTGCTTTGAATGTACCTTCATGCTGCTGTGTGGGGTGTGGTGCCTTGTAGATTTCGGGGAGTGTGGATTAAGAACTGTTGTCTGGGTGTGTGTACTTGATGGATGTTTTTACCGTGAAATATATGTGTATGCACTTAATTAACCAACAAGAGAGGTAGCATTGCATTTTGTGGGTAGGGATGGGTGCACTCTTCTACCTGGTGTATTGTGGATTCTTGCAAATTTTAGGTGGCTGGCAGTGCAAATTAGTGCAAGAATTTTAGAAGGCTGGTGCAACTCGTCTGGCCTGCTACCATCTTTGAAGACTGGCCTCTAGCTATATCCGGTATTATCGCAGTAGGTGGATCACATCTCGCGGTTCAAAAGGATCACATCAGAAGGTCCACAGTTCATATGTCCTACCGCTCAAAATGTCTAACTTAAAAAGTCAAACATTCAAAATGTCCAAAGAGGCGTGCTCAGATGCATGAGAGTGGGGTGCATGATAACGCAGAGGCGTGCTAAGGCACCTGATAATAGGAGGCTATGAGGGTTAGGTTAGGTTAGGTTAGGTTGGGTTGGGTTGGGTTGGGTTGGGTTGGGTTGGGTTGGGTTGGGTTGGGTTGGGTTGGGTTAGGTTGGGTTGGGTTGGGTTGGGTTGGGTTGGGTTGGGTTGGGTTGGGTCAGGTCGGGTCAGGTCAGGTCAGGTCAGGTCAGGTCAGGCCAGGTCAGGCCAGGCCAGGCCAGGCCAGGTCAGGTCAGGTCAGGTCAATTGTGTATGCCCTTGGTCCTTATTTCCTAGTCTGGGGATATCACCCCTCTTTCCTGAATCTGAGTGCACCTCTGGTCTGGGTACCACTTAACACTGCTCAAACTTCCCCTCCCTCCGTCTGTTTCATCTCTAGGGATTTTCTTGCAGAATTTGGGGATATTTCTATGACATTTCGAAAAGTGGTACCCAGACCAGAGGCGCACTCAGATTCTGGAAAGAGGGTTGATATCCCCAGACTAGGAAATAGGGATTTAGGGCATACACACCTGACCTGACCTAACCTGACCTGAACTGACCGGACCTGACCTGACCTAACCTTACCTTACCTTACCGAACCTAACCTAACCTAACCTAACCTAACCTAACCTAACCTAACCTAACCTAACCTAACCTAACCTAACCTAACCTAACCTAACCTAACCTAACCTAACCTAACCTAACCTAACCTAACCTAACCTAACCTAACCTAACCTAACCTAACCTAACCTAACCTAACCTAACCTAACCCTCATAGCCTCCTATTATCAGGTGCCTTAGCACGCCTCTGCGTTATCATGCACCCCGCTCTCATGTATCTGAGCACGCCTCTTTGGACCTTTTGAATGTTTGACTTTTTAAGTTAGACATTTTGAGCGGTAGAACATATGAACTGTGGACCTTCTGATGTGATCCTTTTGAACCGAGAGATGTGATCCACCTACTGCGATAATACCGCTATATCCTCCCATACCTACGGTACCCATACCCATACCCAGGGTAGGACTTCAAGCTAATAGGTAGCAGGCAAGACCAAGATCTTCTCATTCGCATTTTTCACTGCATAATAATAACACCTAGTAATACTTTTCCTCACAAGTTACGACCACCGGTTATTTTATGGGCAAGATGGCCAACCTGTCCTTCACCTTTGTTAGGATATGTTCCTTACTTCCGTGGGCAGAATCATATACTTTTGACACTGTTATCGCACTACTCCAAGCGTGTGACCCCTATCCCCAAACAAGATACCTTTTCCCTCACAATGATGCATAAAAAGGAAGGGGAATGCCTAATTACTTTTTGGTCAATAAGCAGCAGCTTCTCGTTTAATAATTGCCTCGTAGCTTGACTGCTGCCCTGACTTTTCGGCGCGAAATGAAGTGCCTCTAAATTTAGGGAGAATATAAGATTGAATAAAGAATAGTGGCGGTCTGATGCATTTTTGACTTTTTATATTTCTATTTTCAGCCGTATATGCATTACTTTGAGAACTAAATAGTGGGGTTTCTTAAAAACATATATTTTTCGTATACTTTTGTCCCTAATTTTTGGACAATGGCGATGGAATTTTGCATTTATATGGTAGCAATTAATAGAAGTCTTTCCAAAAACGGCGCTGCTAGGACGTTCATAGGAGGCTCACCGCCAACATCGAAAAAACTCAAAATGAGTGTGCTCCCTCAGATATATGCCATAGATCCCATAGATGTTTTTATCAGGGTAGTACAGGACGTCTTTATTGCTTTGGTGTGCTCTCTGTAGGGCGTTGAGTGTGTGCTGCTGTTGAGTGTATCCAGCAGTGATGCAAAAATGACGAGCAAAAATAAATAGAACCTAAGCCCCTATTTCTCACTGGTTCTTCAACTGCCTTGGCCCTCCGTATCATGTGCAAGGGCCCAGGCATAGGACATTTGCCTTGAACTATTTGTCCAAGAAGACCTATGTTTTGTGATGTGTAGTATTGATTTTGACTTAACTAACCCCACACCATACCATATTTGAATGGGAATTTCAATTGTACCATATTGTTTTGGAATATATTGTGTCGACCGTCATTCCCTAAAAAATGTTTCAATGCATCAGCAATATTCTAATGAATGCCTACCAACATTTCTACAAACTTGAATGTTTAGTTAACCTGTCCTCCCCAGCTGATGCTCATGTCATATTCCAGTCTGCAAAGTATGGCAGCAGGCCAGACGAGTCGCACCAGCCATCTAAAATTCTCGCACCACCAGCCTCCAAAAATTCGCACCAATCTGCCACATACCAGGGAAAAAATGCACCCATTCCTACCCCTACAAAGCAATGCTACCTCAATCATTAGTCAGTTAGTTAAGGACTTTTTTATAAGGCCCCCTCCTGTGTCTTAATAGCCATTCAGTCATTATTTGTTTAGTTTAAGTGTCACTAACCTCGCAAATTCGCACCAGGTTGATAAAATTCGCACCAATCGGTCCTGTCTCCAAGGGCACTCGCACCGACGAGATCTCGTCGAAAAATGCCATACTTTGCACACTGGGTCATATTGATATGGACAATCTTAGAAAAGTGACATAATGTTGAAGCCCTGCTGCACAGAAAAATTTCCTTCCTTGGAAATCTTTAGATCTGCATGCTGAACATGAAAATTGGTAATGTTGATTATCAATGCATGTAACTTTTATTGACTACTTTGAAATGTGAAGTATGTTTTGATAAATCAAGAAAAATAGAAGAGAGTAATAAATGGTACTTTGGTTCCTTATGGTAGCCTCTTTTTAGATACAACTTTTCATTTTCATTTTTGTTGTGTTTGGTACCATTGTGCAAAGCAGGGATGTGGAGCCAAGACAATTTTGGATGGCTCCGGCTCGGGTCCGGGGTTATGATTTAGGCTCCAGCTCCGGGTTCAAGTGTCCTAACGGCTCCGGGCAAAATAGTCGGCTCCAACCGGCTCCGGCTCCGGCAATGTACCTATATCCAAAATGTGATAGAAACGTTCTCAAGGGCGTGAAATTCCATCAGATACAAAGTGATTACGTATTTGTCGAATGAAAAATGGCGACTGGATGAAGGAACACTCTTGACCAGATGCCAAAGGCCATTGAACCTCAAAACTGGACCAACCTACACTGCAGTGCAGTTGTATGGCAAACTGCACTGCACTGTTATGACAAACAGAAATATGGGTCAGACATGTCCGCAAACCCACATAAAAATTAAAAATACAACAACCAAGTAAAGCTTGGACAGCCCGCAAATAAAAATTTCGATGAGCTAAGGTACAGGAACAGTAGGGTCGTTCATAAAACATTTTTTTACTTTTCAGTCTCGAACCCACTTTTTCCCATTATATATTCAATTCTGATTTCAATGAGCCACATTCCAAGCGTCTACGACAGCGGGAAATATCGCCTCTAAACGGTTAAAGATTTCATGTTGTTTCGGGCGGGATTGGTCGCCCGGCGTTGTAGTCTCCCCTTGTTAAATTGGGATATAAGGGGTGCATAACCTACCAGTAAAGACAGTGTGGCATGTGCGTGCGTATAAGAACGGTAGATGGGATTTAACATGCAGGCATTTACTCGTCAGATGTATTTGCAGCGCAATACAAATACATGTTATTCCACAAAAGACCTGAAATTAAATGATTCAGCAGCCTAGTACTCTAAATCCCGACAGAACAGGAATGCCTTCCGGAGGCGAACCTTTCTCTAGTAACTACCGCTGGAGAACGTCGTGAGGCAGGTGCTTCCCCCTATTCTCCTGCAAACTATTTAAGAGCTCTGGTACTGATAAAAGAAGATGCCGTTTCATATTTTTACCCTTTAGGTGGCTCACAAAATCTTCCACCAGCTTCACACCACGTTCTGTGGGACCGTTCACGACAGTAAGTTCTGGAATACCTTGAAACAGGGGAAGCTATACCAGTCACCAGCTTCTCAACGGCGCCATTTCACGTCAGAATCTTTCAGATTGAGGCGCTCGATTACCACCCAGCTTTCAGGAATGAGAAATTGGGAGAGGCTTGGTATCGAGCCGAGCTCTTCATAGCCTCTGTTGGAAACTTTAGCCTACCTAACTGAAAGGTAGATGGTTTTGCTGTTTAGGCCAGGTACTGTATGCCTTTTTACCTTCAGCATTGTGATTCTTATTTGCGAAGCAGATTATAACTTTCTGGTCACAAATAACAGTTGCGTTTGCACATTGACTTTAGCGCCTCTACACAATACCGGAGTATTATCTCGAATTGCGCAAGCTGGTTTACGTGTGGCTGTCAGGAGAGGTTGTCTCCAACAACTGTCTGTTTAGAAGACCCAGAGCTCACCAGCGAGCCATATTATGGAATATAGGACATTTATGGCATGAAGTGCGTGCTACTACTGTGTCAGATTCCATTCATCATTCCAGAAGATACTTAAAGACAGAATATTATAATTTTTGGAGTTTACCAACACATAAACTGCTCAGGTCATCTGGCATCAGAGGAGAGAGGGAAATAATTAGCTTGGGCTAGAGCAGCGCGCCAGATTCTGCCTCTGGGTGGGCTCGAACCCACGACACCCAGCACATAATGAATGCCGTTCAGTGGCGGATCCAAGGGGGCAAAAGACATTTGCCCTCCCCCAAACGGAAAAGCTCGGGGCAGAACTATGTTTTTGCCCCCCCAAAGTGATTGACCTCCTTTTTCCCCCGGCTCCTTTTTAGTTTATATGCAAGATTTTTGTGCTTCAACTCTCAACTTCAAACAGAAACAGTTAAGTTCAGTGTAAATATTGGCCATCGGACTGGAAAAAGTATCTCGAGCCCATATTTTTCATCCCGTGACGTTTTTTTTGCTTTTCGCCTCAAATAACCAAAATCCTTCCGACAAGTGATATTGTAGCGCAGCTTTCACGGTGTGACGTTTTTTTCTTTGCTTTTCGACTTTTGACTTTGGTTTGCACCTCCCAAACCGACCGGCTAGATCCACCACTGATGCCATTGGCCAATCCAAGCGCAAACGCTAACCGACTGAGCCACTCAGACCCCGAAATAGTTTGTGGCTTTCCTTATAAGTGGTTCTAAACCATGCATTTGGGTTTCTCCGTCGCTGATAGTTAGCTTTAGAGCCTTCTATAAGCCTCAAAGCTATCCATAAAATGCAATGCAGTGCTTTCATTAAGTTAATATAGAAATCGCCCTGAATGTGCTGAAGTCAATTTGCCATCAGCTGTGGTATCTGTGCACAGAAAGTTATATTCTGTCGCGCTGGTGAGAACCACCATCTTGGAGGTAAGGAGCCAGTCGCACAACAATTGGCCAAAACAGGAAACGATTCACATTTGACTAGGGCAGGCTTAAGTTTCCGATAAAGGCTATGAAGAGCTCTGTAAATGCTCTGTGCTAAGCCTCAGCAAGCTTGTTTCTCCTGACAGCTGGCTGGTATTCGATTGTCTGAATCTGAAATATTCTGACCAGAAATGGCTCCGTTGAGAAGCTGGTATAGCTTCCCAGTTTCAAGGTATTCCAGAACTTACTGTCGTGAACGGTCCCACAGAACGTGGTGTGAAGCTGGTGGAAGATTTCGTGAGCCACCTAAACGATAAAAATATGAAACAGCATCTTCTTTTATCAGTACCAGAGCTCTTAAATAGTTTGCAGGAGAATAGGGAGAATCACCTGCCTCATGACGTTCTCCAGCGATAGTTACTAGAGAAAGGTTCGCCTCCGGAAGGCATTCATGTTCTGTCGGGATTTAGAGTACAAGGCTGCTGAATCATTTAATTTCAGGTCTTTTGTGGAATAACATGTATTTGTATTGCGCTACAAATACATCTGACAAGAAAATGCCTGCACGTTAAATCCCATCTACCGCTCTTTCACGCACGCACATGCCACGCTGTCTTTAATGGTAGGTTATGCACCCCTTGTATCCCAATTTAACAAGGGGAGACTGCAACGCCGGGCGGCCAATCGCGCCCGAAACATGAAATCTTTAACCGTTTTGAGGCGATCTTTCCCGCTGTCGTAGACGCTTGGCATGTGGCTCATTGAAATAAGAACTGAATATGTAATGGGCAAAAAGTGGATTCGAGTCTGAAAAGTGAAAAAAATGTTTGTTTTGAAGGACCCTAAGCTAACAGCGTTCAACATCGAAAAACACATCAGATAGGCTGATGGCATAATTCCTTTTCAAGAAAAATCGGAACCAACCACCCTACTGCCCAGGGCCCAGCAGCTGGTTCGCTCACTACACCACCCAATCGCGGTTGGAGCGGAGCAGCAACATTGCCTCCAATATGTCTGCTCTTAGTCTGGACCTGAGATCAGTAAGCAGTAGATTCATCGCGGAGAACAACCTCTCTACGGACACCTGAGTAACTGGTTGCGCGGCCATTACCAGGCTAGCCGGCTGGATGATGGCTGGATATCTATTTAAGATCACATACGGTCGCCCTCTTTAGGCGACCGAGGTTTTTGAAGTCGGCTAGTGCCGCATCGAGTGACGGGGATGCTGTTTTCTGCGCCTTTCGCCCTCGGTTCTCGACAGACCTAGTATAAACTACTTCTCCGAGTACATGATAGCTCTTCTAGGGGGGATGGGGGGTGGGTGCAAAGATTTTATTGCTCCACAGACCTAGTGTAAACACCATTTTCAAACCATTTATTCGGCCTTTGGGGGGCCAAAAGATAGTCTGCCCTCCTTCCAGGGCTTTGGGGGAGCCATGGCCGGAATGGCATCCCCTTTGCGTCTGCCAACAGGGGCGGATGCAGGCCGACGGTATGGGGTAAATCGTGAAAAACATATGTTTTTTTAAGAAAATCGCCAAAAATCGGGCAGTTTGGGGGCAAATGCCTTTTTTGCTCCCCCACCCATGGATCCACCAGTGTCCGCCAATGCTTTCATTTGTTGCCAATTTCTGCCCATGCTAAATAGTCGGGGCGCATCACCTGCCCGACAGTGAGACCGTCTACGGAACACCCTAGTTGCATTATTTCACTAATCTCGATGTACATAATATATTGAGAAAATGTAATATTTCAGGTGAATAAAGGTGTTTCCATGCGACATCTCACGAGGTAAAATATGACCATTTCACGTTTGATTTTGGGTAATTTCAGAGCTCTTTGGGAGCCGGAGCCGAACCCTTTCTGACGGCTCCGGCTCCGGCCCATCAAAAGTGTTTCGGCGGCTCCGGCTCCGGGCAGAATGGTCGGCTCCGCCTCCGCATCCCTGGTGCAAAGTATGATATTTTTGATGAGATCTTGCCAGTGTGAGTGCCCTTGGAGACAGGAGGGAGTGGTGCAAATTATATTAACCTGGTATGATTTTGTGAGGGAGAGGACACTGCAAACCAAACAAATAATGCATAAAGTGCTCTAAAGAAACAGGAGGGGCCTTATTAAACTAACTAATGGATAGAGAGAGATAGTATTTCATAGTGTGGGTGGGGATGGGTGCATTCTTCTCCCTGTATATTGTGGATTGGTGAGAATTTTAGGTGGCTGGTGTTGCAAATTTGTATGAAAATTTTAGATGGCTGGCGCAACTTGCCTGGCCTGCTGCCATTCTTTACAGACTGGGTTTGGTGCTTATCTCACAGGTGCAGTCTGGCACAAAGCATGGTCAGCTCATATGCCAATTTGATGTTACACTAGGTAATTCAGTGACTTTTCAATTCTAGCACAGAAATTAGAGAAAGCTCATTGTTAGCTATATCAGCCATTTTCAGTGCAAATGAGGCCATCTACTTTATTTTCAATGTAGGTTGCTCCTAAAACAACCAGTCTGGGATTGCACCATAGGGAATGTGGCACCTTCATAATGGGAGTCTAATGGAGATAGCCATGTGAGTATGCTGAGGAACCACTTGATCCATGCATTTTTTAACTGTGTGGTTCATACCCATTTCATTTGTTCCAGGACTTACCGTTTATGGGGAAAAAGTGAAAATTCCCCTACTGACCCTGTCATGTGTCTGCTTGTCATGTGTCAGGAAAGTGATGTCATTCTCAAGCTTTGCTGTACATGCTGTGTGTCTGTTTGAAACCAACATGCTAAACATAGCTTTGGTATCATGGATTACAGATGTGTATAAATGCTTGGGTACCTTGCTTTATTGACTAGTTTGGACATGTTTGAATTTGAAACATGAAGGGTGTTTCCATAGGTCAAGAAAAGTAGAAGAAATTGATAAATGTTTCTATTGTTCCCAATAGTAACCTCTTAATGAAAATTTGTTGTAAATCCCCTAATTTTTTTGGCCCAAAATTTCATGCAACTCTGTCCTCAATTGAAAAAAATTGTCTTTGCTTGTGTAATTGAGTTTGCAGGCCTTACCTTTTCATTCCCTGGAATCGTTATTTAGCCAATATTGTAGCCAGAATAGCCATGAAAGACACTATTGATGACTTTTCCCTGTGTGCCTAAAGAAATTTTCCTTGCCACACTAAAGCTGAATGCCTGTGTACCCCCTAGGAATCCGGACATGTGCACTGTTGAGCAATGTGAACTGACGCGCTGTCTGTCCGGTATGTCATGCTCCCCTCTGGTCATGCCCCCTCCAACGCTGCATGGCACGCCTCCGCTGTGCCCCTGGCGCCCTCGCCGTCGTGGCTCTGGTGCGTCGCTCCACCGTCGCTATCTCGCTGCTGAGGAGGCGTTGGGGTAGACTGCGGGCGGACTTATCGACTAATCGTCAGTTTGCAGACGACGGTGAATCGGGGTCCCGCGACACCCGCCTTCGCCCCTGCTCGCCCAGACGCGCGTATCCAGGGTCTCTACAACCATTTGATACCATTAAAAACCAAAGGGCAGACCACACTTCAGACCATTAGAGGCCCAGACTGCCATTAGAAAGCAGATCTTAGGCAACAGTGCCATTAGAAAACCATTTCAAATGGGCACTGTAACCATTAGGTCCCTCTTCAAACCATTTCAACCATTAGAAACCAATTCACATATCCTAATGGTTTCAAATGTGTTTTTATTTTTACTGGGGCCGTTCATATCGTCCTCCCAAAGCCGTCAACTCGACATATGTACCTGATCCTACATTGCAAAGCTTGTCTGGCTCTAGCAGTTCCGGGAAATAGTGACTTGTTCCCATGATGGCAGCTGCTGGGCTTCCCTGGATGATCAGTGGGATCGCCGGAATGAGGATCTCTTTAAATATTTAAAGTTTTGTATATCTTAAGTTTTGTTGTAGGTGAAATATCATGTTGCCCCTTTGCCTGTCAATATGTGTAACAAGGGGATGTAATAAACACGTATGGTACCAAATGTTTCATTTCTATTATTAGTCATTTCTTACGCAACTGAAATAGTTTTAATATAGCACAAGGCAATGCAATAGTGACTAATATGTCTAATATGTCTAATATGACTAATATGTGATGCTAATTTATATACTTTTTATTATGGACACATGGAAGTAAAATTAAACGAAATATAGCCATTTTTCAACAGAAATAAGGCCAAATCCGTTATTTTCGACACAGATTCCCTTGAAAACCACCATGGTCTTGATTGCACCAAGGTGCAGCCTTCCCTTTAACGACACGTACAAACTATTGGGTGCCACCTATCGAAACTGTTGCCTGTTATTTTGTTATGTTGGCTCGTTTGGGGGAGGGGGGGTTGGCGCTCCTCTTTGCATCATTGATCTCATTGATAGATCCCATTCCTTGCATCTGGTCCTGGTTCTCTGTAGAGGTTGATGGGGAGGGGAAGCCCAACAAATTGGTTTCACAGGTGAGCCATGATCATGGTAATTATACAACTTTTTTAGCTACTAATGGCAGAAATAAGAATTTTGTAGTGAAAAGCCCGGGACAAACTCCATCTGGTTTCCCTGTTTCAATGTTTAGTGGGGTAAATTTTATCCGAGCCAGTTACCTACATGCCACAAAAGAGCATGTGCAGAGTGTGGTGGTGTAAAAGTTAGCGTGCCGGTTTTCCACTCGGCTGACCCGATCTCGAGCTGGTTGATTCCCTGTACAAGGAGGAATTCAACTTCCCAGGAACCCTCTCAACGGAGAATTTGGCCACCCCCATATGACACACCCCTCGGTACATCAAACAGCCCCCCCCACTCTCTAACACGCCTATATATATATATATATATATATATATATATATATATATATATATATATATATATATATATATATATATATATATATAAATATAAAACCTCCTTTTCAGACTGTGCAATTCACCAGTTGATAAAAGTTCAAAGTAGAGTTTGACGGCCTAGATCAGAGCAGCTTAGTACCAATATAGATGCTTAAGAAGGCTGTGAAGTAAGTTCTAACTTAAATGACGGGCAAAGAATGCCTTGAATGAATTGGAGATGAAAGCGTTGCATTTGGACTGAAAGCAACAATTGGGATGGAAGGTGATGCTCCAGAAACTCTATGTAAGCAAGAGATCTCATTCAGTGAGACAGCAGCCTCAAGCAGTGCTGGGGAGACAGAGCATGGATGCCAAGGGCGCGTCGCTGGTGAAGATGTCCTTCCCAGCCTGGAGGAGTCCAGTGGCGAACAGTGAGTTCTGCTGCACGTATATGATAGTCTTACTCGTTAATGGTTCAATACTTATGCGTTGACCTGGTTCTGTCTCATGGTTTGGCTGTTTGTCTTATTCCGATTCAAACCAGCACATTTAAATCAGCGAGCTTGTTGAGTTTGTTCAACTTTGATTCAAAAGCGAATGAAATCAATTCTGAGTCAGGTAAAGGTCGGGAAGTCAGTGTTGACGCTGACTTGACAGAGACTGACTTGTGGGACAGACTGGTCCTAACTTGACTCAGGAGTCTGAGTCAATTATTTGACTGTGATCTTCCCTTCAGTTGACTCAATCGTTATTCAGTTGAATGGGCCCGTGGGTCAGGATGATCTGCGAGTGAGATTAGGCTCATAAACATGTCTTCTTGCGATTAAATCGTAGATTTTTTATTCAGCAGTTAGAATGCTGAACAGTTAACATAGCAGCACCAGTTTGTCTTATTCCTCCAAGTGATGGTAGAGTGATCTCGCTACCAGATGGCAGGGAGCGGCAATTTCCTATGTTATGCCGCTTTTTTTACAACTTCTAAGAAATTGAGTCCTGGACACTAAAATCGAGACGGTTTTCGCCCAAAATTGATACGAATCTGGTTGTCATGCTGTGACTGACGCGATTGATTGGCAAGTGTCACAGCTAGGATTCCAGAAATAAGAAGTTCTGACCAGAACTTGCATGTGATGTTGGATTCCTCTTGGTGGTTGTTTCTTCTGTCGGAACAGAATAGAATAACAATCCCGCTTAATCTTCAAATGTATAGTCAGTTTTTATTTTGGCTTATTATCATACATTCTTAAAATTATACCATCTCTACTAGTGGTAACGCTGCAACTTACCTTTCCCTTCGCTAACTGGTTGTGAGCTCGCATTCATGTATTTGTTAATGTTCTTGCTGTGTGAACCTGCGTGCGTTGTCATGAATACTTACTGTTGGGGTTCAACAACGTACTAACTGCTAAGGCTATATATCGTCGCCAACTCACCCTGTTGGAAGGGATTTAGGGATCAGATCGGCTTATTTAGAGGCTCCACCGGGGCTCGAACCCGAGACCGGTGGCTTGGGAGACTTGTTATCCACTAAGCCACCCATGTCTGCGTTGTCAGGACTGTTCTGGAGCAGCGTGTTCAGATGTGGGGCTTGTACCAGACGGCGGCTTACCAGCAGTTCTGCACGCTGTCGGAGCTGTGTCGGCAGCTGCAGCTGGACGCTGGTGCTGTGCAGACCCCTGGCCGTGCCCGGCTCACCGTCCGCCTCGCCAGCTGCCACCAGGTCAGCATGGGTCACCAGCTGCCACCACGTCAGCAGTGAGTACGGAGCGGGACGGGAGTGGCTCACCAGCTGCCACCAGGTTAGCAGTGGGTACGGAGCGGGGCGGGAGTGGCTCACCAGCTGCCACCAGGTCAGCAGTGGTTACGACACGGGGCGGGAGTGGGTCACCAGCTGCCACCAGGTCAGCAGTGGGTACGGAGCGGGGCGGGAGTGGCTCACCAGCTGCCACCACGTCAGCAGTGGGTACGGAGCGGGACGGGAGTGGGTCACCAGCTGCCACCAGGTCAGCAGTGGGTACGGAGCGGGGCGGGAGTGGCTCACCAGCTGCCACCAGGTCAGCAGTGGGTACGACACGGGGCGGGAGTGGGTCACCAGCTGCCACCAGGTCAGCAGTGGGTACGGAGCGGGGCGGGAGTGGCTCACCAGCTGCCACCACGTCAGCAGTGGGTACGGAGCGGGGCGGGAGTGGCTCACCAGCTGCCACCAGGTCATCAGTGAGTACGGAGCGGGGCGGGAGTGTGTCACCAGCTGCCACCAGGTCAGCAGTGGGTACGGAGCGGGGCGGGAGTGGGTCACCAGCTGCCACCACGCCAGCAGTGGGTACGGAGCGGGGCGGGAGTGGGTCACCAGCTGCCACCAGGTCAGCAGTGGGTACGGAGCGGGGCGGGAGTGGGTCACCAGCTGCCACCAGGTCATCAGTGAGTACGGAGCGGGGCGGGAGTGTGTCACCAGCTGCCACCAGGTCAGCAGTGGGTACGGAGCGGGGCGGGAGTGGGTCACCAGCTGCCACCACGCCAGCAGTGGGTACGGAGCGGGGCGGGAGTGGGTCACCAGCTGCCACCAGGTCAGCAGTGGGTACGGAGCGGGACGGGAGTGGGTCACCAGCTGCCACCACGTCAGCAGTGGGTACGGAGCGGGGCGGGAGTGGCTCACCAGCTGCCACCAGGTCATCAGTGAGTACGGAGCGGGGCGGGAGTGTGTCACCAGCTGCCACCAGGTCAGCAGTGGGTACGGAGCGGGGCGGGAGTGGGTCACCAGCTGCCACCACGCCAGCAGTGGGTACGGAGCGGGGCGGGAGTGGGTCACCAGCTGCCACCAGGTCAGCAGTGGGTACGGAGCGGGGCGGGAGTGGGTCACCAGCTGCCACCAGGTCAGCAGTGGGTACGGAGCGGGGCGGGAGTGGGTCACCAGCTGCCACCAGGTCATCAGTGGGTACGGAGCGGGGCGGGAGTGGGTCACCAGCTGCCACCAGGTCAGCAGTGGGTACGGAGCGGGGCGGGAGTGGGTCGCCAGCTGCCACCAGGTCAGCAGTGGGTACGGAGCGGGACGGGAGTGGGTCACCAGCTGCCACCAGGTCAGCAGTGGGTACGGAGCGGGGCGGGAGTGGGTCACCAGCTGCCACCAGGTTAGCAGTGAGTACGGAGCGGGGCGGGAGTGGGTCACCAGCTGCCACCAGGTCAGCAGTGGGTACGGAGCGGGACGGGAGTGGGTCACCAGCTGCCACCACGTCAGCAGTGAGTACGGAGCGGGACGGGAGTGGGTCACCAGCTGCCACCAGGTCAGCAGTGGGTACGGAGCGGGGCGGGAGTGGGTCACCAGCTGCCACCAGGTCAGCAGTGAGTACGGAGCGGGGCGGGAGTGGGTCACCAGCTGCCACCAGGTCAGCAGTGGGTACGGAGCGGGGCGGGAGTGGGTCGCCAGCTGCCACCAGGTCAGCAGTGGGTACGGAGCGGGACGGGAGTGGGTCACCAGCTGCCACCAGGTCAGCAGTGGGTACGGAGCGGGGCGGGAGTGGGTCGCCAGCTGCCACCAGGTCAGCAGTGGGTACGGAGCGGGACGGGAGTGGGTCACCAGCTGCCACCAGGTCAGCAGTGGGTACGGAGCGGGGCGGGAGTGGGTCACCAGCTGCCACCAGGTCAGCAGTGGTTACGACAAGGGCCGGAAGACGGGGTCGGCGGTGCTGCAAAGTTGGACGGACACGCTCAGCAATGGCACATTATCTATTAAAAAAGCATATAAGTTATAATACGTGAAGTTTTTCGGGCTAAAACTCGCGGCAGCTCCCAAGATCTTATGCCCTATAGATTTGTGTTATTTTTAACAGATATCAGATAAGTTTTCACTTTATGCACGCAGCCTGTAATAGATTTGAACCTGCGACCTTTGATTTAGACCTCACCCCTGGTCCAGGTATCTCCACGTTCAAAACGACCATGCATGGCGTTAAACATGAAACATCGGCGCCTAAATCCTAACCATCGGCGATGTCAAAGTACTTAGCATTTTGAGCGTTTCTATCCAAAAATTGTATATTGAATGTGCTCATGTTCTGTGATGTATCCAAGTCCCATCTCTGTGAGAAGGATCTCGGGGAGGGCTCAACTTACTCGTCCCACATTAAATATACTGATTTGGTTAAACTTACTCATCTGGCTCGAGCTCGGGGTCTGTGGTCCAGTAATTTGCAATTATATCACTACTGCGCCTCGCATGCCCCTTTCTAGATACATCGTCTCGTCGAAATAATGTCTTAATCAGATGGATAAAGTCTCAGTTTGAACTCTGGAGTTTCATTTGGCACACTCTCCTCGCCAGTTATACCAGACGGGACACCAGCAGAGCGCCGCTCTGGCGGAGGAGGTGCGTCATCAGGCGGAGTTGATGACGTCACAGCTGGAGCGGTACCGCAGCACGTGCGCCGCAGTCGCCGCGCTGGTGGAGTCGCAGTCAGCTGCCAGGTTAGGACAGCACTGACGGATGCGGGACGTTTCGTTGGATGCGGAGCGTATGGCGTGCTAGCTCACTGTCCGCGGCGCTTTCAGTTCACCAGCGAAATCAGGGCAGACATGAATCCAGAATGTCATCCTGATGTTTTCGAATGGGTTATCTCTAATTGCGACGCAGCCAAATCGTTAAAGCGCCCCAAAATCCCAAACACACATCGTTTGCCCCGAACTTGCGAAATCTCCATGCAGAGGATTCCCAGTACGCCTGTTGACCTGGGTGTGTTTTGGTGAGCTGAGTGACGTCCCGGCTGCCCCGCCCCGACGCTGTGTGTGCCGACGCCGGTCGCAGGGAGCCGACGCGGCTGTTTCCGACGCGGCTGTCCTGTCCTGACGCTGTGTGTGCCGACGCGGCTGTCCTGTCCTGTCCTGACGCTGTGTGTGCCGACGCCGGCCGCAGGGAGCCGACGCGGCTGCCCTGTCCTGACGCTGTGTGTGCCGACGCCGTCCGCAGGGAGCCGACGCGGCTGCCCTGTCCTGACGCTGTGTGTGCCGACGCCGTCCGCAGGGAGCCGACGCGGCTGGTGGCCGCGGTGCGGGGTCGGCTGCTGGGTCTGACGGAGAAGCTGCGCGGTCTGGAGACTGACCTGACCGAGGTCACGGCGCGACACCACCGCGCGCTGCAGCGGCTGGACGCCCTGCCAGAGCCGCACCCCGCCCAAATCAGGTCAGATTCGCCGGAGAGGATGTGGTGTCTGCAGACCCCCGCCCCGCGGAAGTAAAGTCAGTTGATCATCGAGACCAGCCCTCCACAAAAGACTTTTCTGTAAGTCAGTGTTCTGTATGGCTCGGCAGCCTACAGGATTGGTTCTGTAAAGTTTTCCAGACCTGCAGAACAAACAGAACAAATTCAATAGGTTTGTATGATGCTCACAATTCTCATGTCGATTCTCCTGTCCTGAATTGACGGTTTTTTCGGAGCATGGATGAGATAGTCGTGACGATGTTTGTGCCGTATGCTGAGACTGGTGCGTTCTCTGCAGACTGGAGGCTCTGACCGCGGACTACGACCGTCGCATAGAGCAGCTGCAGACCAGGTCGGACACTGTCCGCGCCCAGACCGAGGGTCTCCAGACGCAGCTCAGGGAACAGAGGTGAGGGTCTCCAGACGCAGCTCAGGGAACAGAGGTGAGGGTCTCCAGACGCAGCTCAGGGAACAGAGGTGAGGGTCTCCAGACGCAGCTCAGGGAAACGCAGCTCAGGGAAACGCAGCTCAGGGAAACGCAGCTCAGGGAAACGCAGCTCAGGGAAACGCAGCTCAGGGAAACGCAGCTCAGGGAAACGCAGCTCAGGGAAACGCAGCTCAGGGAAACGCAGCTCAGGGAAACGCAGCTCAGGGAAACGCAGCTCAGGGAAACGCAGCTCAGGGAAACGCAGCTCAGGGAAACGCAGCTCAGGGAAACGCAGCTCAGGGAAACGCAGCTCAGGGAAACGCAGCTCAGGGAAACGCAGCTCAGGGAAACGCAGCTCAGGGAAACGCAGCTCAGGGAAACGCAGCTCAGGGAAACGCAGCTCAGGGAAACGCAGCTCAGGGAAACGCAGCTCAGGGAAACGCAGCTCAGGGAAACGCAGCTCAGGAAACGCAGCTCAGGGAAACGCAGCTCAGGGAAACGCAGCTCAGGGAAACGCAGCTCAGGGAAACGCAGCTCAGGGAAACGCAGCTCAGGGAAACGCAGCTCAGGGAAACGCAGCTCAGGGAAACGCAGCTCAGGGAAACGCAGCTCAGGGAAACGCAGCTCAGGGAAACGCAGCTCAGGGAAACGCAGCTCAGGGAAACGCAGCTCAGGGAAACGCAGCTCAGGGAAACGCAGCTCAGGGAAACGCAGCTCAGGGAAACGCAGCTCAGGGAAACGCAGCTCAGGGAAACGCAGCTCAGGGAAACGCAGCTCAGGGAAACGCAGCTCAGGGAACAGAGAGAGAGAGAGAGAGGGAGAGACGGAGAGAGAGAGGAGTATATATTTTTAGTTGCTACATCTTTTCAGTACAAGCTGCCATCCGGGTATCTGTATCAACGCATCATTTAAGAGTCATTTGTATTGGACGGATTTCGCTGTATTGTCCCAGCCTGTATATGTAGCTTGCGCTTAAAACTTGTGTGCGAGCCTAAACGTCCACGTCAAACAGTCCTTTCCCAGGGCGTCGGCCGCTTGCCGCTCTTCGTGTGGGTGCTGCCGTAACTGACGGCTGCGGCGTGCGCTGTAGGGAGGCGGCGACTGCAGCGCAGCAGGCCAGCTGCCGTCAGCTGCAGCAGCTGCAGTCGGAGCTGCAGAAGGCACACCACATGCACCGCGACTCCCAGCGGGAGCTCTACAAAACGTGAGCTGACCCAGCTGCTGTGTTAGGAGTGGTGACAGCTCCTTCTGGTTGTCTCTGGTACTCTGGTGTAAAACGTACCGGAGAGAGGGAGGAGTTGGGAAGAATATACCCCACCTCTGAGGTTGCAGGGCGATTCAAGTGTCTGAAGCCAGAGATGCCTAAGGCTATTCATTATCTCCTTATTTTTTTCTGTACCTCCGAAGAGGTATAAATATTGTATTTTATTGCTAGGGCCGTACCCTGCCACCCCTCTTGGCGACTTGCTTCTAATCCAACAGATAACGCTCCCAGAGTTTCATTGAAGTTGAAAGTGTCCCTCCTCTCACGAGGCAGTGTGACTGACAGCTCCTCCGCGCAGGAGACACCGGCTAACGCTGGAGTGGGGCAGTGTCCCTCTCACGAGGCAGCGTGACTGACAGCTCCTCCACGCAGGAGACACCGGCTGACGCGGGAGTATGGCAGTGTCCCTCCTCTCACGAGGCAGTGCGACTGACAGCTCCTCCACGCAGGAGACACCGGCTGACGCTGGAGTGGGGCAGTGTCAGAGACACAGCGTGACTGACAGCTCCTCCGCGCAGGAGACACCGGCTGACGCTGGAGTGGGGCAGTGTCAGAGACACAGCGTGACTGACAGCTCCTCCGCGCAGGAGACACCGGCTGACGCTGGAGTGGGGCAGTGTCCCTCTCACGAGGCAGTGTGACTGACAGCTCCTCCGCGCAGGAGACACCGGCTGACGCGGGAGTATGGCAGTGTCCCTCCTCTCACGAGGCAGTGCGACTGACAGCTCCTCCACGCAGGGAGACACCGGCTGACGCTGGAGTGGGGCAGTGCTCAGAGACACAGCGTGACTGACAGCTCTTCCGCGCAGGAGACACCGGCTGACGCTGGAGTGGGGCAGTGCCCTCAGAGACACAGCGTGACTGACAGCTCCTCCGCGCAGGAGTCACCGCCTGACCCGGGAGTGTGGCAGTGCCCCCTCCCCTCTTCATCAGGCAGTGTGGCTGACAGCTCCTCTGTGCAGGAGACACCGGCTAACATTGGAGTGGGGCAGTGTCCCTCTCACGAGGCAGTGTGGCTGACAGCTCCTCCGCGCAGGAGACACCGGCTGGCCCGGGAGTGCGGTGAGCTGCGGGATGAGAGGGACTCGCTGACCTCCCAGCTGTCCCGTTACCGGCGGCTGGAGCAGCTGCGCTGCGACCACGGCACCATGGAGCGGGTAAGGCCTACCGGGACCCTGGGGCTACCGGAGATCAGAACACATTCTCTGTGGAAACTTGATGGGTTTTGAAGCCGGGGTGCATAGCTCGCGAAGTATGTGCTCCCGCTGGCCCTCACCTGCACGTGCTGGGCTGGTTTCTGACTCGTGTCAGGGGGCCCGATGAATGCAAATGTAAATTTGCATTCATATCAGGGCCTTAACCTCGCAGAACTATTTGAATTCATGGTTTGCAGAGGTGATGGCTGTAGTTTCGATTTGTCACAATGATGTATTGCAATTTCTGGCAATCTGTATGATGAAAGCCGGCGCCGTCATGGACGTGCCGTGACGTCACTGGTGGGATCTGGAGGCACGGCTGGCATTGCTCTGGACGTTTCAGGTAGGTGGTGGTCTACCCGCCTGCTGCTACGATTGGCGCTGTTTTTTGTGGTATTTTGTCTGTGGTGACTTAATGCTGACTGGGATTGGCAGCACTTCAATAATGCGTACCCTGTAGTGCCAGGGACGGATCCAAGGGAGATGCGATCCTCCCTTAGAGCCGTGCGAACCGCCCCCCATTTGGAGCACTGAGGGCGCCCAGAACGCCCTTAACACACGCATTGACGGGGTTCTGAGCCACCTTCGCCTTGACGGGGGGGCGGGTACCAGCCCCCCCAAGATCTCGAGAACCACGCTAGGTAGCGAAAACCGGTAAAAGGTGTTGGGTAGCCCATCCACTTCTCCATCGAAAATATTTGAACCATTTTTTTGTCAGGTCACATTTAAGGTCACTAGAGGTCAACAACATGCCGTCATGGGATAACATGTAAATGAAGATTTTTCGGGCATTACATCCGAACAAGCAAAGATAGGAAAAATAACTTGAACTATATGAATCCTCGCAGCAAGACGAATCGAATGATATATAATATGACCTTGCTAAGTCAAATCAAGGATTTGACCTGACCTGAGGTCAGGTCAAGGTCACATTATATGTAACCGTCCGTTACTAAGTTATTCAATTAAAACCATCTTTCCCATGTATTTCCAATAGAGGGGTCATGGTTCGTACCTGACCTTAGGTCATCGATATGAGAAATACCGGCACATATTTTAGAGAACTCGGTGGGCCCATTATGCGATATGAGTTTCAATGGGATGACTTCACCCTGTTCCGACTTATGCTATCTTAAACTTGTTTTTAGGTCAGGTCACTTGACCTGTACTGGTGACCTGACCTTAGATGACCTAACCTTAAAATTTTGACAAAAGTTGTAAAAAATGATGAGAGAAAAGGTATGCCAAGTAAGGCGGCGCTACGCGCCGCCGTTTTTATGCTGTTTCCGAAAACCCCGAGAGGGGAGGGCGGGTACCCGCCTCTCTCCGTCAATGCGTGTGTTAAAATGCGAGCGCTGGATGGTACAGAAGCCTTGAAATTGCACCAAGAATATGATCCAGGCGGAGGTGCCCTGTTTCCCGACATCGCACAGTGCTTGCAGCCCGTCTACTTTTAGCCGCTTACTTCGTGTCGTCTATTTACCCACCCCTCTTCAAACAGCCGCACACCTCTGGCCAAATTTACTTTGCTCGATCGCGGTTTGATTCTTGGAACGAACACTTAAAAACGTGTAAACATCGCGTGTGGGTGGTGCCCTCAGGTAATGAAGGATGCCTCCCTCCCCCGTTTTGAGGCTTTGTCCCATCCCTTAACGAAATTCCAGATCCTTCCCTGTCTTCCTTGTGTTCAATGGAGGCGAGGATTTTACCGGTGGGCACATTGCTTTCAGGCATAGTCAGGCCCCCAGGCTCCCCTAAGGGAGGCGGGGGGGGGGCACTTGTCCGTTCTCCGCCGAACGCGGGGTGGAAAATATAACAATTATTGCAGTAATGGACTTCCGTGAAGAAACCATTCTGCCGTGGATCGTTTGCTGGTGGATGCGTCTTCACGCAGGACGCTGCACTGTCCCACCCATGCAACACTACTCAGCCGTGGTGGCAGACCCAGCTGGAGGAATTGTTGGACGAGGACGTATGGCCCTCCTTCAGCCTGGACCTCATGTACATGCTGTGCTCTATAGTCCATCCTGGAGATGAATGTTTGTGCGCTACGCCACGCAGCGACGGCACCAGAGTGAAAACAGCGCTTCAGGCATGACATCGAGGCTTAAAGGGAATGTGGCACCTTGATCGAATCCCAGAATTTAGTGTAATTAGGGGTATGTTTAGCCGAAAATAATGAAAATGTCCGTGACTTTTCAGAAAGATTTACATAAACTCAATATTTCGATATTTAAAATGTTCATCTATGGTGAGAAATAAACCTCTGCCTGTGGATGCCGTCATGATCTGGCAACTACTTCCATATTCAATTGGCTTTAATGGGCTGACTGTTCACTGTGACGTCAGCATGACGTCACGCCAACAGCTGACAACTGTGGCCGGCTCCTTCGGTACATTTTGGGTACATTTCAGGTAGGTTTCTAGCTTTTCTCTACGGAAATTTCGAGTTCCAAGACAAATGATACGTTGAGTACCGGGTTTTCCGGCATGCTTTACAACTTAGCTATCTCATTTAAAATCACGTTATAAAGGTGCCACATTGCCTATAACCTGGGTGAGGGAATCCTGCAGCCCTCCCGTCCGTTTGTCCGTTTTCGAAGGCACGTGTTGAGGCTGTGGTGAAGGCAAAGGGGGACATCAAAACACGGTTGTACCGCTGGGCTCTGCCATCATAGAGGAACATATGTGCAGGACAGGTTTTGATGCTTCAATAAAAAGAGAAAATATGTGGAAATTACAGTCGATTTCTGCGCCACCCCAGCCTAACCTCAGGTAGGTGTCGTGTGCCTGCGTGAACGTAACATGTTTGGTTTTCACGACACTGAGATATTCTCACATATGTGAACATGTCTGAACTGAGGTGACGAGCCCTGGCAGGGGAGAGGGTTGTCGGCCCGCTCAGGACCTAGGTAACGGGGACAGATTTTGCTGTAGACAGATTTTGCTGGTTAAAGACGCAGCCAGTTACCAGGCTGAAGGCCCCTCCTGGCAGGAGTTGCTCATGGTAGGGGTCCCTGCCATGAGGCAGGGACCCGTTTGTTTCCTGCTTGTTTCCTACTCCCGTTTGTTACAAAACAACCGAAAACAGTTCGTGTTTTTGTTTCGCTGTCAGACGTACATTGTTTTAATTAAGATGCCGTCGTATCCGTTAAACTCATAACAAATGACAACAATCAGCAGCTATGGTAACAACACTCCGTGAAAATTCGACATTCGTCATGATGTAAAAAAATAATCACAGACTACTTGGGTTCAAGATCAAATCAGCAACAGGAAACAAACTCGGTTTTCAACATCACAATCGTGATGTCCATCAAGCATCAAGCACGCGATCCCAAACAATCCACCGTCTGACCCGTTGCAGGACAACCTCTCCATGGTCGTTACCAGCCGGAGGCGCCCGTGTACTGGTTGGAGGTGGCGTGGGTGTTGGAGGCGGACGCTCCTCCGAAGAGTCCGCTCTGCTGCAGGTTAGACGCCTGGGCCGAGTTGATGCTGGAGCCGCCGCCGGAGGCAGAGCCACCCGCCGACGATCCCACGGACGTGATCACTGACGACGACCCGCCGTGACCGCCCGACGTGGAGCCGCTGGTGACCGTCCCCTGGGCATTGCCCGAGGCGGTGCCGCCTCCCAGGCCCAGGCCAAAACCTCCGAGACCGCCCCCGAAGCCACCGTGCCCTCCGCCTCCGATGAGGGCACCTCCGGAGCCTCCGCGATGGATTCCACCACCGAACCCACCTCCAAGGTGGCCGCCTCCGATCTGTCCACCTCCGAGGTGTCCGCCTCCGAGATGTCCGCCTCCGAGATGTCCGCCTCCGATCGAGCCTCCGCCGAACTGCAGACTGCTGCTGGACGCCTGACCAGACGAAACGCCGCCTCCGAAGCCGCCGATGCCCGAATGTCCCCCGCCTCCGAGGCCAACACTCGGACGCCCGCCGGAGACCAAGCCGCCTCCCAGGCCGCCTCCGCCGACAGCATGCCCAGACCCTGATCCGAAGCCGAAGCCGCCACCGCCGCCACCACCACCGCCGCCGCCGGCTCCGAAGCCGCCGCCTCCTCCTCCGCCTCCGCCACCGCCGTAGCCTCCGCCGATCTGGCCTCCACGGTTGTGTCTGTAGCCGCTGTTGCCGTAGCGTCTACCACAGCTGACCAGTGCAACAGCACTCAGCAGGATTGCCAGCCTCTTCATGGCGGAGGTGAAGCTACAGACGAGGGAGGTGTGAGGACGACTCTGGCTGCGTGGCTGCAGTCGGTGGAGTGGGTATTGAGAGACAGGTGAGCGCTGGTTATATCGCGCGGTGTCGGCCGTGCCCCGCGGCGATGGTCTTCCCGCCGATTACCTGCCGTTATCCTGCATTTGCTCCGCCACAATGCCCCGCCCGGATGAGCTCAGGTCGTGCGATGAAGGGCGGAAGGCGAAAATCACGACTGCGACGGACTGCCCCATCGATAGGGTGGCGCTGCAGCTAACTGACGGCCCCCGTTCACGAAATGGAAATATCGCGTCGATGTACGAGCCCAAGTGGAATATGCAAAATCGGATCCGGTTTTACGATTTGGAAAGCACACGGTCAGAGCCGCCAGAGGCTGGGAATGCTGATACAAATTCGGCGACGTGTCAGACTTGTCCGTGAATACGCCAGCGTTTTCAGCGAACATGACTGTCTTCAATTAGCATCGATGGAAGAAAAGAGAATACGAAGAATATGGGGAGAAGAGTGTTGACAGATGGATGTGAAAGTCCGGTAACACGCTGAGTGTTCAGCGCGCTGCCGCATTCATCGGTCCTGTGGGGACGAGGAGCGGGACTATTTGCCACCTCCACCGCGATGACTGAAGAAGTGGACCTGGTCACGGATGTGGGAAGCACACCCAATTCAACCCAGCACGGGTGCCACGCTACCGCGAACAACATTTAACGAAGTGGAAAGGCCCGAGGTATGTAAATTAGATCCAGCCGACAAGTGCACTGAACAGCAGGGATTTTTCGGTTTTACATGTGCGCTTATTTGTATTTGCCGCTACAAGAAGGCAGTTGGGTGATGCGACCTAAAAGTGCGCCTCAGGCGTAGGATTATCCAAGTACGATTTTTGGCACTTACAGGAAATGTGGCACCTTTAAAATTGGATTTGAGGTGAGATAGTCATGTGATGAAGCATGTCGAGAAACCACCGGATCAATATTTTATTTGTCCTAGAGCTTACCGTTCGCGGAGATAAAAGGTAGAAGTTAACCGCCTATCGACCCTCTCCTCGGGTGTTTACGTGGTTATGAGGTGACCTTGTGAACGTGACGTAATTCTGAAGCCCCGCTGCGTGGACAAATGTTCCTTGCACGGACACCTTTAAAACCTAAGAGTGCTAAACGTACCTTTGGTTCTGGCGACTACAAATACGTATATTTTTCTTCGATTACCAGGTTGCAACGTGAAGTATATCTTGTATATCAAGAGGAATAACAGAAATTGCGTCGGTTTTTTCTAACTTTTTCGAACTAAGTGTTACTTTGTTTCGAAATAATTGCCTATTCAAGCTAAAAACGCTTCGTTTGTGTTCGTTTTCATCTGTGACGCAAATCGGAGTTTCAATTTGGCACAAATTATTACCAGATCGTAGGTCGGTTGGACGCCACTTTTCCTCTAACGGCGGAAAATTGAATAAAACTAAATATTAGACTTATTACCAGTTTTTATGCAGAAATAAGGCCAAATCAATTATTTTCATTTACGATTGCCTCTTCATTGCCCTAACCACTACAGTCTAGAATTGCACCAAGGCGCCACATTCCCTTTAAATTAAATTTCGTTTTTTGAGTACCTTTCAAGAAAAGGAGATCTCGACCAGGATCGCTGCCACATTTTAGTAGGGGCAGCTGAGACAGAGGGGACGTAGTGATGGAACCGCGTGTCTACTTTTCGGTGTGCTCGGTCAGCCAGCTATGGACATACCTTCTGTGTGCTCGATATTACAGCTACGGACATACCTTCGGTGTGCTCGGTCAGACAACTACGGACATACCTTTGATGTGCTCGGTCAGACAACTACGGGTGTATACCGTTGTGCTCGATCAGACAGCTACCGCCATATCTTTGCCTTAAAGGGAATGTGGCACCTTCATAACGTGATTTTAACTGAGATAGCCAAGTTGTAAGGCAAGTCGGAAAACCCGGTACTCAATATATCATTTGTCTTGGAAATCGAGATTTCCGTAGAAAAAAGACTAAAACCTACCTGCAATGTACCCCTCATGTACCCTTAGCAGCAGGCCGCAGTTGTCATGCCTGTTGGTGTGACGACATCTGCTGACCTCACGGTGAGCCTCAGTCAATCGAAGCCCTTGAAGCGTTTCGGGTATGGTAGTGGTTGCCAGATCATGACATCATCCACAGGCAGATATTCATTTCTTTCCCTAGAGGAGTATTTTAAAAATCAAAATATTGAGCTTATTGTACATTTTTCAGAGAAATCATGAGTGGTTTCATTATTTTCGGCTAAAAGTACGCCTAATTTCACTAAATTCCAGGATTCGACCAAGGTGCCACATACCCTTTAATAAAGAGGTCTGCAGTCGCATACAGATGTAAAAGGGGGTCCTTTTCGTCCGTAAATTCGGCATTTTTGTAGCGATTCCAGTACACCAATTTAGCGGCAATAGTTGGAAGAGTCAGAGAGGCCTACATGGATAGGGACACTACTTTCGTGCGTCGCTCTCCGCCTTAGGGCCTGGGATACCCGGAACGAATGGCAGAGCAGAGTGGAACACCTGTACAGCCTTGTGTGTATCTGAAATGTTCGACGGCAGGAGCTGGAGACCTAGTCAGTGTTGGGTGTTTGGTTCGTCACATTGGAAGTTGTTGTCTCACCCACTTAGTGTTCATTCTCGATATGTTTTGAATGGCTACTGCTGACTACCTCTATTTTTTACGCTAAGATGGGCGCCAAATGACCAAGTATTCGAAGCGCCCTAAAACCCCCAATAACAACAAAAGTTGGAAGCCAAAGAGAGCCGAACTCCCCAGAACCCTTCGCGGTGACGTTCTCGATCTCAAACTCATTGAAACCTTTCAAACATTACTGGTCCCAACGAAAAAGTAAGTGGTACTGCAGAATAAAATTATGGCAGCTGCTATTTAATGAGAGACCATCACGATTCAGCTGTCACGTATATGCATGACTCCGGGTTTGTCTTTCAATATTTGGCATACACGGGCATTTTCATCGCTCAGAGCTTTACTGTGAGCAAGGTGAGTGCGCCGGGGCGGGACTCATCAACGCTGTTCGCGGCGGGAAGCCGGAGTCCCCGCGCCGGGTGGCACGCATCCTCTTAACTGGCAGAACCGGGAGGACGCCCCTCCCCCAACCCCCGCCTAAAAAGATAGGGTTCGACGTATATTTTTTATTTTCTATTAACTGCGTGGACCTACGATATGTTTTAAATTTTAGTGTTGGTGAAATGCATCGTTAGCGTTTTTAACACCCGCCCCGGTGGGCCTCCGAGCCACCTTCACCCTGGTAGGGGGTTTCAAACACTCCCCTCGAACTCGGCTTCTATGCGGGATAGCGCGAAAAAGCGAACGCTGGTGGGATGAAATCCATGAAAATTTATAAAGAAACTACACCGGTCACTCTTTGACTCAGGTCAATATTGAGGTCACAACAGGTCAAAGAAGGTGGCATGTTAGAGTTAAGTTTTTGGGCTCTTGCGTCTGACAGAGTTGAGTTAGAATCACTTTTTAGGCACCATTCGCTTCCTCTCGTTACGGCGAATCGAATGATGTATGATGTGACTATACTAGTTCAAAACCTGAAAATGACCTGACCTGAGGTCAGGTCAAGGTCACTATCTGATCTAACATAGTCAATGTGGATATCAATCGACTCGCAATAACAATCCAAACGGCATCAAAACCAATGGTATCAAAACAAAAGCTTTATCGGCATTTCCTGCAAGGTTATTGACCCAAGCATGAAAACCTGCTGAAGTAGCTCAGATGACTTCTCAGAGGTCACCGGTCAAAAATTGCAACATGAGCTTGGAAAGGGGCCCAGGATACTATGATTTTGAGAATATGAAGGTATTTTGAGCAGTATCTGCACAAACACAGCCCAATTCCCGTTTTCCTCATGCATTTCCAACGGAGAAGTCATGATCTGTATTTGACTTTAGGTCATCGATATGAAAAATCACGGAACATATTTTGTAGTGCTCGGTGGGCCCATTATGTGGTATAATTTGAATTCGATAGACTCAGCCTTTTCTTACTTATGCCACCTTAAACATTTTTTGGCGATGAGGTCGCTTGACCTGCACTGGTGACCTGGCCTGAGATGACCCAACCTTAAGATATTGGTGAAAGTTGCGGAATTGATTAAGGATAAGGTGTGCTAAGTACGGCGGTGCTTCGCGCCGCCGTTTTTTCGTGCCGCCGGAAAAACCCGAGGGGGTGTTCAAACACCCCCCACCGGGGCGAGGGTTAAAGCCTCGTGTGCTCGAGCAGCCCCCTGTCATTGCCAGTCTGGGGTCCTTCCCCAGAAGAAATTACGTGGCGGCGCCCCTGGATACCACTCGTATGTCTCATATTATGGATGTGGGCACCCGAGAACCGTCAATTACCTGAGAATGGACGCGGGGCACGCTCAGCAACAACGAACACACAACAAACTGAAAAAAGAAAATCCCCGCAAATAACGTCTAGTGATTTGCATCCTCAGAGAAGACGTATTTTCAAACAATTTTAAAGCAAGCTTAAGTGAAGTTACCCTCCAGTTGCGTATCCACTAAAGTCCTAACCACGGAGCAGTGAAGCTTGGCCGGCTGATCACCAGCCGCGCTGGACGGAGTTGCGCCCCGGGCGCCGTGAAGGCTGGGGCGTGTGCAGTGGCGATGAAGTGAGGTAATGGACTATAAATAGCCCTGGGAAACCTCGGCGCTAGAGTGAAGTCATAGCAGTAGAAGCACCTGGCTCCGGTGAATCATCCTGTCTCTGGCGTCAAAACCTGCACCACTTTCTAAAGGTTATCAGAAGCGAGCAGTGTTTTCCGGAGAAGCAGGATAAATCGATTATACCATACGGCGAAATGCACCTTCATCTGCTCGTTACGGGAAATGAAGAAAATACCGAGGACAAGATCGCAAAACCCTGATCCCCAGAAGCAAGGAAAGGCGAGATGTAGCTTTTGCCAAGGTCAAATTATAGGGAAACTAACGAGAATTGGATTAGAAGGTGATGAAGTTGAATAGTGAGTACTCTGGAGAGTTCGGACACGCTACAAACATCACAAACGTTCGCGGAAAGGGGGAAATCATTACTATCCTTAATTTTAAGTCTCCTTTGAATCAAGGGCTGGAAGCCGCGTACAAAAATGTGAGGTGGATCGTCATTGTTTATTCGGACCTCTCGAACAGACCACTTTTCCCTTGGTGAATAAGAACGCTTGCAGTGTTGAGACGAGCCCTGAATCAAACAAATTATTATTTGCCACAAACTCAGGCGGCCATTCCGCGACGTGCATGCTTCCCGGCACTCCAGGTCTCCACCGCTGAGCTGCCCTTGAGAAGTCTCAGATGATTAGCGGCCGTTCGATATCCAATTATCCAGTTACCCAGTCGCTCCCAAAGCGCCGAGTAAGCACCTTACCGCACTGAAATGTGCGTAAGACACGTGCAATTGTTTTATAGGATCCGCTTAACGCCACATCTGGCGGTCGGCGGCCGTTTCCCTGGCAAGGCTGCACAGAGCGTGGGGACTCGGTGGTTCGAACCTGGAACCGTCCGCTCCGGCTGCCGATGCTTAGGCAAGATTCAGCTGATTATCAACAGCGTGCTTGTCACAGGACTATCATCAGGGGTGCGCGTGTCTTTACCTGGAATTCGCTCACTGCGCAGCAAAAGCTTCGGTGTGACACCAATTTTCCTGGGCTAGTCAAGGCTTCAAGATGATGCGCCACGTGTCTTTAAGCTAGTAGCTTTCTGACAAATCTTGAGGCTGAAAAATGTTCTGAAAAAATGGATAAAACATTTTTTTTAGGTCCGACGTAAAGCACCACCGTGCCCTGGTCCGAGTATTCTCCAATTGCTCAGTTTACACTCCTGCTATAGGTTCAGAATTGTTGGTGTTAAGAGTCGAGTTAAAAAATCCGAATATCGAACTGGCATAGGCGTTAAGATAAGGACGCCGATTCTTACCACGATGTGCGCACGTGCATCCACTAGAAACCAGGCCCGCGAATCTGCGTGCGTGCACCAGCTCATCCGTGCGCATGAGATCAGAATACGATCCCCCAGTGGGATCCGGGAAACTTGCCGCGCAGCCCCGATGTATTGTGGGTCATTTCTGCCTACGTCTCTGATCAACTTGCCATTTTTGCGGTCGATACCTTTCGTCTGAATGGAGATAGAGTTTCTGTTTTACCGCTATTGAGTAATGTTATCGCTGCGAGCTGAGTGATGTGTATGCTGAGTTGTATGTGTACATCTAGGTCATCCTGTCAGCCTGAGGTCAGCTGACACTTTAAATTCGACCAGCGTGGTAAAGTCATATTATTGAAGTTGCAGTGAGCAGGTAATTGCGACGCTGCTTCAATGATCGCTATAATTGCTAAATATATTAATATGGTATAATATGAATACATACATGTATATATATGTTACATATATATATATATATATATATATATATATATATATATATATATATATATATATATATATATATATATATATATATGTTACAGGTAGGGTGAAGAACCAGGCATTCTGCAGAATGCCTAGGCATTCTGCAGAATGCCCAGCCAGTTTGGCATTCTGCAGAACGCCTAGGCAATCTGCAAAATGCCTAGGCAATCTGCAGATTGCCAAACTGTCTGGGCATTCTGCAGAATGCCTAGGCATTCTGCAGAATGCCTAAAATTTCAGGCATTCTTCAAACTGCCTAACGCAATTTGCTTAGATAAGCATCCAATCGAGCAGTTATTCGCTACCAAACAATCTATTTCATCTCGCCCAGTGTTCCAAACACTCCACAGGCCAGGAATTGCTTTATGGAGCCTGTGTTTCTCAGTTGCCGTTTCCAAAAATACATAGGTTTTGTGACTAATTTCTTTGGTCAGATACACATTCAGTACTTTGATTTATACTGAGCAATTTCACCGCTGGTGGGTCCGATTAGACCTCCTTTGGTTTTTCACAAATGCCTCCGATTCAATTTAAGTGAGAGCCTCGTCACTTTGCACACCTCTAGAGTGATTGATTCCACAACGTATGACCAAAATTGGCATCAGGGCCGGCCAGGTCAACGAGTTTTGAAGACATTTCGAAACCCATGTGAGACGATTATAGTATTCCAAGATGAGGCCGACAGGGTGTAACTCGGCGTCTAGAAGAGAAGAGCTAGATTAGGTTTCTAAACATCATGCGAAATCTTTTGAAGGGACAAACCTGTCTGCTCGCAACCATTTTGAAGTCAGGTCAATAACAAGGTCACCAAAGGTCACGAAAAGTCGCAGTTTTCGAAGTTGTTCAGGTCTTTAACTTTTGGACGAGGTAAGTTACAACAGTAAATTTGCACATCATAGTGACGACCATGACCCAAGGATTCAAATGATGTACAACCTGAGCCTGAAAAGGTTTTTTATTTAATTTGGCCTTTGCCTGATGACAAGGGTGCGATGGTACCTTTCAAGGTCATGTTGCATATCATTCCAATGTTTGGGTCTAGATGAACTCATCGATGCCTTTGACTTTGTTCTGTGTCTAATGGTTAGCGAGTTATAAAGGTAAACAACTAATAGTTATAGTTATAAAGTTTATAAAGTGATAGGTTATAAAGCTAAAGTTAGTCAGAATTTGACTCATTTTAGCCCTCTGAGGGGTCACGGGTCTACAGACATGGTTCAAGCTTGCTTTGAAAGTTGAAGACATTAAGACGCTTCCAGCGCCGTTTCAAGTTTTTCCGTGTCAGCTCCGGTTCCCGAGACCGTAGTGAGGGTCAGATCGGACCCCTCCCCTCGGTTTTTCGCGAACTTTTATGCACCGATTTAAACAAGACGTACGTCGCTTTGCTGGCCTTTAGGGTGATTAACTTGACAACTTACCACCAAAAATTAACATCAGGTCAGATCAGGTCAACAAGTTATGGCATCCTTTCTAAACCATGTAAGGCCATTTTGTTCTCCTAAAATGAGTCTGAAAAAACGGGGGTCACCGAATTCTAGAAGAACTAGATTACGTTTTGAAAAATAATTCAAAAGCACTTGAAATGAAAAATATACGCGCTTACCACTCTAGACCTGCGGCAACACGTCATGGTGCTTGCGGGTGTTTCAAATTGCTCAAAATTATTTTTCAATGGAGAAACTCGAGTAACGTAAGCAAAACAGTCATTCGATAACAGGTAACAAAATTGGGAAAAAACTATAAAATCACTAACCTTTGCGATGACAAGCTTCTTCATGTACCCTTCTAACCCGCGCCCCACCGGGGTCCGGCGCCACCTTCGCTCCACCGGGGGCCATCGATGGCCCCCTTCTAACTCCGAACATGGTTAGCGCAAATCTGCGAAGTGCATTAGAAAGCTCGCGTGAATTCAGTAAGAAATTACTTCGCATGATTAAGCGCTCAGGTCAATGGTTTAACCTTCAGAGGTCAAGTTAGGTCACGATGGGCCATTTTCACTCAAATATGCAATGCTCAAGCAAACGGGGCATATAACTCTTATGACATTAGAGCTATTGAGATCTGGTAAAGTACATTTGATAGGAAAAGGCCAGACCCTATGACCTATGGGATCCGTGAAAGGGTGTCGAAGAACGCTGTTCTGAGCAGTCTGAGCATTTGCTGTGGCTTTTAGATCATAAAACTGTTTTCCCCATGCTTTTTCAATTGGAGAGGTCACCTCGTGACTTGACCTCAGGTCACGAAATTGAAAATTCTCGGATATACACCTTGTAGACCCTGGAGGGGTCATGAAGTGTGGGAAGTTTCAAATCGATCGACTAAGAAATGTAGCTCTTATAGAGCTCAAAAGTTGAAGTGAGGCAACCTTGGTTGACCTCGCCTGGTGACCTGAACTTGGGTGATCCGGGGTAAAAAATGTCAGGGATGGTGGGAAAATGATGGGGTACGAGATAGAGCCCTCAACCGCGGTGCTGCATTTCGTCGTTTTTCTGCTATCCTGAAAAAACCTTAGGAGGGCCATCGATGGCCCCGGTGGGGCGAGGGTTGAATCCTAACGGTTGCCCAACATCCAGGCTCGGCATCTCTGCCGTAGCAATCCCCTACCCTCGCAAGTGTTGCTACACTTCGCGACCCATTCTTTGAAATAAGATTCGCCCCTTTGTTCTGCGTCATTTAAGTAAACACCCCTCCCGCAAAATTCTCCCACACACTTTAGAGGCAGGCGAAGGTGCATTGCACAGAACGCCCTATAGAAAGTCCTTAACTAACTAATTGGTCTAAATTTGACTCCTTTTGGCCCACTGTGACGCCACGGGTCAACGGATCTGGTTCAGACTCGGGTCCAACGTAGAAGACGGTGACGCACTTCCGGCAACGTTCTATTTTGTTTCGTATTACCTATGTACTTCCGGTTCCTGAGATCCTAGAGGGTCCGATCGTACCCCTCTCGCAGGCGGTGGTTTGAACAAAACGAGCCCAGGAGGGGCCGGGTTAACAGTGAGAATCTAATGCGAGACAATGGGAAACAGAGCAAGTAATCAGGAAATCAAAACTGGCTCATTCTACCGCATGTTTATCGTCCTGAATATGCATATTGTGCCCATGTGGTAGGCTGTACTGGATTAAACGTAGTTGATCTCGTTTGCCTCGAAGTAGCTACCAATTTTTGATATGGATCGTTGCTCTGCGAAGTGCTGCGATATTAGGAATAAGTTGGCTGTTGAGTGTTTTGCTTAAATACTACAATGAAAACTTTGTAATATTTCTGTTTAAATGACTGATATTGTATAATTTTCAGCATAGGTGTTTAAGAAAGCTTGGTTTAATTCTGGTATGGTCTCGAAAATTATTTGGAAACAAGTGACTACATGATACTTGTAGCTTACAAAATGTCGGATGAACATCAAGTTGAATAATGTTTTCAAATTTGCCACACAAATCCCCAAAATGATTTTTTCTGAAACATTTCGATACTCTGACTAGATATGATGAAGCAAATGTTTTTAGAAGTAACAGTTTCCAAGTCAGTTTCGAAGATGCAACCCTTCGAAAGCATCACTGCTTTTTACGGCTTTTTAACTATCCTGAAAAGAAATGTGTGGCCAGCAAACATTGGTGAACCGAATATGTTTGAAATATTTTGCATAGTAAAACTGCATTGTAAAAAGATATTTCCGGTAGGCTGCTAAACGATCCACAAAATTTACAATGTCTGTAATTTACCACTGGAGAAAAACATACAAATAATTGATAAGATCTCAAATTTTCAGCATCATGTCTCGTGTGAGATTCGAAAGCCTTCTCGACCTGCGAAACCAGACAAATCAGCTAACACACCAATGCTAGCAAATGACTTGCACGCATACTTTTTCACGATCTGCGGGACGGAGAGGAGTATGGGGTACTCTATAAAAAGAAGCACTAAGCAAGATTAAAAAAGTACTTGCTGACAAAAATTGGTGGTGAGGTAAAACTGACAAAAGGATTCGGACATGGAAGCTGTAAAAGACAGTGATCTATGCGACCTGATCAACGATGTCCATAATCGTCGTGGCCACCTGGGAAAGGAAAAATAAATAATAAAAAAACAGCTCCAAAGACGAGTTTGAACCATATCCGTTGACCCGTGACGTCACAGAAGGTAAATATGGGTCAAATTTTGTCCCATTTAGGAAACCCTTCATAGTTCGGGAACCATTAGACCTAGAACAAGGTCAAAGGCATCAATGTGTTCGTCTTGACCCAATAATTCAAATGATATGCAACATGACCTTGAAAGGTCTCAGGTCCCTGGTCTCAAGCCAAGGTTAACAAAATTTGACCTCAGGTCAAGGCCAAGTAATGACCTTTCAGAAACATGCTGCACATAATTTGACTCCTTGCGTCATGCTCGTAACTATGATGCCAAATTTATTGATGCATCATATCTTGTTTAAAAATTATAGACACTAACAACTCCAAAACCATGACCTTTGGTGACCTTTGGCGACCTTTTTATTGACTTGACCTCAGAATGGATGCCAGCATGCCGATTTGTCCTTTCAAGAGGTTTCGCTTAATATAAACTTTAATTAACAAATAATATACACTTATAAACTTGATCACGTTCTTCTAGAAGCCGAGTTACACCCTGGTTTTGTCAGCCTCATTTTGGAATACTATAATCGTCTTACATGGGTTTCGAAATATCTTCAAAACTCGTTGACCTGGCCGGCCCTGATGCCAATTTTGGTCATACGTTGTGGAATCAGTCACTCTAGAGGTGTGCAAAGTGACGAGGCTCTCACTTAAATTGAATCGGAGGCATTTGCGAAAAACCAAAGGAGGTCTAATCGGACCCACCAGCAGTGAAATTGCTCAGTATAAATCAAAGTACTGAATGCGTATCTGACCAAAGAAATTAGTCACAAAACCTATGTATTTTTGGAAACGGCAACTGAGAAACACAGGCTCCATAAAGCAATTCCTGGCCTGTGGAGTGCTTGGAACACTGGGCGAGATGAAATAGATTGTTTGGTAGCGAATAACTGCCTGATTGGATGCTTATCTAAGCAAATTGCGTTAGGCAGTTTGAAGAATGCCTGAAATTTTAGGCATTCTGCAGAATGCCTAGGCATTCTTCAGAATGCCCAGACGCTTTGGCAATCTGCAGATTGCCTAGGCATTTTGCAGATTGTCTAGGCGTTCTGCAGAATGCCAAACTGGCTGGGCATTCTGCAGAATGCCTGGTTCTTCACCCTGCCTGTAACATATATATGATAAATCCCAATCTGTTTCGAAAGTTATTGGTGAAAAAGTGAACACCCCTAATGCCGCTCCTTCGACCTCAATGGACCTCAACGTAGTCAACCCTAAACACGGAAGGCGCTGAAGCAATTTGTATTTCCAACAAATTTCCAAAGGCATTGCAAGAACTGTTATATTTTGCCGCTTGAACGAGACGGATTGCGCCGAGATCGCATCTGCGTGACATTTCAGCCTGATGGCGGATATGCCTAAAGTAGTGGTCTTACCACGTTGATATATAGGGAGGCAACATCACACTTGCCATTGCAGGATAGAAAAGAGATGAAAATACAGCAGGTTTTAGCATAATCCAATTCGAAATAAGGGGGGGTAGGGAAAGGGCATGTGCCCGGGACCCCCCCATTAAATCATGGCACTGCTTGAAACATCCATCCCCTTCCACGATGCGGTTATTGGCGCAGACTGCGGAAGATTTGACGCCCCACCCCTACTTGATTGGTAGCGCCGCACAGTACTGGCGCTCATCCCCCCTCGCCTTCCCCGATCGGAAGTTTTGTATTAAAGCTCATAGGGCTTTATGGCTTCTATTCCTAGCTGGGACGGTGGCTAGTAATCGAACCAGAGAGCAAACATACCCACCCGCCGTACCAACGCCACCTCGGTCGTATCGCTACCTTTATTAGGATATGCTGGAAATAATATTAATTTTCCATGCATAAATATCTCGTTTAAAACACCTGGTTTCATTTTTCTTTGCACGAGTATGTACTTATTTAGCAATGCCAGATACAGCTAATCATGTCATAGGCGAATCGGGGATACAAACGTGGAAGATGCTCACACAGGTGGGCTCCAACGCACCCTGAATTGTCGCTTCCCACCTTCCTCCGGCCAGTATACAATAATTGCATACCCGCAGTGTGCCCCGGTGCTCTTTGAATTGTCACGTGGTGTCTGTCGATTGAAGTGCCCCAACAGCTGCCCAACAGGGGTTTGCAGGCAGCGGGACCCTTGCTGAGGGCCCTGAGGTGCCCAGGTAGGGGCCTTGCTGATGGTATGGAATCGCTAACTGAGCGGACTATATAACCTCGGGATTTGTTGCGTCAATAACCCCCTCTTATCCCCCCTCCCGCCCAACTGTCCGGAGGGTTCACTGATGGTTTTGCCAGCGTTCTGGTTGAGGTACGTTCTGGTCGTGACACTGCGCTGGTTGTTTGTGGCAAGGGCCTTAACACGGGGAAACACATGTCCACAGCAGGTCGCGAACCAAGATCCCAATAAATTTCCCAGCTGGGGGCCCTTCCGATGGCGGAGCTCGTCGGTGATGGAGGATTCGTGGGACTGGATCACCGAAGACGACGTCAGCTTTTTGTCTGTGATCGTTTTTGATGAGAACCTCTGTGCGTCAGAAAACAGTCTACTGTGACCTTGTGACATAGAGCCGGAGGTGATCCGTTGTCGGCTGTGGGTATTATTTGATGAGGCCTCCCTCTGCCCGTGGGTCCCCTTGGTCCGAGATAGCTGCAAGCGTTACATGGGGCTGGGGGAACATGTTAGTTGGGGATCGCGACAGTATTTACCTCAGATGGCATGGATATGTGCCGGTAGGTAAGGCTCCTGGCAGTTTTGCGATGTCAACTGGGAACGCTATCCGAAAATATTCCCGTGCTGGCTACGGCTACGGAACTGGCTGGTTGGATCATTGCTGACTGGAGAGTCTACTAGAACCCCGATTGAAGTTAGCGCTGCCAACCGTAGCTCATACACAATAGCCAGTTTTACTACAAGTATGTGCATACCCAGTTCGTAAGCTCCTTTTACACAGCTGAATGATCTGTGAAAAGTGGTTCTTGCACCCAGGCCAAAAGGAGAGCCATGACACAAGTGACACGCCGAAGTCTAGTTGAATGTTTTATTTTTGATAGTCGGTCGTTGTTGCAAGGTAGCCTGACAATTTTCTGACCACAAGCAGCGCGAAACACCCGAAACCAGTTCCTGTTTTTGCTCCACTGTCAGAAATAGTGGTGTACATAGTTTGGAATTAAGATGTCGTCATACTTGTAAAATTCATAACAAATGACAGCTATCATCAGCCCTGGCATCAGCAGATTGTCAATGACAGGTAACAAACTCTTCATTTTTCGCAACATCACAATTTAAAAGCTCACGATCCCAAACGATCCGCTGACTGACCCGTCGCAGGGCAACCCCTCCATGGGCGTTAATAGCCGGAGGCGCCCGTGTACTGGTTGGAGGTGGCGTGGGTGTTGGAGGCGGACGCTCCTCCGAAGTGTCCGCTCTGCTGCAGGTTAGACGCCTGGGCCGAGTTGATGCTGGAGCCGCCGTTGGAGGCAAAGCCGCCCGCCGACGATCCCACGGACGTGATCACTGACGACGACCCGCCGTGACCGCCCGACGTGGAGCCGCTGGTGACCGTTCCCTGGGCATTGCCCGAGGCGGTGCCGCCTCCCAGGCCCAGACCAAAGCCTCCGTGACCGCCCCCGAAGCCACCGTGTCCTCCGCCTCCGATGAGGGCGCCTCCGGAGCTTCCACGGTGGATTCCACCACCGAACCCACCTCCACCACCAAGCTGTCCACCTCCGAGGTGTCCGCCTCCGAGTGAGCCTCCGCCGAACTGCAGACTGCTGCTGGACGCCTGACCAGACGAAACGCCGCCTCCGAAGCCTCCGATGCCCGAATGTCCGCCGCCTCCTAGGCCAACACTCGGACGCCCGCCGCCTCCCAAGCTGCCTCCGCCGATAGCGTGTCCGGACCCGGATCCGAAGCCGAAGCCTCCTCCTCCTCCGCCTCCGCCACCGCCTCCACCGCCGCCGCCGGCTCCGAAGCCGCCGCCTCCACCTCCGCCACCGCCGTAGCCTCCGCCGATCTGGCCTCCGCGATTGGTTTTACCACAGCTGACCAGTGCAACAGCACTCAGCAGGATTGCCAGCCTCTTCATGGCGGAGGTGAAGCTACAGACGAGGGAGGTGTGAGGACGACTCTGGCTGCGTGGCTGCAGTCGGTGGAGTGGGTATTGAGAGACAGGTGAGCGCTGGTTATATCGTGTGGCGTCGGCCGTGCCCCGGGGCGATGGTCTTCCCGCCAGTTACCTGCCGTTATCCTGCCGCCGCCCTTCAACACCGTCATGCGGGATGCACACAAACGAAAATCACGATTACAATGGACGGCCACACCCTTGTGTGGACGTTTAAGAATCTAGCGTCAATGCTCGTAAAGGTTCGAGAATCCGTCGACGCGAGGCCTGAATTTGAAGCTGCGAAGAAGAAGAAAAAAAACAGTTTAATGTGGTGCGGAAAACAATCAAAAACCTTCATGGAGCTTAATGATACCAGAAATGATAATGTGACTGGCTAGACTTATCCGTGAGCAGGTCAGCTCTCCAACGAGCATGATTCACGTGCGGAAGCAGGATTTGGGCCCGAAAGGGGGTACTTGGATAAGAGTAGCTCCACATTCGGCGACACAATCTACCAGTGGACACAAGAATTGCAGCGTGGGTGCCACTTCTTGCATCCTTGGGAGAGAGGGGTGGGAAGCAGCAATATTTGGGAGCACCGGGGTACACGGTGGGTATGCCAATTATTGCATCCTGGCCACAGGAAGGGGGGGGACGAAGGGGGCCGGGGAGGGACGGGGACGCGTCCGTCCAACTTGCGAGCTAGAGGGGATATCCCGTCAAAAATTGTGACACTTTAACGATAACTTTCGCCTTTTCTTATGTTTATTGGCGTGAAGTTATGTGCAAACATTATCAAGTTCGCTTTATGTGAACTACCTCGGAAGCAACCCCCCGGACTATGATTGCGTCTTGTCTCTGTGCCCCATCCCCCTCTCTCCCCGTAAGGCATAGCCAGGTCGGAGTCCTCTCCACAGCAAAACATAATCCGTGGTGACGCCCTGCACGCTTGCACTTTCTCAACTAACCGGGCAGATTAACTGAGGATGCCCTCCTTAGAATAAAATGTTCTACCGCTCCTACCGCCTATGAGTTTTGGGTTTCGTGTTTGTTTAGTTTTCGTGGTATAGCCTCAAAAAACTGACTCGCGCCAAAACATCGACAATTCATTGGGTCCCTACAGGACCGTGGGCTTTTCAAAATGATTGGGCTACCCAAATTTAAAACAGTGTCAAGAACCAGCGTACTAATAGGGATAGTATAATATGAGCTGCGTTTTGGCATTCGTGCATGCCTGCTGAACTGACTAGAGTATCTGCAGTCCACAACCATGGGTCTCAACTGGAGTTTCGTGTCATTTCGCTCTTTTAAAACGGTACAGAGCAGCGCGCGCTCCCCTGCTCTGGATTTCGGTATGCACTCTTAAGACGGGTATTAGTTGTATATCGGAAACTCCGCCACCCTCCCCCGCCCCTCCTTCCATCGGGTAACACCTCCAGGCGGAGCTCCATCTCTCAACTCAGAAACTCGTCTTGAAGCTCCTATTTCGACAAACTTGGCCTCCGTCTCATTCGCACCGGAGAGCAGCCTTGGAAAGTGGGCAGATAAACCTAGCTGATAGAGAGCAAAAAAATGGCATGCGAGATAAATTTCTAGGTGCATACTTTATGACGCTACCACTTACGCTGCAAATGTCTTATGAATTTTTCTCAAAGCAGCTGGACGAGCCTCCACCAATCAGCGGTCGCCAGCCGTCGCGTCAGCAGCGGCATGCCCGGCAGACATTGCGGCGACGATGGTCACGGACGCACGGCGTCGATGGGGAGGGGTAGCCTGGCGGTTTAAAATACCCTCGTGTACAGTGGTGAGGAGGCTGGTTGTTGGCAGTCAGCGTTTGGAGGCTTAGGCAGGGGCGTCGCCACGGAATTTGTACTGGGGGGCCAAACCCGGACTGGCGATGACAGCGGTGGGGGGGGGGGCGAATTTCGATCATATTGGCGGTCTTTAAAACACTGAGGACAATGCACTTCAACGCACATTTATGTACGTAGCTCCACGCACGCAGGCAATGGGATGAAATAAAAAACCTGGGTTGGCTCCCAAAATTTTTGAGGGAAGTCCTCTTCCTGATTGGCGAGCTAGGGTGACTCGTCCCCACGTTCCTCCCGCTTTCAACGCCGTTGGGTGCTGATATTGTGTACCTACGTGGGTCGACAGGGCTGTGGATTTGTATCTGTTCGGGGATGCCCGGACGCCCGCGATGAAACATCGGACAAGTATTAAAGTATCCTTTAAATGTTCGTGTTTTTTTCATTTCAATGTTTTGAATTAGCTTTATGCAGTTCAATAGGCAGGTGGGAATGCTAAAACACTTTTTATATGATGCTATCACTTGTATTATGTTTTATTCGTATTTATATTTTGGACTTTTCTCCGCTGGAGTGTTAAAATGTTCCAAGCTTTTGACCTGTATTGCAGGCCTTCATCAGCCAGTGCCTACATGTGGAATGATTGGTGACAGTCATTACTTTCAGTATTAACTGTCACCAATCACAGTCCTTTCTTTCAGTATTAACTGTTGGCAGAAGTAGTACTTGTCGCCAATCATTTCGCATGTAGGCACTGGCTGATGAAGGCCTGCAATACAGGTCGATAGCTTCGAACGGTTTAACACTCCAGCAGAGAAAAGTTCAAAATATGGATATGAACAATTCTTCCGAATTGCTATGTCGTTTCGTGTTTTATGTTTGTTATTGACATAATTTCAAATTTTTGCATCCCAATCACTTTCAGATATCCACGCCCCTGTGGGTAGATACCTGGGTGAGGTGACTATGCGATTAACACTGGGAAAAGAGGTATCATAGAATTAGTCTGATTGTGAATATAATCAACGAGGAACCCTGCGACGATGCTGGCGCTGATTTCGAGTCTGTCTTTTACATCTGGTTAAATATTGGCGATTTTCAAAGCTCTCGATATTTCGGCTAAAAATTGGTTTGTGTGGTTCAGTTTTTAGAGACATTACATGTATTTATTCACTCATACGAAGACGACAAATACCCTTTCTTGGACCCTACGTGTTCTTAAGGCTTTCAACTCTCAGCTTTAGATTAATGCCTAATATATTCGAGCGACTTTTGAATTCTGTCCATCTAACATCCAAAAATTTTATCTGTCCGATTTTAAAGATTCAACGTGCAATCGATTCGTCTCACGCTAACCTCCATTCCCAATAAAAACATTAATTTTGAAAATTGTGGACAGTGGCGTGAAAAATACAGAGTTTAACCTTTTTTAGTACGCATTGACAGAATGGATACAACATTTCTTGATTAATACAAAATTTTCAAAAAATGCTACACAAATTATTTGAGTTATATACACATGCAAAATTCAATGGCGGTTTCTGGGCCAGAACGCGTAAATTAGCAAACTTCAGATACTGCGCGCCATTTCCGACATCGAGACAAATGACATAATGCCAAATAAATAAAATCAGAGGCGGCCGCAGGAAATGAAATTAGTGGGGCAAGACACATATTGCCAATGTCTAAATGGTATGCACGTATCTTCCTCGAGTATGTATAATTTTCATACACCGTAACCTTTATTCGCCTACACCAAACCTGGGGGAATTTGCAACTATCTTGCCTCCTTGATTCGCCTGTGGCAAAACGATTTCTCTTTGCGGTCTTGAAACCAAGCACACGCCCAAGATACTTGTCCTAATTATTATACTAAGTGTACTAATATACGCTTGCACACACGTGAAATATCCTTAGATATAATACCTGAGCACGCCCATGGTATCATATTATAAGTTAGGAGCATAGAATGCCTACTTTTATTCCTCCCTTCTGTCCTATAAGCAGCCTACTCGCCTGACAATAGTACGGTTCAATTGCATTAGAAACCCCCTATTTTGAGCTGCTGTAACCGCCTCTGTGAAAAGAAGTATGTAAATGAACTATAGCCTGGCCTCTCATTCATATTATTCGAATATTCTAACTTCTCCCAATGTTGTTACAGTCGGCTTTGTTGTACGGAGAAAGCACCGTACATAATAATACGCGGTTTGGAAATAGGTAGATCCTCCCTAAATACCGGGCCATAGCTCTGCCTCTGGCAAATATTTAATCTAAGAAAACTTCTGGGAATCTGCCCAATTTAGTTTGAGGAAAATTCAGGAAGTTTCCAAAGCTTATCACGAACCGTTTTGGAGATATCCTTGGAGAACGGATGGGTAGAACCCCCGCCCCCTCGCCTCCCTGACAGAAATAGGGTTAATGCTTAATTCTAGGTACTGAGTATATTGAGATTATTTGGAACGAATTTCTACGGGTGATTGTGTATGATTGAGATTTAAACAGCCCGGTTCCACAGTGTGTGTACAGAGATACTGGATGGCAAGGCCAGCCTGTTACATTGTTCATGAATTACGTTACACTTGCCTGGCGTTTGTCAATGCTAATGCTTCCTCTCCACACATCTATTCTAGCTTTCTTTCCCCTCCGACTAAGGATTCGCACGAGGATTGGAAAAGTTGGGAGGCATTGCCAGTGAAGCATCAATGAACGTCATCGAAACTCTTTCAAATGCTGTATGTTGTTAGAACTGCTAAGTTTTTTAATATGTTCAAAATGTGTTCGATTCCCCTCCAGTCCCAAATGGAGGGAGAACTAACTAACACATCGCCATTTGAATCGAAAATCGTTATCGGAGCTTAAGCAATGGTAGCACAATACCGGCGGACCGGAATTAAACGGCCATCAAAATTATTTGTTTGCGGAAGCGTTTTCACACCGTTCGTCACCCTTCTCATTCCGAGTTCATAACCCCTGGAGCCGTTTTGATATCTACCTATTCATCCAAGCTGTTTCTCCGTCGTTTTTCTGAAGTTCTGGCGCCTCCACAACTGCGCTCTGATAATGTGCGGAATGTTCCAATGTCATCTGCAGTTTAGTTACCGTTTTCTGGCCGTACCAGCTGTCTCTATAAGCTGTCTAGTTTCCAGCCATCTGAGCTGAAGATATTACCTAATGATTGCAATCAGTATTGTTACCAATCGATTGTTCCGAGGGATTGGAACCCGTCGGAACACGGGGACGACAAAGTTGTCCCATATGGTGTAACAGAAGAATAGCATACCTTTTCTTTGATTATTATTTGTATATTTTTCTCACCCGCAGTAGAGGGAGGGTCATTAAGTGCCCCCTTCCACCTATTTTTCAAGGTGGCTGGAAAACTATTCGCAGCCGGAAAATGCCACTTGGGTACATTTGAAAGAATGCACGAGCGCATGAGAATGCACGAGAATTTTGAAAATATTGTAATTTTTTTGTTTACTTGCAGGCCTCCAAAGTTAGACCTATATTTTGGGATTACCACAGTTGTGCGGTCGCACTAGTTTGCCCGCATTGTAGATCGAGTGGTGACGAAACATGAACATGAACGTAACATGTCACATGAAGATAGAGATCAAAGATCGCAGGTGGTATACGGGTATATTCACCCCTGCGACGGAAACATTCCACCGCCAATGTACATGTAGCCATGCTTTTCATCAGAGCGATGAAAGGAGAAAACAGCCCATGTATTGTAAGTATGGACAACTTTCATCCCAGTTTTAGATTAGCAAAGTAAAATAGTAGCACAAAATGAGCTAACTGAAATCCGCGCACAATGCTGTAACTGTACCAAGTGTTAAGCCTACACATCCATAGACTTTGAAAGCGGGGACGGGGAAGACGTCCCAAATCGTGAAGGGGGACGTCGCCCGCAAACTGTGGGACGCGGCCTAGGTCTGGCGCCCTTCCCCATGACTATCGCGGACCAGCGTAAGTGTTTCCACCTTTAGTTTTGTTGAACTGCCTGGAGAGCGCTCTCCAAGACGATTCCGATTCGTGTTTCACTTGCCGCTCTTCCGGTCATCGCCAGACATGACTTCCAACGAAAAAAACCGCCGATATTAACAATTTTGCGGCCGTATTTGCGCTATTCAAAACCCTTTCACCACTCGGGGAAAATTTCATTGATTAGTCCGGGAGAGCGCCCCGTAAACTTTTCACAATTCTGTACTCCAGCTTGTGAGACTAGTGAGCGAGGTATCACATGCTGCTCACTGCCCCCCAAAGTCAGCAGAATGAAGCTTTTGATTCAAATTTACCTTACAGATGATTGCCTCCTCTAGCTGTGCCAAAAGCTTTACTGGAGAAGGGACTAGTCAAGGCTGCCCTCACTTCATGAAGGGTACCAAGAGAGATTGGGAGGGAATAATCTCGCTGATCGTAATAGCAATCTACTGCCAGACCCTGAAATTCTTTCTGAGCGTTTAGGATAACCTTGGTATGTTTAATGCACCAATTCAACCGATATCTTATGATCCTGGCGAAGCCCCAGACCTACCAGCATCAGATCCCGGCGCCGGAACGTCGGGACCAAGAGAAGCGCCTCTAGTGCCCACTGCCCGTCCCTCCCCCGATCGAGATCGCTGTCCGCGGACTGTGCCCGGGCGCTGCGGAGCATCTGCTTCCCATCCCCCCCCAGGATGTGGAAATGGCGAACCCGAGGCACGATTACCCCCGCCCCCACCCCTGATTCTCTGCGTCGCCAAAATGTTGCGCTCATCTTATGCGGATGATCTTTTTCACTCAATTTGCCGAATTCACTCGAAGTGCCGACTTTACCCATCCGATATACTGACTCCGCCTATGGATCATTTGCATTGGAGAAGAGGGCTTGTTTGCGTGCAAGTTTGGCGTGTCACGGATTTTTATGTCGTATTGCAAAGTTCCGTGTAGCTTCTGAGATGTGTTTTCCGTTCTATCAAACTGGTTCTTGTGTTTTCACATATTTAAATCCGGGCCTTGTGTTTGCGAAATCTCCGCTTTTTATTGACATTGACGCTAGGATTCTTCTTAAGCGCGCACCTTAAGTTCGGGCAGTCCATTGTAATAGTCGTCGTTTGTGTGCATCTGGGTACGGTGTCTAATGGGTGGAAAGACCATCGCCGCTGGGCACGGCCGTTGCAACACCATATAACCAGCGCTCACCCGTCTCCCTCCACCCACTCCACCGACTGCAGCCACGCAGCCAGAGTCGTCCTAGCGCCTCCCTCGTCTGCAGCTTCATCACCTTTCGCCATGAAGAGGCTGGCAATCCTGCTGAGTGCTGTTGCTTTGGTCAGCTGTGGTAAAATCAATCACGGAGGCCGGATTGGCGAAGCCTACGGCGGTGGTGGAGGCGGAGGTGGAGGCGGCGGCGGTGGTGGAGGAGGCGGCGGCGGTGGAGGCGGTGGCGGTGGTGGAGGAGGAGGAGGCTTCGGGTCCGGGTCCGGACATGTTGTTGGCGGAGGCGGCGTGGTCCCCGGCGTGCCTCCGGGTGTTGGCCTCGGAGGCGGCGGACATGCGGGAATTGGAGTGCCCGGAGGCGGCGTTTCGTCTGGTCAGGCGTCCAGCAGCAGTGTGCAGCTCGGCGGAGGCTCACTCGGAGGTGGACAGCTCGGAGGCGGACACCTGGGGGGTGGCCAGCTTGGAGGTGGAATCCTCGGTGGAGGCTCCGGAGGTGCCCTCATCGGAGGCGGAGGACACGGTGGCGTCGGGGGCGGTCTCGGAGGCTTTGGTCTGGGCCTGGGAGGCGGCACCGCCTCGGGCAATGCCCAGGGAACGGTCACCAGCGCCTCCACATCGGGTGCTCACGGCGGGTCGGCAGTGATCACGTCCGTGGGATCGTCGGCGGGCGGCTCTGCCTCCGGCGGCGGCTCCAGCATCAACTCGGCCCAGGCGTCTAACCTGCAGCAGAGCGGACTCTTCGGAGGAGCGTCCGCCTCCAACACCCACGCCACCTCCAACCAGTACACGGGCGCCTCCGGCTGGTAACGACCATGGAGGGGTTGCCCTGCAACGGGTCAGACGATGGACTGTTTGGGATTGCGAGCTTGATGCTTGATGGACATTACATTGATGATGTTATTTGAGACGGAGAGTTTGTTTCCTGTTACTGATTTACTCTCAAACCGAAGCAGTCTGTAATTTTTTTACATTATGATGAAGACCGAATGTTGACCAAATGTTGTTATCATAGTTAGTGAATGTTGTCACTTGTTATAAATTTGAGGGATACGGCGGCAAGTTAATTGCCAATGATGTACATGATGATTTCTGGCAGCGGAGCAAAAACCGGTACTGCTTTCGGTGGTTTTTATACTGTTTGTGGTCAGAAATTTGTCCAGCTACTTCCCAACAGTTGTGGAATCTTAGAAATAAAACCTTAATATGACCTCGGCTTGTTACTTTGTCGTGTATTTCGTTCTTGCCGCGGTCCGAGGTACACGTTTTCACAGACCATACACCCCAGCAAATAAGTTCATCAAGTGAAATACGTTCAATGATAATAATATGCTGATAATAGTAACAAAAATAATAATGCAAAATAACAATAATACGTATGACTATTGTGGTTATGAATAAATTTACTCCGAGTAACGCTCAGTGTTATGTATGGACCACAGCTTGCAGTACTAATCAGGGACAGTGGATCCTGGGCGGCAGGGTATGCAGTTGCACACCCTGAAAAAATTAAGGGTGTGCAAAAGTATCGTTTTTCAATATAAAATCAGGCCTAAATACCGCCTACCTGAAGAGGTGGGCCCTGGGTGTGAAATAAAGACACTTTCACATATGAATGGCGCCCCATGACATCAAAGCTGCCCCATGGAGATCAAATAGGCTCAATTTATCCACTCAACGCAGGGAAATAAATTGTTTTTATAGTTGTTGTAAATATTGTAAGTTGTTGTAAATATTTCTAGCCGCCCCGGTAGCTCAGTTGGTAGAGTGTTGGGCTCTGGCCCGCTGCTCAGAAACATGCAGTGGTGGAGCATGTTTAGGCTTGGGATCGGTTCCCCTGAGACGCTCCGGCGCTCAACAGTTTACCCGACGTAGGTCGGCTGAAAACTGACTGGTCAGAGGGTAACCTGAGCGGGGCGGCCGTCCCTGTGTTTTGTGGGACGTTAAGATTTGGCTTCTAAATCAACCACTCATTGAGGGAGTTGCTCGTTCGGGAGGTGGGGTTCGGGCCTCGTTGACGAGTCCCTTGATGACTTCAGTGAAACTCCGACTCCAGCAGCCGTACTAGGAACAACTTGAACAAAATTTATTTAAAAAATCATGTTGACGCCCCCCTCCGTCGGAGCCCCTCCTTCCCGACCGGGCGTCTCTTGGGAGCTGAAGGCGTCCCCCCCTCCCCTGGGGAGGAAGGCTCTTCCTCTCGAAAATCTTGCACACCCGCTCGAAAATGGAATCGGTCGTCCCTAAAGTTCATCTTTGTCTTTAGCTGAAGATAAAGATGAACTCTCAGGAATAGGTCTACATTTGTATGGCTTCTGCTTCCTTGTTATTATGTGCTCGAAGAATGTTTTACCCAACTATGTCAATTAAAGGTGATGCCACGTTGGATCCAAGGAGGGCCAACGTGGAAGGTGTCCCCTAGAGGCTGTATTTTCTCAGAATTCTGGTCACTGCGCAGGTCCAAACGACGGCAACAACACATTCCCGAAGAGTTCCCGCCAAAGTAAAAGAAAGGCGGGGCACGGACCCCGGAACAAACATGCGAATTGTATCCATGCCAACCAAAAACTCGGTTATTAAGTCTAGAGGGCTGGCATTCCCCGCGATGTTTCTATAGGGGAAATGTTAGACCTGTATGGAAATTTAATACGGGAGAAGAAGGGGAGATTTTCCCAGGCTGGGAGGTATTCTGGTTGGATTCGATGTATCATGGCATGGAGCTTGTACAATGTCATAAAACTGCAGTTATGTGGATATATTTAAGGCACTAACTTATATCAACCGATATCTGGTAGTCTTGGCAAATTCCCGGCTTAGACACAGTGATCCCGGCAAGGTCCCTGTCGGGACGCCGAGACAAAAAATTAGACGCGTCTTTGGAGCCGGTTTCTCGCCCGGTCGAGCGTTGGAACTATTATTGCCGACATTTTTGTGCTACGCATGTTGAGAGCGAGAAGAGTGGTTTGGTAGCTGTGGTCCATAGTTTCTGAAGCCGGAGATAGACTGGGCAACCCGCACTGTGGGTGCGTGCATTTTGACGTTTTGCTGCTATGTGGCTCCTTTTTCGTTGACCTCTCCTGGATATATACACGGTCTTGCGCTGCAAACATCGAACGAAGTCTGCTGTTTTTTTTTTTAACAAAAAGGTGCTGGTTCTCAGTGGGGGAGAAATTTGAAGGACTTAGGACGGATGGTTAGACATGTATTTACTTATTTATTCACTCATATCGCCAACATTTGAATATCCATTTAAAGGCGAAGTCAGGGCCTAAAAATAAACAGTATGACTCAAGAAAATGACATGCATCTCTAAAATGCATCATCCTAGGTTGGGAAGTTCCATTCATAGTATAAATGATTCTGGCAAAACAGGAATTTAAAGTTGAGAAAAAACATGGTCTAAAATTATTTACAGCAGTGATAGCACTAACTGGCAGTGAACGGATGTGTGTTAAAATATGGGCTTTAAAATTGCTTCAAGATGCTACAAGTAAGTCAGAACCAGAACAAGATAAGAAGGCCTTCATTACCAGGGCGATCGGACACAAAAACCCTGGCTAAAGGTCTTCACGTGTCCGTGGCACTCCGCGAAAAGATGACGCGTTCGAGTTGATAGAGATGGCTTGTGTAGAGGACGTTTTTTCAACAAAATTTCGAGTGTTTATATTTCCACATTATATACTTTTTAGAAAGAGTAGATCCTGCCGAGTTATTCGAGATGCAAGAGATATTACGCCAAAATGTTGCATGAGATCGTTATAGGACAATGATAAGCACGGCCTGGTTGGGTGATGATTTAGCTATACAAGGAACTTGTGCTGCACTCGATCAACTCACGCCGTGAGATTTAGTCGCACCCGCCCAGATCACACTGCAATACTGCAGATGAACACCTATGTACAGCCCCCTGCAATTGAATCTGTATAGGTACACCAAGCTCAGAGGTTTTTGTTATAGTGTGAGCGAACTACTACTTGCAGAGTCGTGATTCAATCTACAGCTTGTGTGTTTTGCTTCCAGCTATCGATTACTTGCCCACTAATACTCAGCAGCCTCATGTTTATGAAACCAATAGCGAAAAACTAAATTATCACCGTACACTCATCAAAAATGTTTTCTGCAAATGATGTTCAAACTACGAACCCGGAATCTGGTTTTTGGGACAATATCTAAAGCCAAGGGCAAGACACGCATTCTGTATATTTCATCATGACCGAGGAGCAATAGTGGTCTATAATTAAGCACAAAAAAACTGCCGAGCCTAGTGTGTACAGATTCAATTGTTGGGGGCTGTACGTTGGCATATCAGTTAGTGGTGGCTACAATAGGAGCTGGGGTCTTCAGCTCCCTCAGAAAGGAAGTCCTCGATCAGCCACTGGGATCAGTGATTGTCCCAGGTAGGGATTAAAAGATTCCCCGACCTTAGCTATTGACTTCGCTTAGAATATGTCGGTGAAGATAAAGATGAACCCTCAGCCATAGGTCTACATTTTTATGATATCTGTTTCGTTTGTATTGTTTGCTTGAATAATTTTATACCCAACTATGCACATTAACACGCGCCTCGCTGGGGTCCCTGGCATGACGCGCCCCGCTGGGAGGGGCGTTTTTCGCCCCCCTCCGTATCTCATTCCCACGAAAGCTAAAGAAAATTACGTGGGGCGTTCGAAAACTCTTGACAAGACGAAGATATATGCAAATAATTTTTATGTCAGGTCAATATTGAGGTCAGAATAGGTCAAAGAAGGTTCCATAGGCTTACAACAGAGCAGTGTACGTTTTTCTCTCTAGATCTGTACTCAGGGGATCTAGAGAAAATATCTATGCATCATTGGATTCCTTTCATCGCGGCGAATCGAATGATGTATGATATGACCTTTCTAGGTCAAATAGTGACAATGACCTGACCTCAAGCTAGGTCAGGGTCACAGAGTGACCTGGTATAGTCATGCTGCATTTCAATCGACTTCCCGTGATAATATAAACACAATGCAAGCAAAATGGGAGCTTTATCTCAATTCAGTGAGAAATTATTGGCAAAACAATCACTGTATGCTCCTGTGACGTGACATGGCCTTTGAGGGGTCAGATGCTTAAAAACTCAACTTTATAGTCAAGATTGTGGTAAGAATAGACGGTTTGATGATTTTCAGCTTTATCTATTCAGTATTTACTGAAAGCGAGCCCATTGTATTTTTCACCATAGACTTATAATGGGGTGACCAAAAAATTGACCCCACCTTAGGTCAACAATGTCGAAATTCCGAAATAGCAGATTTGTAGACGCATATATTCTCCTCATATTGTAAAAGTTTTGAACTGATCGGTTCGCTGATGTTCCCCTAGGCTCCGCTTCAAACTCGTGATTTTAGGTTTTGAGGTCGGGTCACTTGACCTTGAATAGCTCCTTGACCTGACATGACCTAGCCTCAAATTTTTTTCAAATGTTTAAAATTGATCAGAGATAAGGTACTGTAATTTTGTTGTTCTGTGTCGCTTTGTTTTTGCGTTATCTGGGGAAAACTAGGAGGGGTGGGGGCGAATTTCGCCTCCCCCTCCCCAGCGGGGCGCGTGTTAAAGGTGATGCCATGTTCGATCCAAGGAGGGCCAACGTGGGAAGCGTGTCCTAGAGGCTGTATTTTCTCCGGATTCGGGTCGCTGCGCAGGTCCCGACGACGGCAACAACATATTCCCGAGGAGTTCCCGCCAAAGTAAAAGAAAGGCGGGGCACGGGTCCCGGAAAAAACATGCGAATTGTATGCATGCCAAACGAAAAACTCGATTATTGAGTCTAGAGGGCTGTAATTGCCCGCGACGTTTCTATAGGGGATATGTTAGACCTGTATGGAAATTTAACAAGGGAGAAGAATTGATTTTTTCAGGCTGGGAAGTATTTTGGTTGTTTTCGATGCATTAAGGCGTTGAATTCGTAAAATTTCATAAATCTGGAAGTATAGCTCATTTGGATACATTTAAGGCACCAAGTAATGTCAACCGATGGTCGGTGGTCTTGGAAAATTCCCGGCTAGTTGGTCCCGCAAATTCCCGGCCGGGAAGCCGAGACAACAACAAAACTCTCTCTTGATACATTGGGGCTCCAAAATGTGGACCACCTCTCGTCCAAATCGCCCCCTCAACTCAAGTTCCTCCCTGCTCATCTAAATCCTTTCTCTCCTCTGTGAGTCATGTTCGTTGGAGAAAGCTGGCCTGTTCACGGGCAAGCTAGTCACGTCACTGAATCTTTCCCGGTATTTTTAGTATCTGCGTCGCCTACCTATGAGGTGTATTTTCCGTACCGTTCCTGTGCCTTCACATGTTTGATTCAGGCCTCGCGGGGACGGATTCCTTCAATTTATGAGCATTGCCGCCAGATTCTTTTTAATAGCACGCAGAGGGTGGGGCAGTTTATCCCAATCGTGATTTTCGTCTGAGTTCATTCCGCGAGGCAGCGTTGAGGGGCGGCGACAGGATAACGGCAGGTAACTGGCGGAAAGACCATCGCCGCGGGGCACGGTCGACGCCGCGCGATATAACCAGCGCTCACCTGTCTCTCAATACCCACTCCACCGACTGCAGCCACGCAGCCACAGTCGTCCTCACACCTCCCTCGTCTGTAGCTTCACCTCAGCCATGAAGAGGCTGGCAATCCTGCTGAGTGCTGTTGCACTGGTCAGCTGTGGTAGACGCTACGGCAACAGCGGCTACAGACACAACCGCGGAGGCCAGATCGGCGGAGGCTACGGCGGTGGCGGAGGCGGAGGAGGAGGCGGCGGCTTCGGAGCCGGTGGCGGCGGTGGTGGTGGTGGCGGTGGCGGAGGAGGAGGCGGCTTCGGGTCCGGGTCTGGGCATGCTGTCGGCGGAGGCAGCTTGGGAGGCGGCGTGGTCTCCGGCGGGCGTCCGAGTGTTGGCCTAGGAGGCGGCGGACATTCGGGCATCGGCGGCTTCGGAGGCGGCGTTTCGTCTGGTCAGGCGTCCAGCAGCAGTCTGCAGTTCGGCGGAGGCTCGATCGGAGGTGGACAGATCGGAGGCGGCCACCTCGGTGGTGGACAAATCGGTGGCGGACACCTTGGAGGTGGGCTCCTTGGTGGAATCCACCGTGGAGGCTCTGGAGGTGCTCTCATCGGAGGCGGAGGGCACGGTGGCTTCGGGGGCGGTCTCGGAAGCTTTGGTCTGGGCCTGGGAGGCGGCATCGCCTCGGGCAATGCCCAGGGAACGGTCACCAGCGGCTCCACGTCGGGCGGTCACGGCGGGTCGTCGTCAGTGATCACGTCCGTGGGATCGTCGTCGGGCGGCTTTGCCTCCAACGGCGGCTCCAGCTTCAACTCGGCCCAGGCGTCTAACCTGCAGCAGAGCGGACTCTTCGGAGGAGCGTCCGCCTCCAACACCCACGCCACCTCCAACCAGTACACGGGCGCCTCCGGCTGGTAACGACCATGGAGGGGTTGCCCTGCAGCGTGTAAGACGGTGGACTGTTTGGGATCGTGAGCTTTTGAATTGTGATGTTGCGAAAATTAAGAGTTTGTTACCTGCTGTTGATTTGGTCTTGAACTGAAGTAATCCAGGCATATTTATTCGGCATCGAAAAGCACAACCCACAAAGCACCCACACACAAAACACGGGCACGGGCCGCCGGGCCGTCACATCAACAACGGACAAAAGCCCACCACTTGAGCTAAAAAGCCCTGAAGTAATCTGTGATCCCTTTCTACCTTATGATGAACACGGAATGTTGACCAAATGTTGTTATCATAGTTGGTGAATGTTGTCACTTGTTAGGAAGTTTAAGGATGCGTGGGCAACTTAATTTCCAATGATGTAAACGACTGTTTCTGACAGCGGAACAAAAACTGGAACTGCTTTTGGTGGTTTTCAGATTGCTCGTGGTCAGATATTTGTCGAGCTACTTCCCAAAATTTGTGGAATGCTTGAAATAAAACCTTAACTTGACCTCGGTTTTCTTACTTATGTCATATCTTCAGTTCTTGCTGCGGTCCGAGGTACACGTTTTCACAGATCATACACCTCAGAAAAAAATTCAGAAAGTGAGCTACACTCAATGATGATGATAATGATAATGATAGTAACAAAGATGAGAATGCATGACAGCAATAATACATAATACTACAGTGCTTATGAATAAGTTTACTTCGAGTAACGCTCAGTGTTGTATGAGCCACAGCTTGCAGCTCTGTAATCCAACCGGGCTCTAGTTGTCATCGCCCAGCTGACAACCACTTCACCTAGGAGGGAGGTTGTGGCCAGCTGATGAGGTGTCTCCGCCCCATATGACAAGACCCTCAGCTTTGGCAGACAGAAGGAGGCCTTATCTAAAAAGTCCCATAGCTAATAACCGACCTCCGTTCCCAGTTCCCAAACCCAGCAGGTAGGATTCCCCATTAGAGCGCACCCCTTCAGCTAAGATCTAAGCCTGTATGACAGGATCCCAGTAGAAAGACTTCTGACTTAGAGGTGCTGACCAAAGAGGTTCCTTGTCAAAGTTGGCAGTGCCTTCAGTGAACGAGTCCTCCGGGTGTCGTCGTCTTATCATCGCAAGCTCCACGATGGGAAGGACCCCCAGCTGAAAATAGAAGATAACTGGGGCCTTTGCCCGCAAGGCTGCAGTGGACATAGTTCCCACCTGTCTAGGTCCTTGCCACAAGTTCCCAGTTAAGAGCAGGTTCCCTCTACCGGGACGCCGGTGGAACCCTCAATAAACTGCCGGCCAGTTGGCAACCCATACCATCAGCAAGGTGGTAGAGAAACGAGAGGGGACAATTGATGGGACCACTCCCAGGACCCTCTTCTGTCAGAAGGACCTCCATTGGTCCTGAAGCTGGCTGAGTCCTCAACCAACAGTAGGGAGGATTAGCAATTGCGCCCTGAGATAAATGCGCCCTCCCCTGTACTGAGCAGGCTATTTGGTTTAAGTACCATCTGTTGATTAAGAGTGGCCCACCCTACAAAAACGTTCTTTCCGGTGTCACACACACATGGTAAGGATGTGCTCCGCACGATATCGTATTTCTCCAAAATACTGATTTCTTATCCAAAATAGCATTCCTTAAAGCCTAAAAATAAGAATTAGGTTTGGTCTAGGAATGTGGGATGACATTTCCAGTCTCTATGTTTAATTAACTCTTAGTTGAAGGTTTCACACGACGGATTTACCTTAAGTGGCGCGCTTGAGACCATTTCGAGTGTAAAAGCTGCATATTTTCAAATGCGCCATAGTAAATGCGCCCGTGGGCCAATTAGCCTAAGGTGGGCGCATTTGAACATCACATGCATATCTGAAGAAGTAATGTTGCTGCAATCGATGAATCTCCGTGAAAATCCTCGTCACCAGCTGAGAAATAAGATTTTCCTCGTAATTACAGTATTCCATGTGGACTCTCTCCTGTGGCATGAAAATTGGCGCCAAATGACCTCCGTTGTCGGCGCGCACCAAACCCCAAAATATAAGCGATGTGGCAAAAAGGTAAACAGCTCTCTTCCTGAACAAAACTGTTGTCCTTATTTTCCAACATCCCAAGCTTCGTAATTAATTTGATGCATAAAAGTTCCAGATCCCTTATCGCCTCATCCTCTCCAGCATATCCATTTCAGGCAGCCTGAGTTAAACCATGACCTGACTGAAGAAAGGCTCAGAGCAGCCATCAAGGCTGTTCAAAAGGACGCTCAGTAAGAGCTGCTGCAACTGCGTACGGGTAAGGTTACCAGTGCATATGTCCTACCTTCTTGTTTTATCTAACCCAAATGAGAAGACTGGGTGGCGCAGTCGGTTAGCAAGGGGTCGCCCAGAGGTTGAGATGAGATTGAGCTCGCCCAGAGGCAGGAATTGGCGCTCTGCCTTAGCCACAGCCTATTTCATCCCCCTGCGTCTTCTCTACGTTGTCGTAGATTGATGTGACGTTAAATATCAACAAAGAAATATCCATATGGGTATCTCACTATTCCTGACACACAGCGTTGGATCTAGCCCGAAGGCTTAGGGTTTTGTCAGCATCAGGTTGAAGTTTGGCTGCCCCCCCCACTTTTTGCCGGTGGCGACACTTATGAATAATAGCAAAGATCGCTCGTACTAAATTTTCCCTCCTCTAAAGTCTGTATGTTTTCAGGATACCAAGGACACACTGCGGATCACCTCGGTGCAGAGTGAGGAACCCAAGCGGAAGGCCGCCCAAGCCCCTGAAAAGGGGTCGCGAACCGGTGTTCCCCGCCGAGTTTGAAAGAAAGTTAAAGACCCATGTGCTGACAATGTCAAAAATTTTCTACGGGATTACTCGCCCGGAGCTGCGCAGGCTAGCTTACGATGTGGCTGAAACGATGAAACTTAAGCATCCATTCGATAGAGCATCAAAAACGGCAGGCCAAGAATGGGTTCGGGGATTCCCAAGACGGAATGCTGACATAGTCATTCGACATCCAGAATCCACGAGCATATCTCGTATCGGTGCATTCCGCAGGTCAGAAGTCGGCCTTTTCTTCGAAAACCCGTCCAACCTAACCGAGAACTATGACTACGGCCCCACGCGAATATACAACATGGACGAAACTTCAGTTCCAACAACCATGCCATCCCCGAAAATTCTCGCGGAGAAGGGATGCCGTCAAGGGGATAATAACCAGTGCGGAACGAGGGCAAAACACCACCGCCGTATGCGCGTAACGCGGCCGGAGCATTTATACCACCGCAGCTCGTATTTGCCCGGAAGAGAATGTCGGACAACCGAAGGTCGGAGCACCCCGGGCTCGATATTCTCAGTCACGGACAACGGTTGGGCCACAAAGGAAACCTACGTAGCGTGGCTGCAACACTTCATCAAGGAGACTGGGGCGTCGAAAGAAAGGCGCTGTCTCCTAATACTGACAATCATGGCAGCCACTGCTCCTTGGAGGCCTTGACTCTGTGGAAGAGAATGGTGTGGATGTACTACACTGCCACCCACCGCCTCATAAGCTCCAGCCACTGGCTGTCGCGGTATATGGGCCCCCAAGACGTGGCTCAGAGAAGAACACATCAAGGGATGAGGCAGCACCCGGGACAACGTATCACACAAAATGAAGTGTCTGAGCTCTTTGGCAAAGCCACCTGAAAGCGGCACTCCCGGGAAACGCTGTCAATGGATTCAAGGCATCAGGCATAGTCCCCTTCAACGAAGAGGTATTCACAGAGGAGGACTTCATGGCTGCAGCCCACGTTCTTGCCGATCGGATCCGTCCGCTCGATGATGGAAACGAAGAAGTCAGGCCTGTGGCCGATGAAGCTGAAGTACTGGCTTCACTTGACCTGTCTGAGATCAACGCCGAAGCGACCCTCAGCACCGCTGGTGGAAGCGATCGCTGACACCCCAGTTCGACACACGGCACATAATGAGGTCGAGTCAACGGACGAAATCATCGAGCAAATTCTCGCAATACCACGCCCCAGCCCCAAGGAAGTTACCAGAAGGGTTCGGGCCCAGCGCCTACTGTGCTCACAAGCTCACCAGTGAAGAGACGTCTTTGGAACGCTCAGCTGTCAGAAAACGAAGTCTGGGAAAAACCAAAGCCCGTAAAAAAAAGGACCAAGACATATGCATGTTTTGTGGTGAACCAGTAACCGGACAGAACGAAATATGGATACAGTGCTCCAAGTGTCACCATTGGTGTCACGAGGAATGCTCAGGAGGGAGCTCAGCGACATACACGTGACTTCTGCAGTAACCGCTGTCCCTGAACATTATTTGTGACATCAATGGTGTCATTCAGTTCACGGTCAGGTTGGTGGCAGAGATTGGGACATTCAGATCGCGGAGGGATTCAGAGCAGGGCTCACCTGCATTTTTCTGTTCGGGACAACTGTGAATAAAATATTCGTTGTAACGTTGCTTACGTTTTTAAACATTCTTTGATGAAGTATGTAAAAGGTAAAGTCGCACGGATATTGTGGAAGACTGATTAGGATTTTTAGCACCAGTGAGCAGGGTTGGATCCAGCCCGAAGGTGGGGAGGGGCAACGGAACCCAAAATCGAAAAACATATGGTTTTGAAGAAATTCGGGAGGCAAAGGGGTGGAACGGAGGGTTTGGGGGAAATTTCCCGATTTGCCCCCCTGATCCGCCAGTGCCAGTGAGAATGATAAAACATGAACAAGCCTAATGCATCAAACAAATTGTATGGAAATGACTATTTTACGGGCTTAAACAGGCGATATGTAAGTAATTTTCTAACTCGCAGACCTTATTTTTCAATCCATTGAAAATGCACGCAAATTAGGTGGGCGCATTTGAATCTAATTGGCCACACACTGGGCGCATTTGTCGAACAAGTTTTGAAAATGCGCCCTTTGCAGCATCGCGCTAAATCGAAAATTGCGGGCGTGAATGATAAATTTAGGACATCGTTGGGCCCAAAAAGCTAGTAAAATGTTTCAGGAAGATAGTGCATCAATATCAACCCTCAGTCATTAATCGTTTCCAAGTAATGAGCAATCTTGCTTAAGGTGGCGCAATATGGCACTCTCCCCTACCATTGATCTGCAGGGGCCCGTGTCATTTCGGACCTGAGCTCAACATATGTACCTGCTGTACCCTGAACGGTAGCTTGGTGTTGTCACTGGAAACCTAATTTTTAGGTGGAAATTTGTGTTATTTCATGTCATTTTGTGAAAATGGTTGTATGTTACGAATATGGGGATATATATATATATATATATATATATATATATATATATAATATATATATATAAATATATATATATATATATATATATATATATATATATATATATTATATAATGATACTTCTGCAAATTTTATTTCGTCAGGTCGCGAAAAAGAAACAAGAAAAGGTCTCTGGGAGATGTTCAAGCGTGCAGCCGCCATAGAACTATCCTTGGTGACATTTTTCGTGCTACGCATGTTGAGAGCGAGACAAGTGGTTTGACAACTTGCCCGGTAGTTCCTGAAGGCGGGGAAAGACGGGGCAGCCAGCGCTGTGGGTGTGTGCATTCTTACGTTTTGCTGCTATGCGAATGGAATGAGTAAATTTTCGCCACTCCCTTTCAGTAGCGGAGCCAGGAAAACACTGGCTTTCTCTATGGGTGACCTTAGATAGATTGCGGATAGATCTTGCGCTGCAAACCTGGGGGACCCATGGCTTTAGCCGTTTGACCCGCGTAACAAATCGCTGGTTACACCACCGCCACCATCTTCGCAAAATGGCGGCACCTGCACCTCGACCAAACCTCCGCCGGCGGCTGAATCTGGTGAAGGAGTGAAACTGATCCCTGAAAATCCACAGTACTGCTTCACCTTCAGTTTTCTTAAATCATGGAAAGAATGGAAATGGTCTCAAATACGTGATTTTATGTGTGGGTTCTGGAGCACATTTGACTCTGGCTGAGCATCATTTATGTGGAAGTCAACGTTCTTTACGAGAACAAAAGACTTCTCTTCTTGTCATATTGTTGCATAATAAGCAAATTATAGGCCATACCCGTCCTCAGCGAAGACCGATACAGCCCGGCCGAACGAAGGAACAGTCTGCTGTTCTTGAAACGGGGGGGGGGGTTGATCGACAGTGGGACAGAGAATCTGAAGGACTGGGACCGACGGCTAGGGATGAATGATGGTCCCCAGGCAGGGATGAACATTGCTGAAAAATAAAGCTAGGTCTGCACTTTCAAGGTATGAGGCTACCTTTTCTGTAGCATCTGCTTCCCTTATTCCTTGAATGATTACACTGGTCAACAAAATTTAACTTTTGTCGTGGATCCAATATAAAATAGTCCGTTTCTAGGGTAATTTGTGGCGCTGAACACGAATCTGGCAGCAGAAATGCCATATCAGATCAGAATTTTGAGATTTAGTATGTCTGTGTGTCATCTTTGTGCAAGCCTTCTTGGCATCAGTGACATTAACAGTGAAAAACCCAAGTGGTCTAGGAAAATGAACGTTTAGGTGTTTGTGGAGGCTAGGGTATTCACCTTAACCCATTTTCATAGACCTAGGTCAATATATTCAAGGTAAAACAAGGCCATATAGGTCAAATTCTGTATGTGCGGGGTAGCCATTGGGAAATGCCGTGATTATGCGATGAGAAGCCGGATATGGAGAGAAAGTGGCCTAAAGTAACAGAGGAAAGGTCTGAGGCAATGTTCTCTGAAACTTTTAGGCCAAGGTCGTTCAAGGCCATTGACCTTTGACGTCAAAATATTACATTTTTCCTATAACGTGTACTGCAACTAGCACTATGGCAACCGTCGGGCGGAAAAAAGGTTTGACCTTGACCCATGACCTTTGTCTTGAACCTGCGACTTTGAGCTCAAGATTGAGTGACCTAGCGTATGACGTCATAGCATGATATACGTCATATTAGGTGGCATCATCCGACCAAAGGCACTAGGGTCAATGACCTTGAAATGGTGGTATGACCTTGACCTGTGACTTTTTACTTAAACTCGACCTTCAAGGGAGGTGACTGACATAAAATCGTCATCATATAATGTTGCGACGCCGCCTCTCGGTCTAAAATACCGGCGAGCTTGTGCGACGGAGCGCAAACCTTGTTCAATGTACAATGTTCATGCACTTGAATGCGACGTAGTCTTTCGTTGCAATAAATTAACATGTATATTGATAAGTTGCATTGTCTGGGTGCAGATAATCCGGATTCTCGACATCCTTGATCTATATTTTTCCACAAAAGGCTAGGCTGATGACAGTGTGTGGAAAGTGTCAGGTATGCTCTGGAGAAGAAACCAGGTCCGATGGCAAAAAACGGTTACTAAATTTGAAATCAGCGTTATCGAAATAGGCAGAAACAGGTGTTCACCTGCCGGATGCATTTTGGCTGTTGACCAGTGTTATATGTCCAACTATGCCGATTAGAAATAATGGCATGGATGATGCAAGGGGTGGAAGGTGTCCCCTTGAGGTTCTATCTCCAAATTTCTGGTCACTGCGCTGGTCCCGACGACGGCAACACCAACATGTTCCCGAAGAGGTTCCGGGAAGACAAAAGTACGACGCAGTAGGTGTCCCGACGCAAGAATACAATTTGTATGCGTGCAAACCAATTTTTTATTAAATCTAGAATGCTGGCAATGTCCAGGACATATGCACCTATCAGGGGAAATTGTGATCTGTAAGGAAATACAATATGGGAGAAAGTTACAGTTTCTCTCTGATCAGAAATATTTAAATCTTTGGCGGATCCAGGATTTCATATCGGGGGGAGGGGGTTGCCACTTTTGGAAGGCAAAACCTATCCGGTAGGCGTAATCCTATCGCGGGGCTCCAATACATGCTTCCTGTGGAAAGCGATATTTTAGGGGTTGTCGTGACTCCTTCCTCCTGGATCCGCCTATGATTTGAATAAGACTCAATGCATAAAGTCATTCCCGCATCAAGCGCATGCATCAAGCGATCCCCCCGCCTGGTAAATTGCGTATCCGCAACGCGCGCCACCTGTCGCCAAAATCGCACCCTCTACGGAAGTTTCTCTCTCCTCATCTAAAATCCTGTCCCGCTGTGTAAATCACGTTCGTTGGAGAAGCTGGCCTATTCACGGGCAGGCCAGGCGTGTCACAGAATCATTCCGGGCATTGCCATCTCAGCGCCACTTCCGAGGTGTGTGTTTTCCGTGCCGTTAAACTGGTTCTCATGCTTTCACATATTCAAATTCAGGTATTGCAGCAACGGATTCTCCACCTATTATGATCGTTGACGCCAGGTTCTTCTTAATCGTCCACACAAGGATGGGACAGTTCATCACAATCGTGATTTTCGTATTGAGTCCATTCCGCGAGGCAGCGTTGAGGGGCGGCGGCAGGATAACGGCAGGTAACTGGCGGGAAGACCATCGCCGCGGGGCACGGCCGCTGCCACACCATATAACCAGCGCTCACCTGTCTCTCAATACCCACTCCACCGACTGCAGCCACGCAGCCAGAGTCGTCCTCACACCTCCCTCGTCTGTAGCTTCACCTCCGCCATGAAGAGGCTGGCAATCCTGCTGAGTGCTGTTGCACTGGTCAGCTGTGGCAATACCTACGGCAACAGCGGCTACAGACAGAACCGCGGAGGCCAGATCGGCGGAGGCTAGGCGGTGGTGGAGGCGGAGGAGGAGGCGGCGGCTTCGGAGCCGGTGGCGGCGGTGGTGGCGGTGGCGGTAGCGGTAGGTAGCGTGCGGAGGAGGAGGCGGCTTCGGGTCCGGGTCTGGGCATGCTGTCGGCGGAGGCAGCTTGGGAGGCGGCGTGGTCTCCGGCGGGCGTCCGAGTGTTGGCCTCGGAGGTGGCGGACATTCGGGCATCGGAGGCTTCGGAGGTGGCGGACATTCGGGCATCGGAGGCTTCGGAGGCGGCGTTTCGTCTGGTCAGGCGTCCAGCAGCAGTCTGCAGTTCGGCGGAGGCTCGATCGGAGGCGGAAACCTCGGAGGCGGACACCCGGAGGTGGACAAATCGGAGGCGGACACCTCGGAGGTGGACAAATCGGAGGCGAACACCTCGGAGGTGGACAGATCGGAGGCGGCCACCTTGGTAGTGGACAGTTCGGAGGTGGACAAATAGGAGGCGGACACCTCGGAGGTGGACAGATCGGAGGTGGACAAATCGGAGGCGGACACCTTGGAGGTGGGTTCGGTGGTGGAATCCACCGCGGAGGCTCCGGAGGTGCTCTCATCGGAGGCGGAGGACACGGTGGCGTCGGGGGCGGTCTCGGAGGCTTTGGTCTGGGCCTGGGAGGCGGCACCGCCTCGGGCAATGCCCAGGGAACAGTCACCAGCGCCTCCACATCGGGCGGTCACGGCGGGTCGGCAGTGATCACGTCCGTGGGATCGTCGGCGGGCGGCTCTGCCTCCAGCGGCGGCTCCAGCATCAACTCGGCCCAGGCGTCTAACCTGCAGCAGAGCGGACTCTTCGGAGGAGCGTCCGCCTCCAACACCCACGCCACCTCCAACCAGTACACGGGCGCCTCCGGCTGTTAACGACCATGGAGGGGTTGCCCTGCGACGGGTCAGTCAGCGGATCGTTTGGGATCGTGAGCTTTTAAATTGTGATGTTGCGAAAATTAAGAGTTTGTTACCTGCTGTTGATTTGGTCTTGAACCGAAGTAATCTGTGATCATTTTATACCTTATGATGGAACCGGAATGTTGACCCAATGTTGTTATGATAGTTAGAAAATGTTGTCACTTGTTAATTATTTGAAGGATGCGTCGGCAACTGAATTTTCAACGATGTAAACGACTATTTCTAACAGCGGAACAAAAACTGGAACTACTTTCAGTGGTTTTAATGTTGCTTGTGGCCAGAAATGTGTCTGGCTACTTTCCAACAGTTGTGGAATGCTTGAAATAAAACCTTAACTTGACCTCGGCCTGTTACTTATGTCATATCTTCAGTTCTTGCCGCGATCCGAGGTACATGTTTTCACAGACCATACACCTCAGAAAATAAATTCAGAAAGTGAACTTCACTTAATGATGATAATAATGATAGTAATAGTAACAATGAAAATTGCAGCAATGCATTGCAGCAATAATTCATAATACTATCGTGCTTATGAATGAGTGTACTTCGAGTCAGGGGTGTGACTTTGTGAAAATGTTTACGGGTGCTTTTTCCTAGCCGACCCATACAATATCACTGGCGGTGTTAGGGGATAAAAAACGTTTAAAAGGGGTAAAAGTTTTACAGTTTTGTCTAAACATCTCTAATGACTTCTTTCTCGCTTTATTTGCACCCCACGCTGTTCGTCCGCGGGCCCAACAATATTTTGGCCCCCTGGTTTGATCATTTGGGGGAGCATGGCCCTAATGTCCCCCCCCTGGATCCGCCAGTGACTAGACATACTTTAAGCCATACGCCCAAAACCGTGGTGGCGGCTGCAGCCCAACTTTCGAACCATGGTGACAGTGCTCACCAATTTCCAACCGTTCCCATAACTTGTTTTCGGTCACAAATCAAGTGATAGGCTGAGTCACCTTTGCCCCCACCGACGTCGGCGACCCTTGCCCGCAACTTCAAAATAGTTGCTGCGCCTATGCTTAAAGCTTCCTGTTCATCATAAGGTCACAGCTCGAAAAACTGCAAACGTGGTGGAGCCCGGAGCTTTTGGTGTCTTTTTGGAAAAAAACTTTGAAAAGCGCGCACACAACCAAGTATTATTGTTTGCATTTTACCGCCATTAAAAGCTTATCTATGGTGTTACATTGTTGTTGGACTAACAAAGCTGTGAAAAGTTATTTAATCAGGGAAGCTGCAGGTCCCGATGTGATTTGTGATAGACAATACATCTTCTCCTAAGAGCCCTACGTGGTATGATAACCGAGAGCTAAAACAGCGATTTCTGGTCACTTTACGTGGAGGTTCACATAAAGCTCTTGTTGGCAGGGTTCAGAACGCGTGGCCGGATGTGGCCCTCCACTCTCGAAAACGTTCCGACGCGCCTGGTTTAAGGAAACTTTCTGTAACCCGCGCCCCGGTGGGGCTCCGAGCCACCTTCGCCCGGGTGGGGGGTGTTTGAACAACCCCCTCAAACTCGGCCCCTATGCGGGATAGCGAAAAAACGCGAACGCGGGTGGATAGCTCGTACAAATTCATGAAGAGACTATATCAGTCACTTTTTGGCTCAGGTCAATATTGAGGTCATGCCAGGCCAACAAAAGTGACATTTTGAGTGGAGCTTTTGGGCTTTAGCGTCTGCCTGAGTTAAGTTAGGATACTCTTTTTAGGCACCATTCGCTTCCTCTCGTCACGGTGAATCGAGTGATGTATAATATGACCATACGAGGCGGAAACACAAAAATGACCTGACCTCAGGTCAGGTCAAGGTCATTTTTTAACCTAGTATAGTCAATATGCATATTAGTCGACTCGCAATAGCAATCCTAACACAATTATATTAAAATAAAGGCTGTATCACCATTTCATGCAAAATTATTGACCTAAGCCTAAAAACTGCTTAAGTAGCCCCAGATGACTTCACTGAGGTCACAAGTAAAAAATATGAACCTGGAAAGGGGCCCAGGATACTATGATTTGGAGAATATGAAGGTATTCTCAACTGTATCTACACAAATACAGCTCAATTTCCCCCATGTATTTCCCATGGAGAGGTCATGGTCCGTACTTGACCTTAGGTCATCAATATGAAAAATCCCGGAATATATGTTGTAGCACCCGGAGGGCCCATTATGTGGTATATGTTTCAATTCGATAGGTTCACCCGTTTCTTACCTATGCCACCTTAAATATTGTTTGAGGTGAGGTCACTTGACCTGCACTGGTGACCTGACCTGAGATGACCCAACCTTAAAATTTTGGGAAAGTTGCGGAATTGATCAAGGATAAGGTGTGGCAAGTACGGCGGCGCTTCGCGCCACCGTTTTTTCGTGCCGCCGGAAAAACCCAAGGGGTCTGTTCAAACACCCCCCCCACCGGGGCGAGGGTTAAAAGGAATGTGGTATCTTTATAACGTGATTTTAACTGAGATGGCCAAGCTGTAAAGCATGCCGGAAAACCCGGTATTCGATATCTCATTTGCCTTGGAACTGAAAATTTGCGTGGAGAAAAGCTAAAAACCTACCTGAAATGTACCCAAAATGTACCCTAGCAGCCGGCCACAGTTGTTAGCTGTTGGCGTGACGACATGCCGACGTCACGGTGAGTAGTCAGCCTATTGAAGCCTATTGAATATTGTAGCAGTTGCCAGATCATAACGTCATCTACAGGCAGAGGTTTATTTCTTACCATAGAGGAGCATTTTAAATATCAAAATGTTGAGCTTATTGTACATTTCTCAGAAAAATCATGGACATTTTCATGATTTTCGGCTAAACATACCCCTAATTACACCAAATTCCAGGATCCAATCCGGGTGCCACATTCCCTTTAATAGCCTGCTAATGACTGATCTTTAATGGCCAAACTGAGGTCGAAAACTGCGTTCATCTAGAGCCATAATGTAGGCGTCATTCGGATGCTCTAGTTACGGCGAATCAAATAATGTATGGTATGAACATGCTGTGTCAAAATCTAAAAACGACCTAACCAAAGGTCAGGTCAAGAGCATTATCTGGTCTGACAAAATCGATATGCATACCAATCGACTCGTAATGGCAATCTAAGCGAAATGGTGCCAAAGTTAAATCTATATCATCATTTCCTGCCAAGTTGTCCTGCGAAGTTGTCTGGGTTTCCTGCGAACCCATGTCTGAAAATGGCTTAAATAGTCCCAAATGACCTTACAGAGGTCTCAGATCAGACATGTCTAGTTCGACCTTTGGGGTGGCCCAATATACTTATATTACGAGAACCGGAAGTTATTCTTAAGCCTTGCCCTACTGGAGGTATTTTACTTCCTCGCCCTACCGGGGGGATCGATTTGACCCCTAACCGTTTGAAAACTAAGAGAGGTGGAAAGACGCGGTAAAGTGCAGCATGCTGCCCGTGACCTGAACTCTCCGACGGAGTACAGTTTTTACCCTAGGTTGAATAGTGACCTTGTGAGATCACAAAATGGTCGAATTTCGACGCATTTAGAAAATTCCTTATAATTAGGGAACCAATAGACCTAGAGCAAAGCCCAATGTGTCAATGTGTTTGTCCTGACCCAAGGAGTTCCACGATATGCGGCATAACCTTGTAAGGTCACGCGTAACCTTGAACTTAGGTCAAGGTCTAACCTAAGGTTAGGTTAGACCACCTAACCTAACCTTAGGTCAAGGTCAAATTCAGGTCGCATACCATTCGAATCCTTGGGTAATGCTCGTCACTATGAAAACAAATCCATTGCTGCATCTTGTCCTGTTCATGAGTTATAACCAATAACAATGTCTAAAATGGTAACCTTTACTGACCTTTGGGGACCTCTGGTGCCTTTGTTATGGACTTGACCTCAAAATGGATGACAAATTTCAGATTGCCTTTTCAGGAGTTTTTGAATGCTGTTTAGGATCTTGATATAGCTCTTCTAGAAGCCGAGTAACGCGCGGATTTTCAAAATTATTTTAGGACCAAAACTGCTTTACATGGGCTTAGAAATGACGTCATAACTCGGTGAACTGACATGGCATTGACTTGAAATTTGGTCAAGATGTGTCAAATTGATTTTTTATACATTTTACACGCAGCATTGGGCTAAACGAACGTTTGGTCATCGGAAAATAACGAGGGGTGAAACGGCCCGGAATGGCGAGGATAAGCACACGAACCGACATAAGCCATTTACAGTTTTTACCCTGTATTCCATGAAGAGGTGACCCGTAAATAAAACTATGTCACTGATTTCCAAAACCAAGAATATATATTGAACCCCGTAGGCCCATCACGGTATATAAGTGTCGGATTGCAGGTTAAACGAGATGTCACTTATAAGAACTACTTATAAACTTAACTAACTACTTATAGCATAAATGCAATCCAATTTTTTAGAGGAAGCCACTGCCGGCGAGGCCTAACATAACCAAACCTAATTTTTTAAAGATGCGGAATTGATCAATAGGAGATATGCAAAATACGGCGGCGCAGCGCCGCGGTTTCTTCCACTATCCTTGAAAAACCAGGAGGCATGATACCCCCGGACGGGCGAGGGTTTAAGTACAAGCTGCGTTCCCATATACTGGTTCGGTTTCCTCCCTTCTAAACAAGTTTCAATAGATCCACAGCTACTCCATGTTGCCTTTTTAACCCTGCTTGGTACGTATAGCAGCTACAGGTCGATCACATACAGCCTGAATAAATCGGGAAGAAATCACATGCACCGTGTCATATTTTAGAAGTCTGGAAGTGAGCTTGTTTTTCGAAAGCCATCATCAAGGAAGCAACGACAAGTCTAGCTGCACCCCAGCTTGAGATAACGGCGACACGGCAATTAACATTTATGAAACCCCAGATCTTTTAAGTGATATTTTAAGCCGAAAATATCCAGATGGTTAGTTACAAGAGAGCCGAATCTGGGCACTTTTATTTAATTCGTATAATACTGGCATTAGGTCCTATTAAATGTCGCAGAATAGTTTAGGGTGCTTGAAAGTTTAGGGTCTTCAAATGTTTTAGGTGCTCGCGCACCTAAAAGTATACGAAGTTACACCCGCCCGGTAACGTTCAGTGTTGAGCGCAGCAGCAGCTCGTAATCCAACTCGGTTCTAGCGCACACCCAGCTAACAACCACCACCTACGAGGGAGGTTGGGCCAGCTGATTAGTGTCTCGCCCCATAGACAAGACCCTCAGCTTGGCAGGCAGAAGGAGGCCTGATCAAAAAGGCCCATACGATAACCAACGTCCGTTCCCAGTTCCCAAACCCAGCAGGTAGGATCCCCATAAGCGCACCCCTTCAGCTAAGATCTAAGCCGTAGACAGGATCCCAGTAGAATGACCCTGACTTAGAGGTGCGACCAAGAGGCCCTGTCAAAGTTGGCAGCCTCAGTGAACGAGTCCTCCGGGTGTCCCTATCATCGCAAGCCACGATGGAAGGACCCCACTGAAAATAAAGAAACTGGGGCCTTTGCCCGCAAGGCTGCAGTGGACAAGTTCCACCGTCCAGGTCCTGTCACAAGTTCCCAGTTAAGAGCAGGTCCGCACCGGGTCGCCGGTGGAACCTCAATAAACTGCCGGCCAGTTGGCAACCCAACCATCAGCAAGGTGGTAGAGAAAGAGAGGGGACAGTTGAGGGACCACTAGGAGCCCCGTCAGATGGACCTCCATACCCTGAAGCGGCTAGTCCTCAACCAACAAGACCATTGATCGCAGGGGCCCGTGTCATTTGGACCGAGCTCAACATAGTACCCGTACCTGAACGATAGCATGGTGTTGTCACTGGAAACCGAATTTTATATAACAATTTGTGTTATTTCACGCCATGTTGTAAAATGGAACATGTGGTGAAGATCAGGATATATGCATAATATATATATATATATATATATATATAATATATATATATATATAAAGCGTGCCAAGAACATCCTGGTGACATTTTTCGTGCGCGCATGTTTAGAGAGAGAGTGGTTTGAACTGGTCGCATCAGAGTTGGCACTCGCGAGTCGGAGTCGGAGTTGAACCAAGTTGTGACTCGTTGACCGAGTTGAGTTGGTCGAAAAATCAGATGTTTGAGTTGAGTTGTGTCGGTCAGACCACGTCAATGAGTTGAGTTGTGTCGGTTCAGACCACGTCAATGAGTTGAGTTGTGTCGGTCAGACCACGTCAATGAGTCGCGAAGACAGCGAGTCAAATCAGCGACGAAAAAGTTGACACAGCATGCCAATATGTTAAAAAGTGTTTGAATTGCCTACCTTTGCAAACCTCCCTTAACCTTCCGAATACGTTTCCCTCCATTGTTTCAATTTTCCAATCAAAGTTTCAATTTATTTTAGTATATCAATTTAATTATACGGTTCAATTCTTATTATAAAGGCCCATATAATACATGTACTGAAACATTAAACAGGCTCCTATCCGGCCTATCGAAACATTTAAGTAGTGGAACGGATCAAATACATTCAAATATCTCAATACCTTACATCAATATTTAGAATTTCTTCCAACCACCCAGTGGCGGCGGATGCTCTTTTGATGGGGGCAATAATTTTTCCAGGGGCCCTTGACGTGGGTCCCGGCAGCAAGGGCCCCAAGAACGCAATGGATTGTGGGACTCCCGAGGTCAGAGGCATAAGCGCAGGGGGATCCAGGGGCGAGGGGCTAGCCCGCCCCATTTTGTGCCCTATTGCCCTTTTTCGTCATTTTTCAAAGCTCAGCCACTCTCCTAGCAAAATCCTGGTTCCGCCCGCAAAGCGTCACAAATGGTAAAAGTGCATTTGGCTCAGTACAAAAATGGCTAATCCTCCCGTTGTTTAGTTGCCCGTGAAAAATGGTTTGCCTTCCCATTGATTTTCTACACGATCTGGATTCAAGCGGAATATGTTTCCTGTAGTGCAGCAAAATAAGCAGCGTATTTAACATGTAGATGTCGAAATATGGATCTGCGTTTTATAGGTTCACGTAAGCCCGACATGAACGCCAAAGCTTAACAACGTCACGTTAGGAGTTTAGCAAAATTATAATAACGGTAAAACAACGGCCTTCAGGCAAATAGTTCATCTTTTAAAAAGTGATTGCTGTTTGTTCGTATGCATCACATAATAAAACTGGTAGGTAACACGAATTATATATTCTGAGTATTTTTCGGAAAATTCCGTCTCCGCGAAAGAACTGGGGCGCTATGCTCGTCTATATCGGCAAGAAAAAGTAAATCAGGCATACGACACACACACAAACCAAGCTTGGGCCCGAGACACAGCGCCTAGACGGACGGGCTTAAAGATCAAGCCAAGCACCACCCAAGCCAGGGCCCAGACAAAGTTTGGGGCCTCAGAAACAAAGCTAGGCCCAACTCAAGCCAAGGCCACCAAGACCAATTCGGAGCCCCTAGACCAATCGAGGCTGCCGAACCAAGCTAGCCCGAGACAAGCGGGCGAGACCAACGGGGCAGAGATCAAGTCGAATGCCCCAGTCAAGCTCAGGGGCGAAAAAGCTCGGGGCCAGACCAAGCGGCCTCGAAACCAAGCTAGGCCCGAAACCAAGCTAAAGTTCCTAGACAATCTCGGGGGCCCCTAGACCAATCTGGGAAGCCCTCTTATATCAATCTTGGGGCCCGAGACCAATCTCGAACCCCCATGAGGTCACGTCGTGAGCCCCGAGACTAAGCTTGAGGGCCCCTGAGACCAAGCTCGGCCCCCTTAGACAAGCTTCGAGGCCCCTGAGACCGAGCTCGGGGACTCCCTTAAGGCTAAATTTGGGTGCCCTGAGGCCAGCTTTGGGGGCCCCTTAGACCAAGCTTGGGGTCCCTGAGACGAAGTTCGTGGAGGAGGCGAGGAACAGCTCGGGGGCCCCTGAGACAGAGTGGGGGCACTGATCCATGCTCGGGGCCTTTAGACCAAGATCTGGGCCCCTGAGACCAGGCTGGGGGCCCTTTAGGCTAAACTGGGGGCCCTAAAGGCCAATCTAGAGGTCCCGAGCCCAAGCTAGAGGGACCCCGAGTCCAAGCTCTGGGCCCCTGAGATAAATCTCGGACACTGTCCAAATCGAGAAACTGTTTAGGGCTCAGTCAGGTCGTTCATGAACTTTCAGAAAAGAACCAAGCTAAAATAGCGTATTTTTCCAGGGGCCCCTTCTGATAATTTTGGGGGCAACTGCCCCTTGCCCCCTTTATCCGCCGTTACTGCAACCACCTCTCACAGTTTGTAGTGGCACTCTAACGTGTCACCACTCTAATAAGAATAAGCACAGGCAAGTGTGCGCCATTGTTGTCTTCGAAGAACAAATTTAACCAAGTATAGGCTCAAGCTTAGTAGCTTTTGGACAAAAATGGTAAAAAGCGCGTGGTAATTCGTAAGGTGATGTAAATATTTTTAAACTACATATGATATTGTTCCTTTGTCTTAAATGCACCGTCTACAGCTGTTTCGTTAGTTTTGCCTATTAAAAGCAGATCTTGCTATTAGCATGAAAAGGTTTGGGCTCTGATTTGACAAAAATGTTTGGACGCCGTTGTTGCACGAATCAGACGAATTGTTTCTTGCTACTGGTTTTGTCTGATCAAAGACCCTTGCTTGGCGTCCGTATTTTATTTGGAAAACCAACATTAGCAATTTTCTATGAAGCCGTGCTCCCATTTTGAAGAGCGATAGGTACGTGCTATATTGAAGGTTTTCAAGCAGAAAATTGGATTGGGTTTAAACATATGAACATATTAAATGCATTACGCTGATAAAATTTTCATTTCTATTTTCCTTTGTCATATATTGATATGGTTTTGCTAGGTTCCTTGGTTATTCTGCATAGTATGTTCCTTGTATATTCTGTTCTGTTCCTAGTATATTTTGTTCCTAGTATATTCCTTCCTAGTATATTCTGTTCCTAGTATATTCCTAGGTTTTGCCGTAGTTCCTAGAATTTGCAATTACAACTAGGTACTCTAGTAATTAAAGCTTAGATTCTGGTTAATCTCATGGCGTAGGAATGTTTCATTTGGAAAAATGATCTAGCATTCTTCTTTAACAGAAACAAAAGCAATACTTTTATTATGTCTGAAAATACGGTTTAGATCATGCTTTTTAGCTCGGACCTTTCTGATAGTATGAAGGTGCAAATATTTGCCTATGTTGCTGTAACCGTAACCCCTTCAAGTTCTTTTCCATTCCATGTATGTATGTACATACATACCTAGTTTAACATGCAAGGCTTCTTTTAGAAATAATTGCAACATGGTGTGGTAGCTTTATCTGTCAGGGACAGTCTGGAGGTATTAAATATATCCATGGCTACTTCTAATTGTTAATCAATGTTTGAATGCCAATAAATTAATTTTTCGTCTATTAATCTTCAGTTTCCTGTATGACTTTCTGCACAGCTTGTATTTACTGGTTAATTTATTCATTCATGTGTAATTATGATTTATTTATGTTATTTGCCATTTATTTATATTATTTATCATTTATTTATATATTTTGACAAGGAGTTGAAGTTTGAGCTGAGTTGAGTCGTGAGTTGAGTCGAAGTTGAGTCGGAAGGATTCAACCTTGAGTCGGAGTAGAGTCGGCTCACTGAACTCTTGACAATGAGTTGGGTCAGATTGGAGTCGACCACTCTCAGCACATGAGTTGAGTTGAGTCGACTCAAGAAAATTCTGAAACGCACAACTGCGGTCGATAGTTTCTGAAGCCGGAGATAGACTGGGCAGCCAACACTCTGGGTGCGTGCGTTTTGACGTTTTGATGCTATGCGAGTGGAATGAGTACATTGTCGCTAGTCGCTTTCCGTGGTGTAGCCAGGAACACACTGGCTCCCTCTTTGGGTGACCTCTCTCGTGGATGGATACACGGTCTTGCGCTGTAAAACTGGGGGACCCATGGCTTAGCCGTTTGGCCCGCGTAGCAAATCGCTGGTGACACCTCCGCCACCTTCTTCGCAAAATGGCGGCATCTGCACCTCGACTAAAATTGCGCCGGCGGCTGTATCTGGTGAACAAGTGAAACTTATCCCCGAAAATGCACAGTACTGCTTCACCTTGAGTTTTCCAAAATCATAGAAAGAAAGGAGATGGCCTCAAATACGTGATTTTATGTATGGATTCTGGAACATATTTGGCTCTGGTTGAGAATCATTTAAGTAGAAATTAACGTTCTATACGAGGACAAATGCCACGTTTTTGTCGTATTGTTGCATAATAAGCAAATTATAGGCCATACCCGTCTCCAGCGAAGACCGATACAACCCGGCCGAACGAAGGAACGGTCTGATGTTCTTGAAACGGGGGCTGATCAACAGTGGGACAGAAATCGAAGGACTGGGACCGACGGTGAGAGATCAGTGATGGTCCCCAGGTAGGGATGGACCGGTTTTTTACTCAGCCATGGATCTCGCTGAAAATGCTCCGCTGAAGCTAGATATGCACTTTCAATGAGGATACCTTTTCTGTATCATCTGCTTCCCTTGTTCTTTGAATACACAACTATGCCGATTAACGATAATGGGATAAATATTCCAAGGGGGCGAACGTGGAAGGTGTCCCCTAGGAGTTGTATTTTGCTCAAATTTGTGGTCACGGCGCCGGTCCCTACGACGGGAAGCCCAACATGTTGCTGAAGAGGTTCCGTCAAGACAAAGTACGGCGCAAAACGGATACCGGCACAATGCGATTTGTATGCGTGCAAACCGAATATAGTTTGCTTATTGAATTTAGATTGCTGGCAATTTGCAGGGCGTATGCACTTATGAGGGAAAATTATGACCTGTAAGGAAATGCAATACCGGAGCAGGAGAGATTTTCTCGGGTCAAAAATATGTTAATCATTGGCGGATCCAGGATTTCTTATTGCCAGGCTGGCACTGCGTACTACCCACTGCCCGGGTTTTTGTGTTTTTTTTAAATAGATAAACCCACCTAGGTTTTCCATAATTCGTTTTCTAGATGCCCGTAAGTAAAATGTTTGCCTTTATTGCTCTTCACATCACTTTTAAAGCCACTAAGCCTTGGTATGTGTGGAATATTCCAAAGTTTGGCAGAATTAGTACCATATGGTACCTCATACAACCCGTTGGAAAAGTGCATTGGGAAATTCTAGTCGGGTTACCAGGAAAATAATTCCCAAAAGTCCCCATGTCGTCCAAATTGCATATTGTGCAGTACACATTTTTATCATTTTGTCGCACAGGTAAAAGTCGCTGGATAAGACCAATACTGCCTCTGAATAATACGTTAGTTCTTCTGTACCATGTACTTTTCCCAGAATTCAGCCTATATATATATATATATATATATATATATATATATATATAAATTATATATATATATATATATATATATATATATAAATATATATATATATATATAATTATATATATATATATATATATATAATTATATATATATATATATATATATATATATATATATATATATATATATATATCTTAATTAATTTATAAACATCCCTGCAGCGTCAAAATTTGCCCAAAGTAACCGTGCAGTCTCAGATTGTGACTCTGACTGGCTTTGACCTGAGACACACGAATAGTGTCTTTTTCCAGCTCATGGAACTTCTAAGGCTTATATAATGGTGGAATCACATGGTGCTGTACCTACTCCAGGCGCGCAGCCAGGGTGGGGCGACCGCCCCTCCCTTCCCCTTGGCTGAGCTTAAGCACTGTAAAGAGCTTCCCGCACGGCCTCCCGTCGTTTTCTGATTTATGTTCCCAAAGTTGATTATAAGAAGACGGTCACCATCAGAATGTTTGTCTCGGAGAGTCTCAATAGCAAGTCTCGGGGGCCCAAACTTTGGTCTTGTAGGCCCCTCAAAATTTTGATTTGGGGGCCCAGATTCGGCTTTCGGGACACCAGAGTTTATCTCTGGGCCCCCAGACTTGGTCCCTGGAGCAGCCCCAAAATTTTTCCGGGGACTCCCTGAGTTGGTCTGGAGGACCCTCAAGAGTTTGTCACGGGGGGGCGCCCAGAGCTGGTCTCTGAAGGCCCCCAGAGTTGGTCTCGGCGGGCCCAAGAGTGTGACTTGGGGGGATCCGAAAAGTTTTCTCGGGGAGCTCAGGGTTGCTCTCGTATTGCCTTTAAAGGGAATGTGGCACCTTCATTTAAAGGGAATGTGGCACCTTCATAACGTGTTTTTAACTGAGATAGCTGAGATAGTTGTAAAGCAAGTCGGAAAACCCGGTACTCAGTATATAAGCTAAAACCTACCTGCAATGTACCCCTCATGTACCCTTAGCAGCAGGCCACAGTTCTTATGGCTGTTGGTGTGACGATATATCTGCCGTCACGATGAGCATCAGCCAATCGAAGCCCATGAAGTGTTTCGAGTATGGTAGTGGTTGCCAGATCATAACATTATTCACAGGCATATATTTATTTCTTTCTTTAGAGGAGTATTTTAAAAATCCAAATATTGAGCTTATTGAACATTTTTCAGAGAAATCATGAGCGGTTTCATTATTTTCGGCTAAAAGTACGCCTAGTTACACTAAATTCCAGGATTCGACCAAGGTGCCACATTCCCTTTAAGAATTCCTGTCTCGGGGGCCTCAGAGTTTGTCTCCAAGGCCTTTGAGGGTTTGTCTCGGCGGCCCATAGAGTTGGTCTCAAACCTGGCTGAAAGTTGGTTTCAGGGGGCCCCAGATTCGATCCTTGGGGCCCTCAGAGTTGGTTTGGGGGAGGCAAGAATTGTTCTCGGGGTCCCTAGAGTTGGTCTCGAGGACCTTCAAGAGTTTGTCTGAGGGGCATAGACTTTGGTCTCGGACCTGGCTGAAAGTTGGTTTCTGGGGGTCCCCAGATGCGTTCCTTGGGGCCCCCAGAGTTGGTTTCAGGGGCCCCAAGAATTGTTCTTGGGGCCCTCAAGAGTCGTTCTCGGGAGACTCGAAGTTTTTTTCTGGGAGGGGGAGAGGTTGTGTCTCAAGGCGCCGGCCGATTTTTCTCAGATTGCCCAAATAATTAGTGTTGGGGCATCCCAGAGATAGTCCCCGGGTCACAATAAAAATAATAAACAGGATACCACGCTTCATTTAGCTAGAAGGGCCAAGAAACAAGCAAGGTAGGCACAAACAGCCAGTAAAAGTCACGTGAAGCACACCGATTCACTCCACGATCCCAGCAGCCACCGCTGACTTTCTTTTTATTTTCACCAACGACCTTTGCACTCGGGGCCCCGTGCAGTACCCCCGAGCCTACGTCCACCCCCCTTCCCCTTGAGCAAATCATGGATACGCCCCTGCTGTGCTCACAGAATTATTATTTGGACTTTAGTAAGGTACCGGATTAGGCCTTCAGTACTAGAGTTGGCCGTGGGGAAAATGAGCTACTGATTTAGAAAACGAAATAAAAGTACATTCCTGTGGGGCGCGGTGGTATGGTGCTTATCCCATCTGCTTTCTACGGGGTTGCCCGGGCTTACGTCCGGTGGATTTCTTTAGTACGGAGAATAATAATAATTTTTGGCCTTATCGACGCACCAACTGCCACGGCCATATGGCGTTGCCAACTCTTTCCCTGTTGGAAGGGTTTCTTGGGAGCCAGCTCGCTCCTTGTTCATGAAAGCCGCCGGGCCTTGAACCCGGTTCGGCTGAATGGAAGCCAGCTACGCTGACCACTCCACTACCGCGTCCCCGAGAGTACGGAGAATCCGGCTCCTGAGAGAACAACAGGAACAAGATTCGACGACGCCCTATAACCATAGCAGTGGGTTGATAAACCTCAAAATTTGTTATTCTGATCAAAATTCAATTGCATTTTTTATCCATGGGTGACCATAAGACTAGGAAAGGTTCTGAACGCTGTCGTTCATCGGGTACTTCAGAACAGCTTGGGGAATATGAGTTTCCCCTCCCCTGTTTTGCCTGAGGCAAAGACTGATAAGTAACGATGATATTGATAGCATCACAGTCTTAATGCGTGCTCAAACAATGGAATAAATCTAGAAACGGTGTAACGAGAATGCTACAAAACAGAACAAAAAACGGAAAAAACGAAAAACGCAAAAACCCAGACCCGCCTTTTTTATACAAAAACTCAAGTTTTTCCAACCCTGCTTATCGGGGGAGGGGCCTCATCCGGACCAGGGGGCGCCACTTTTGGGAGGCAAAACCGATCAGGTCGGCGTAATTCTATCCCAGGGCGCCGATACATGCATCCTGGGGGGAGCGGAAATTTAGGGGGGGGGTGGCGTGACTTTCTTAGCTGGCGATGACGGACCATCGGGGAGGAGGGGGTAGGCCAAGGCAAGTGTCT